>CM053508.1:125953442-126016954 GCA_028627145.1 Eidolon dupreanum | reverse complement strand
ACTACACGCATGCCGGGGCTGCCGAAGTGTTGCATAAACACGAAGGGATGCTCGGCCCCGCCCCGAGGGATGGATGGTGAGGTGACTACGATTGCGGGACCGATGCAGTCCGTTCCCGGAGGCTAAGGCCCCCGGAGGTCGCAGCCGGTGAGCCGTGCTGTGGTCAGGGCTTGGACGTGGCTGCAGGACGAAGGGCTCTGGATCAGCTTAGGGCGCCCTCGCCGGCGAGTTCGCAGCCGGCTTGGAAGGAGGGTGGAGCGATGGGTTGGCCCAAGGGAGTGCACTGCTGAGCCAAGGGGTCACCCGAGCTGAGGATGGCTGTGGGGTGCGGGGATGTTTGGTGCTGCGAGGGGGCGGAAGACGGTAGTATTGGGGAGCTGGTTGACAGACGCCCCACAAGTGAGGAGGTCGCAGTGGCTGTGGTGGGGAGAGCTGGGGTTCCCGCGTGGCAGTTGGCGCTGGGTGTCATTGGGTGTCCTACTTGCTCTCTGTGCTCACTTTCCCTCCAGGGGTGCTGGTTTTATTTGGGGGGGGGGGAGAGAATCCTTTTCTGGGCCTCAGTTTCCTCATCTCTCCAGGATGACAGCGTGGCGTAGTGGCTGGGGACCCCGGCTCTGGGGTCGGAGAACCCCAAAGCTGGGTCTACGGCCTTGAGCAAGCCCTCCTCTCTGTGCCTCAGTTTCCTTGACTCCCAAACGGGGATGCTGACCGCACACCTGCGTCAGAGGAACCCACGGCAGTTGGACGTGGGCCAAGGCCTGGCGCAGCGCCCGCCATGCAGTGGGCGCTCAGGCCGGCTTCCCGCGGTGCCGGTGCTAACCGAGGTGTGAGCCAACCACCGCCAGGACACGCCAGGTCGTGCTGAGCGAGCAGACTCCTGCTTCCTTTATCTCCCTTCCCACCTGCACCTCCTCCCATCCAGTGTCCACCCTCCAGTGTCCACCCTCCAGTGTCCACCCTCCAGTGTCCACCCTCCAGTGTCCACCCTCCGCGCCCGAGAGCTTGGGCACGCCAACCCCTCCGCAGATCACGTGTGCCCTCCCACCCACGGCACCGCAAAACGAGTGGGCTCCCCGGGGGTGCCCGCTCCTCCGGAAAAGCATTGACCCCAACCCCACCCCACACAGGGGACCGTGTCTTAACCCAAGGGAGCCCGCAGCTTTGCGGGTGGGCGGGGGGCGGGGAGATCGTCACAGAGTGGATTGCGTGGGAAGCCCTGAGGCTGGGGTGGAGCGAGGGAGTGGGACGTTTGTGAAGGATGCCCTGGGGACCCCCACCCGAGCAAGGGGAGAAGAGGGAGCCAGGAAGGGCAGGGGAGGAAGTGGGCTGCAGGGTGGCCTCAGCGAGGCCTTATGCAGCCTCCAGGGGAGACTCTAAACCTGGGTCGCAGTTGAAGGCGCCAGGGGTGGGGGAAGGGGGTGGAGGCTTCGTTAAAACCCCGCACCAAGCAGTCCTGGCGCCGCCTCCTCCAGGAAGGCGGGCAGCGATTTTCTGCCAGAGCAATTCCCTAAGGGCGGGCGCTGGCCGGCAGCACACCAGCAGCTGAGGGACCGGGTCCTCCAGTCCCAGGGGCTTTGGGTGGCCTGTCACCACGCCCACTGCAGAGGTCATTTCACTGGGGTCCTTTCTGCAGCCTCCCTGGCACAGGGAGCCGTGGCCTGTTTAGAGAACAGGGAGCCCACGGCCTGCTTTCCGTGTATTTGGGGGTAACCTGTGTCTCTTGGGGCCACTCAGGCGGAGTGGGGATGTGGCCCCTTCCTCCCTGGTGCCCCGGAGCCCACGACGGCTGGGTCTCGCTCCGAGGGACCTTCCTTCTGCCTTTTGATGCCTGGACAGGAAGACCCGGCCCCAGGAGCAGAGGACCAGCTGCTCCTCTGCCTGCAGACGGACAGACGGACACCGTCACAGACTGATGGTCGCGGCTTCATCCACTGGGGACTCCTACCCCTCGAGTGGCATCGAAATGTCCCCCAAATCAGCTTAAGTCTAAAAAGGCTCATGAGACTGACAAATCCAAGGCACTCGGGTTTCGGGTGAAGCTGGATCCAGAGTCTCAAACAGTGTCCCCAAGTCTGTCTTTTGCTTCCCTGTCCACTCTAAGACCAGCCATGCCCCCCAGGCAGAGGCTGTCAAGTGGCTCCGTGCCCCCCAGGCCTGGGCCACAGGGCGGGGATGAGCGGTTCCCCAAGAAGAAATGAGTGTGCCGAGGACAGGAGAAGGGGGAAGGGGGCCGAGCGGGCTTCGCGACAGCGGCCCCGACACCGCGATCTGTCCTGAGCATCCCGGCCCCAGGCCACACGTCTGGACAAACACAGAGAGGCAGAGGCTGCAGCTAAAAGCACAGCAGGGGGAGAGAGGCGAGGCAGGCAGGGGAGGCAGAGCCCTGGGGGAGGCGGTGGCTCAGAAATTCGCGAGCCCGCGTGGGCATGTTGGGGAGAGACCGCGGGGACCAAGGGGCAAGGCGGAGGTGGCGAGGACAGGAGTCCGCTGCCCACTTGTCCTTTCCAGCCCACCCAGGATCTTTCAGCTGAGTGAAGGTCCCTGGGCCCACCTGGGCGAGGCCAAAAATGGTTTTGCCTGTCCTTTGTCTCGGGAAGGAGGCAGTTGTCTCGGCCTACCTCACCGACCCTCTGAGCCCTCATTCCTTCTCTCTACTGCCGAAAAGTCCCACCCGAGATCCACCCTAAGCTGTTCTCGCCGTTGTTCGCAAATGAACAGCTCTGCACTCGGACTCCCCAAAGTCGAAAGTGGTTGGTCCTCCCCCGATGTCCACGTGGCAGTCAGGGGAGACCTAGGATGAAGCCTGTGCCTCATAAGACAAGAGAAGCCGAGTCTTGAGTCACTCAAAACGCTTCCTAGATGATCCAAGTCATGATGCTCTGAGCTGGATCTAGTCCTGCTGGCTCCTGCAGGTGGCGCCCCACCTCCCACCCGCCCCGGGACTGCATCGCCCAGCTCCTGGGCCCCTGCTTTGGTCTGGGGCAGCCCAGCAAAGGACCAGACGGAGGGAAGAGCACAACGCCAGGGCATTCTCATTCCCAGATTCCTCCCCGAGTGGCCTCTTGGGTCAGCTGCTCGGTTCAAGGCTCCTGCTCTGTGCAGTTCAATCTCCTTTTAGCTTCCCGTTACTGCCCTCCCCCGTCGAGCCCCTGGGCCTGCCCTGGTCACATCAGGAGCTTCTGCACCACGTTGGCTCCCCCGACGCCCCACCCCCACGCTTCGGCTCTAATCCCTTTGTCGGTAAGCTCTCCTGGAATTACCCTCACTGGGCAGTGCCATCTGCTCCCTCCTGGGCTCCTGACCGCTGCCCCCAGGCCATGGCCACTCAGGGAGGCTCTGCCGCCGTGGGGAGGAAATGAGGTCTATGCTAATAAGTGTGGGCTGAAGTCAGGGGAGGGGTTTTAAGCAGAGAGTAGCCAGACCTGCCGAGACTCTGACCCTGGAACCCACGGCCCAGGCCTGGGGTTGGCGTGCAGGCAGGACACCCAAAGATGCTTGGGGCTCCCTGGCCCCGAGAAGGTCCTGCCTCTGCTCCCTGAAGGCTGTAGGTGCTGGCACACTGGGGGGCCTGGGAGTGCTCCTCCAATGTCCCTGGAGCCTAGAGGCAGCGACACAATAAGGGGCGGCTGTGACCGCAGACAGCTGGCCCTGCTTTCTCACCTAAGTCTATTTGCCAAATCATTTGGGACCCTTTGGTTGCAAGCAACAGAAACTCAGCCCAAACAGGCTTCAGCGAAACGAAACAAAAAAGTGAAAGGGGGTAAAAATGACAGATTTCCAGTTATAAAGAGTCGAGGGGGCATAAAGTACAGCATACGGTGTCAGGTGGGCACTAGACTCTTTGGGGGGAGCACATCATCAGGTATATAAATGTCTGATCCCTGTGTTGCACACCCGAAACTAATATAACATTGTACGTCAACTATAATCGAGAAAAGTTTCTAAAGGAGACTAAAAACCGCACAGAACACGAAGCTGGGAGGAGGGGACATACTGGCTCCCGGGCTGGAAAGCTCAGGCTCTCTGGCTGCAGGCAGAGCCCCAGCCGGGGCTCCCGCCTCCGGGCGACGGGGTCTCCGTGTGGCCACCTCCACTCTTCGCTGCACCTCAGGAAGCCTCTGTCCTCAGGGCAGCTCACCCCTGTGTCACACCGACTTCACTGACAGCTGAAACCGAAGGCTGCGTCCCAAATACCTCCAGTGAAAATCCCGGAATTCATTTACCGAGTAACTGCATTCAATTCGTTTTCATTCGCTTCGATGGACTCACAAGCCCAGCTCTGAACCTCCGCCCAGCCAGCAGTGTTGGACCTGCTGTCGGGCCAGGCCTGGGTCACGTGGCACAGGAGTCAGGAAGTAGGCCACACCCCCTGAGGCTCATAGGCCAAGAGCTGGGGGATGGAGGTTCCCAAAGGAAAAATAAGGGGCAGCTACCAAAAGCAGGAGGATGGGGACGTGGGAAGGCGTAAACAGCAGGCGGCCACGACCTCCCGCGGTACCCTCTCTCCTTATGCATGACTTTTTGTTTTCTTTTGTTTTCCTTCTTCATCGATACAAACTCTACCTTGCTGCTACTATTTCCTCGTACCTGGAACAGTGTTCATTAATGTTTTCATGAATGAATGAATGGATGGATGGATGAATGAATGAATGAATGACAGAAATGTATACTGTATCCTGGTGTCTCCTAATTGTAACCTGTATTAGTTTCCTCCGGCTGTTGTGACAAAGTAGCACAAATCTTGCGGCTCGAAACATCCAAAGTTTATCCTCTCACAGTTCTGGAGGCTAGAAATCCAAAATGGAGGTGTCAGAAGGACCATGCTCTCTGTGATGGTTCTAGAAAAGAATCCTTCCTTGTGCCTCGTCCAGCTTCTGGTGGCTCCCAGGAATCCTTGGCATTCCCTGTCTTTCACCTGCGAGACAGACATCCCAGTCTCTGCCTCTGTGGTCACATGTGCTCACTGCGTGTCTCTATGTGCAAATTCCATCTTCCGTTAAGGTCACCAGCCATTGGATTAGGGCTAACCCAATCCAGTATGGCCTTATCTTGACTAAGTTATATCTACAAAGACTCTTTCTGAATGAGGACACATTTACAGGTACTGGAGGTAAGGACCTGAGCAAACCTTTTGGGGGAGACAGAATTCTATCCACTATTCAGGCCCTTTACAAACCTGTATTAGGATTGACTAAAAGATGTAGCTGCCACCAACGAATCTAAAGGACAAAATAAACGAACAAACAGAAGCAGACTCATAGATACAGAGAACAAACAGGTGATTACCAGATGGGAGGGGGTTGGGTAAAAAAGATGAGGGATTAAAAAGTACAAAATAGCCACGGGGCTGTGAAGTGCAGTGTGGGGAATAGCGTTGATAATAGTGCCCTACGTTGCACTTACTATGTGGGTGCTCTGTGGGTTCTAGACTTATCGGTGATCACTTTGTAAATTATATAAATTTCTAGCCACTATCCTGTATGCCTGAAACTAATATCAAATGATATCAAATGTCAACTGCTTGAAAAAAGAATTTTTTAAAAAAACATATCCCCTAAGTTCAGAGGGTTATATTAAAAAGCTCGTTTTTCACTTAGAGAGTCTCCAGTGGGTCCGCTCACTTTCATCTTGCAGTTCTGCCACATCGGCTTGGGGCTCCCAGGGGTGCCACAGCACGGCAGTGCCCGAGGACCCCGGACTGCACCTCACGTACCTGCCAATAAGTCCACTACGGGCAGACACTGCTCACGTGCTCCAAGTCCTTCGGGCCGTCGTCACTGCTGGACGCTGCCACCGCCTGGCGGGGTGTTGACAGTTCTCTCCCACGGATGACATTGCCATCCATCTCTCAGCACCGACGCTGGGCACCGGGGACCTTGGAGTGCCAACGCTGCAGGGGTTGTCAGGCGGTGCCCTCTGCCCAGGGAGCCTCAAGCTATGTCGTTCAGGCCCCATGTCTTACGAAGACTTTTGGGAGAAGTTTAAACCTCAAATGGTGGGGCGAGGTCGATGAAAGAATGTCCAGCGCAAGAGAAAGTCTTATAAATAGTGTACTTGAGCCAAACTGATGACAATTGCTGGGGAGCAAAATCCCCAACGGATTAAGAAAACGTTCCGGAGAATGGCAGCTTTGCAGCTTATTTTATACACTAGAGTCAAAGGAGACGTCAGGGGGTTACGTGAGATCCACGGGTGATAGATTAAGGGGGGCGGGAGAAAGCAAAGTGGGGGATCTCTGGGACTGGATCAAAGTGAAACAGAGAGACAGAGACTTCTCTCACATTTATAGCAACGTAGAGATGGCATTTTGGGAACAAGATGGCGATGAGGGGCCCCGTGGTCTCTGCTCTGGTGCCCTGGCCGTGGCCTGCAGGGTCTGGAAAAGGAGATTACTCTGACATTTCAGAGGTATGTCATCTGAGATGCAAAAAAAAAGGCAGCAGCCAGGTTCGCTTCAGATGAAGAACGACCTTTGTCAAGGGAGCTGCAGGCCTAGGATGTGACCTACCGTGACCTGCCCCTCATCAGGAATTTTTATGTTCAGGCCATCCTATGCATCACTGAGTGTGTAGGGCCTGCCACGCATGCTTCCCCTGAGCTTGTCACGTTTACTACGTGGCCCCTTTTGTCGTCCACAATCTCCCCTTGTGGTCATAAATCAGTCCGAAGAATGCACTGATGACGAACCTTTTGGTAGGGGAATGTGGTCCCACGGTGCTAGGAAGGTTCAATTTCTAGGAAGCCTTAGTGTTGTTACCTGTCCTGCTGAAGTGGTGGACCATCAGGGATGGGCGAGACCATAACCTTGGAAGAAGTCAAGGTCGAATTTTTCTCCAAAGGGAAAAGCAAGTAAATGAGAGGCAGTCAGGCCTTATGAGCCTAATTTAGGGAAAAACAAACAAACAAACAAACAAACAAAACACTAGGTCATTTCTAACCTGCAAGCTATCATGATCCGAGTTTGGTTGTCTGTCTCACTCTTCTGTATTTTGCACTAGTATAACATTTACTTATAGTTTGAGGGCACACCGCACACCTCTTTGGTTTTCACAATCTGACTGTGGGATGGGCCCGCACTAACTGGTATTATTGTTATTATCATTATTTTAATATGGCCCATCTAGTTCCCACTGGAAGCACTCAAGTGCCATTCATTATTAATCTGACTCCTGATAGTTGTGTTATTGGGAACAGTAACTTTAAGGTTTAACTGGAGTCAAGGCTATAAGAACCCAATGGTGTGACTTCCAATTACTATCTAAAAATTTCCAGAGGCCAGAAGAACAGTAAGAGTTTCACAAGTCAATTTCCTATGCCTCAGCAGTTTATAGAGGGCCATTTTTTTTTTTAAGTCACTTCAGCTCCATCTGAATTAATAAAGTTATTAGTCCTTGTTGGGAAAGCACATTCCTATAATTGGGTTCTAGTGTTTATTCCTTTCTCAATATTCTGTTTCCAGGAACCTTCTCCAACTTCCCTTGACCTTCTTAGTTTGTCTCTTTTTAATCATTCAGAAATAACCAACTTATTAGAATAAACTACTTCCTTTTAACGTCTCTCAAAAACACACAGAACCCTTTCCTTCCCTCTGTCATAATATTCCTTCTAAACTTCAAAAGAGAAACCACAAAGAGTATTATTGATAATACAAAACTTATTGTATATACCTTCAGCAGTTATTAATAGTTGGGCTATATAAGAACACGTTTTGAGGAAAGCCCAAAGAATAGGTTTAACTATTATTATGACTAATGTTATTAGCAGACAGGTAAAGACAATCAAACAAATATGCATATATATATATTTTTTTTAAGTTCAGCATCCATTTGTACGTATGCAGGCCTTCTCGATGACTTGGGGTGGCTGTCCACCTCTGATGTTGGTGGCCAATCATCCTCGAGGAGTCTGATGTCCACTGTAGGTGGAGGTGAGTGTCAGAGAAGGGAAGGTCTCCATTCCTGGTTACATACCTTTTTTTTTTTTTTTTTTTTAATGAGAAATGTGAATCCTTGAGTTAACACATTTAAGTTTTGCTGTACATAAATTAGTTATACCCGATAAGATCCCTTCCAATGAGCTTGGAGAGAGTCTTTGATTGATGTCTTTTTCCAATGGACAAAATCATCTGGTTCTAAGTCATGGTCTTTGAAATCTTCATCTCCTGGGAGCACACTGTGAAGCAGATCGGTTACTAATTTATCACTTTCTTTAAGCTGGCTAAACGAGTCCTTGATAACACTGTGGACTGTCCCCTTTCGGTGAAGTCAGGTCGTATGTCCTTCCATCTAGATACACAGGGGCACCAGCGATTATTTAATGAGCAGAAAGTTTGTGTTGACCACAAGGAGCAGATCTCAGGTTGAGAGGCACTCATTCTAGGGAGAGATTTTGGCCAGGGTAGGTTACACGCTTCTGAAAGTTTACCTCATTGAGTTTTCATTGTTCCATTTGTATGTCCCACCTAGCCAGAGGACCGGGGAGACAGGCACAATGAAAATGCCATGGACCAGGCCCAACGTTACTGATGGATGGCATTATTTGCCCAGTGAAATGAGTCCCTCGGCCGCTATGTAACTCAGAGGGAATTCCCCAGCTGGGTATTATTTTTTTCCAATAATAACTTACTTACAGTTAAGGCCATTGCTCTCCTGCAAGGAATGCTTCGACCCAGAGAGAAAACACAAACCGTAACTCATGCAGACGTGTGTTCTTGAGTTGGTGCCATTTGGAAAAATCCAATTACCATACCTTGGATGGACGAAAGGAAATGGGAAATGTCCTGGGAACCCGTGGAGTGACTCTCCAGGGTTGCATTTGGGACAGACAGAACATCCGCCATATACTTTATGAGCCACAGTAGAAGAAGGTTTCCATTAATATTGTTTATAGCACGAAATCATCTTTTCAGGTACCCAGTGTGTTTGCTCATGAACAATCTGAAGTTCAGGTAACCGAGTTCATACAGGTAAGATTGGTTTCTGATCGACTCCAAATCACATCTGTTTGTCTGGGTCAAAGGCTCCCCCTTTTTGCTGCCAAATCCCCTTTTCTTCTTCTGCAGCTGTCCATTGGAACTATAAAAGCGAGTCTTTTATTGATATAATAGGAAGCAAAGAGTATTCTTGGGTCTGGATAACTTGGCTGCTTATCGCTGTTTGTCCAGCTGCAGCATCAGCTAAATGATTTCCTTTAGCTTCCATTGTGTCAGCATTAGAATGGTCTAGAATTTTGATGATTGTTAATTGACCCTAATAATTTTGCCACCTGTTTTCCATTTGTTACGCCCTGAGGACATTAAGAAGTCTCGTTACTTCCACAACATCCCAAAGTCATGAGCTACATACACCAAAGGCACAGCTGACTATCAATGTAAATATTGGCTCTTTGATCTCTGGCCAATTGACAAGCTCAAGTTAGAGCAATTAATTCAGCTTGTCGGGCAGATCTTGCTTGATTATGTCTACCACAGACATGATTGCATGGCCACCTCAGCAATGGCCCTGGTTCATCTCTCAGATAAGATCTGAAGTGGGCATTATCAACAGGAGTTTCCTATAAATCATTCCTGGGAGTGAGTAGGTGGACAGGAAGCAAAACATGATCGTGGGTGTCTTCATCCTGCAAAGTCGCTACCTTAAGACTGTTACATCAAGTTAAAGTAATATTAGGCTCAGAAAGGAAGAGTATTTCATAGGAAATGTTGCTTGTGATGAGAGTTCAGTGGCGTTTCAACAGAATGAGAAACACAAATAAAAGAGAGCCCTAACTACTTCTTCTGTTTGTTTGCATAACGTGGCTATAGTAGATACAGCTGTCACGCAGTGTGGGAGCCCTTTGGCTGACTGTAATATCCTATAAGTCTATAACGACCTCTGTTTTTGAGTTAAAACTCCTAAAGCATTTCCTTTATTTCCATGTATAAAAAGGAAGGAAGTTTTTAAGTAAGGTGTCCTAGAGCGGGAGCTTTAGATAATTCTTTCTTTAGAGCTTTTACAGCTTGTTTTCCTTGGGAGTTTGATCGAATTAGATCAGCTTGATCTGATTTTAATACGACACATAGAGGCTGGACTATAATGAAAAACTCAGAATCCAATTGTGACAGTATCCAGTCAGACCCAGAAACCGTCTACATTGTTCTTTTTTTTTTTATTTTTTAGAAGAGAAAAGGATATTATTCCTCTGAGTCTTTCAAGGTTAATTAGTAGCCCATCTTTAGATATTTAATGATGAAGGTACTTTACTTGGGGTAAACGAAATTAAGCTTATTCTTTGAGACCCTATTTCTCTTTGTAGCTAGCTATTGTTATAGGTAAATTGTGTCCTCTTGGGAGTCTAATATGTCCTAGAGCATAAAATAAATCATCTACATATTGGATTAGAATGAAATTTCTGGGAAATTCAACATCAGTCAAATCAGCATTTAGCCTCTAAGAGAAATAGGTAGGATTCTTGGTATATCCCTGGGGTATTATTGGCCTCGTAAATCTTGATCTCCCCAGGTGAAAGCAAGGAGGTATTTCCTGTTTTATTTTATTTTATTTTATTTTATTATTTTTTTAACAGGAATGCTGAAAAATGTACTTCATAAATCTATCACTGAAAAATATTGGCAGTCCACAGGAATAGCTGATAACAAGGTATGTGGATTTAGAACCATAGGATGTCTGGGAATAGCTATTTTATTTATGGCTGCGAGATCCTGTACAAATCTCCAATCTTTCTCATTGTTTTGTTTGTTTGTTTGTTTGTGTTTTGTTTTGTTTTTACTAGAAGATGAGAAGAATCACAGGGGCTCAAACATGGAATTATAAGCCCCTTTTTAAAGTAATCTTGTAGAATGGGCTTAATTCCAGCTAGCGCATCAGGTCTTGAAGAACATCGGTGAATATCAGGTAGAGGCAAAGTATTGCCAATAGCTATTGTAATAGGAGTGGCTGACTTGGTCTTGCCAACATCTGTCCTGGAAAAGGGCCCAAAGCTGCATCAGAACGTCCTATAACCAACATTCAGTCAGTCTCAAAATTACTTTCCTCTTGTGGACTTTCCTTTAAAATCATTATTTTCCCAACTGGTTCACTATCTGATCCATTTAGTTCTAAATGAATACATTTCACCCTTCCGGATATGTGGGTGTCACTGATTTCAAGAAATTCTCCCTCTATCAGAGGAATTGGGGCAGAATTGACTAGTAAAAAATAAATATTGCCCTGTTCCATTTCCTAGCTGGAAAGGAACAGGTTCTGATTTAAAACCAGACATTGGTTGATTACATGTCCCCACCATCTGTATAAAAGCTTTACTGGGAGGGAGAGGGTGACTTAGCTGGGTTCATAACAGACAAATAGTACCAGTCTCTTTAAGGGCCTTAGTAATTTCCCCTTTTATGGTAATTTCAACTTCTCCTAAAGAATTAGTGAAGAGAAGGGAAAAGACCCTCACAGAATCCTCGGGGTGCCCTGTGCTTGCTTCCGTTTTCTTTTTTCTAAATCGCATTTCACTTTTCCACAACCCTTCCCAAGGTAACCTGACTTTTTCATCATAAGAACTGATTCCTCTCTCCCTTTGTCTAAAAGACTTTCCGGGGAGGTCTAACATCACTGCTTAATTCCTGAAGCTGAAAGTTCAAGATTTTGGCAGCTTTGTCTTTTTCTCTCTTTTGAATAGTTTTAGGTAGTTGATCAGCCAGAATCACCAGGTCCTTAGTACACATGATTGGTCAATTTATGTCATTTAATCAAAGTTCAGTCCTTCCAAAAATGCCAAATTAGTAGGGGATCATTTTGATGATCCTTAAAACTGTCTGGAGAGGCCTGAGTATTGTTTCAAAGATTTTTTTGAAATGTTCAAGGAAATCAAGCACCAGTACTGTTCTCTCTTTTTCGTTGTTGGATCTTGGTCCAGTCCGTTTTCCCGGGGGAAAAAAATCTCAAGTATGACTTGGTAAAGCCGGTGGGATATTTCCCTGCATTTTTTCTCGTCTGTCTCTGTTTTTAAAAAGTCCTCTACAGGAGTTTCCCAGCAAACCTTATTTATCCATTCTGTTGCGTTCCTCTTGGAAACCAGTAGGTGTTTTAACTGGAACAGACCGGAATGGGCAGGATCTTATGTTCTAACGGTTCAATCAATTCCTCTGTGAACCCATCAGGGTTCCAAAGAGGGTCAAGGGTAGATTCCTTCATTCTGTTCTAGTTCAAGGAACGTAAACAATCGTTGGTTCCCCTCTCCCTGAGGTTGGCTTTTCTCCAAAGGGAGCTGCCAGAATTTGCTTCGTTTTGTTTTGTGTTTCCCCTGGTCTATCCTGTTCTGGTTTTCTATTCTGAGTCTCCCCTAGGTCAATGGGGAGCGACGGTGGAGGAGATATAGAAGAGAAAGCGAAGGGGGAGGAGGAAAGGAGAGTAAGTCTGGACAACAAAGTAGAGGTACAGTGGGCACTTGGAGAACAGGGAAAAATTGGGCGTTGACATTGAGCAGCTTCTGAAGCCTTCTTTAGTTCAGGGACAGTGTCCAGAGACAGGATAGTCTCTCTGTGCTCCATTTCAGAGGCTTCTGTTTGCCACGGGAGGTAAGCCTCCCATTCATTCAGTTTGATTTTAAAGCTGGCTTTTTTTTTTTCTTATGGTGTGTACAAAATAATAACAATAATAATAGGTGTTAAAAAAGCTCCATTTTGGCCATCTTAAGTTGATATCACTTCTAGTTAAATCTTCTCCTTTCTGTAAGTATTCACAAGTAAAGGTCCCCTACAAATATATGGTACCTCTGCAGAAGTATTCGTGGGGGCTGGGGCCTGGGGGCTGGGGGCTTGTCAGCCTTGGAGATGCGATTTCCCTTGTTAATTTTAGTTTTCTTTTGAGATCTGCAGAATCTGAACAAATTTCTAGGGACATGGTGTAGTGGGTTGAAGGTGCAGCTTAGGGGTTGAGATCCAAGGGGCTGTCACCTCTGGGGTTTGCTTCAACCCTCTTCTGTGTCTCGGTTTCTCTCCCCAACTGTTTAATACAAACCAAGAGGATCCAAAGCGTGCCCACAGACGACTCAATTATTTAATGATAGTTGCCTGGAACTCCCTATGGGGCCCTGCTTGTTTTGAGGGCGTACCCTCAAACACTTCCACATGGAGTCTTAGTCACCTAAGATTATCTGAAACTCGAGCTGCAGGGAGTAAATTTTCCTTTTCTCCAGAGCTGATAGTCCGGGCTCTCATTTATACAGTAAAAGATTTTGTTCAGATGCTAAGTAAGTAGTTCCAACTGCAAAGTTGAAATTTAAAAAAAAATAATAACTAAAACAGCCGACCATTGTTTTTTTCTGTCTCTGAGTAATCTCAACCTTAACCTTTAGTGCCACCTCAAGATTTTTTTTTTTTAAAGACCAGCTGAAATCAAGGCAGAGACTCCAAACAGGAAGGACCAGAATTCCAAGAAAAACTCACCCTGGCTCACCCGATACAAAGTAGGGAGCCAGTGGGCCAACGGGCCCCTGCTAGTTAGTACCTGGCACCAGGTCCGGGTCACAGGGAGGTCCTGGAGGGGCTTCTCTGGAGTCTTGCTGACTGCTCCAAGCAGATGTCGACGAAAGAACATCCAGCTTAAGAAAAAGTCTTATAAGAGTTTATTTGAGCCAAACCGATGACAATTCCTGGGGAGCAAAATCTCAACGGATGGGGAAAATGCTCCAGAGAATGGCGTTTTGCAGTTTACTTTACACCTTAGAATCAAAAGAGGAGATGTAAGGAAGGTTACGGGAAATCCACTGGTGGTAGGTGAAGGGGGCGGGAGAAAGCAGAGTGGGAGAATCTCTGGGATTGGAGGAAAAGTACAACAGAGAGATACATACTTCTTTTACATTGGTGGGTACAGGATAATAATTAACCTATATAGTAACTAAGAGATGGTATTTGGGAAAGAAGATAACACGGAGGGATTCTGGTGCCCTGAGGGGTCTGAAAAAGGAAATGCTCTGACATTTCAAAGGTATGTTATCTGAGATGCAAAAAGATAACAGACAGCCTCACTAACCATGAAGACAGACCTTTGTCAAGGAAGCTACAGGCCTGGAATGAGACTACTCACCCTGACCTACCATGACATGCCCTAACCGGCTTTCACTCAGGAATTTTTATGTTCAGACCGTCCTGTGTGGTTACTTTCCATCTCTGAGTTTGTAAGACCTGCCTGCAGACCTCCCCTGAGCTTGTCGGGTTTAGCATGTGGCCCCTTTCTCCTCCGCAGGGGCGAGTGATGTAAATGAGCGAAACTAAGCAAGCGCGGCACGTGTAAGGTAACAGAGAACAGTGGGGACTGTGGCAAACCAAGGTACGTGCCTCACGTACCGGGAGCAGCCGCTTCGGCTAACTGTTGCCATGTGGAAGTTGGCACCCAGCGTTGTCAGAGCTTTGGGAATTTTATTTAAAAGAAAGCAGAAAGTCGGATTTTTACGTGAAGTTTCCCAAGTTTCAAAATGCTGTTCAGGCGGGATTCAGCCCACAGGCCACGAGTTTGCAAAACCTGCTTTGGTGAGACAACTTTTTCCATTTTCACTCCCAGCTCCGGCCTCTCCAACTTGGCTCTCCGGCTCTCCATAGGCCATGGACATGAGCCAAGTGGGGCCCAGTCGGGAGGCAACCCCCCTCCCCACTGACCTAAGACTCACCCTCCCCCAATCAGCCAAGGCCTCTCTCCCTGGGTCAGGCTGATAGGCCCGGCTCCCTCCTGCAGGGCAAAGTTCTTCCCAAGGGGCTCCTTTCTTAGTGACCTCTGGCAGGCCAGCAGCACATGCCTGTCAGGCAAGCCTGTACTTGTCTTAACCCTATTGAGATCCAAGCTGCAGTCTTCTTTAATTCTCAGATAAAGAAAGACTAGACTCATCACCATGACCCCCAAGGCCTATCTCGCCTCCTACCTTTCTCAGATAGAGAGAATTTCCTTCTCCAGGGCATTTTGCTGTCTTTCACCTCTGGACCTTTGTATATGTTGCCCTAGACTGTGCCTGAAACATTCCTCCTACCCCTCACCCAACACTCCTTCCTCTTGTAGCTCTTCAGGTCTCAGCTCAGAAGCCGCTTCCTCCAGGAAGCCTTCCCCAACCATCTATACTAGTATAGAGGCTGAGGTGAGGTGTTCCTACAGCCTGTTGGAGTTCCCCATCACAACTTTCTGAGCACTTAATTAATTATGTTTCCTGACAGGGGGAGGGGACAGTTCTCAGGGACACAGCCCAGGACCTCTGTGTTTCCAAGCCTATGGCTAGCACCTAGCATGATGCCTGAGGCCCAGTAAATATTTGCAAGGGGAAGAAAGAAAGGAAGAAAAGAGGGAGGGAGGGAGGGAAGGAAGGAAGGAAGGAAGGAAGGAAGGAAGGAAGGAAGGAAGGAAGGAAGGAAGGAAGGAAGGAAGGAAGGAAAGGAGGGAGGGAGGAAGAGAGGGAGGGAGGGAAGTGGGACACTTCACTTCATTTGTTTCCATCTCTCACCATCTCTCATCTCTGCCTCCTCTGTAAACATCTCGTCCCTACTCGTCTTTATCATGCAGCTGGTGGGCTGCTTCTGACCCTTCCTCCCCATCTCTGACCCGCGCCCCTGGAAGTGAAGTGCAGCCCGTCCTGTGCCCTCCCCCCACCTACTCCCCCACCCTCCCCCTTGTCCCGGGCATCCTTCCAAGAAGCGCTGCTCTCCAACCACAGGCTATCAGGAGTCTGCCGCGGTCGCGTCAGATGTTTCCCCGCAGGGGGTCCTCAGGCTTTGTGCCCGGATCCCGGGGAGGGGTGGCGAGGTCGCGCACCGATGCTGCACACGGGGAGGCCTGGAGCGGCAGGCCGCGGAGAAGAGGCGGAGAAAGGAAAAGGGGATAAAAGAGGAGGGCGAGTGGGGGAGTGGTGCAGAGCAGGGCGGGCCTGAGCGCGCCCCACCACCTCTCCGCGCTGCCAGCGCCCTCCCAGCCCAGCCGGCCACATCTGGCGGCTGCCCTCCCTTGTTTCCGCTGCATGCAGACTTCCTCCGGCGGTGGCTGGAGGCTGCGCATCTGGGGCTTTAAACATACAAAGGGACTCCAGGACCCGCGAGCACAGGCGGCGGCGCAGGCCGGGGCGCGGTGGGCCGGACCATGCGCCTCTGAGCCGGGCGAAGCCGAGGCCACCGACTCGCGCGGTCCCTCGGAGCGCAGCGCCGCGCGGCCGAACGAGGGCCAGCCAGGCGGCGACGCGGCCACACGCACCGAGCCAGCGACCTCCCGGCGACGCGCGGGGCCCGGGAGCGCAATGACCGAGGCGCGAGTGGCCCGGGGCGCGCTCGCCGGCCCGCTGCGGGCGCTGTGCGTCCTGGGCTGCCTGCTGGGCCGCGCCGCCGCTCGGCCATCGCCCATCATCAAGTTCCCTGGAGACGTCGCCCCCAAAACGGACAAAGAGTTGGCTGTGGTGAGTTGCTCCGCGAGCCTCAAAGAGCCACGTTGAGACAAACTTCGGAGGCGGAGGATGGGGGTCTCCCCACCTTACCGCCCTTCACCCATCCCCGGGGGGGAGCACATGCCGTGGGGGAGGGGCTTCAGTAAACAGCTTGGGAGGGGAGGGAGATGGGGGGGGGTGGCGGGGGTCTTTGGCCAGCTGGAGGAGGGACCTGTTTTGGAAACGTCGGGGAGCTTCGGTAAGGGGAGAAGGCCTTTGATAAACAACTTGGCAAGTTGCGGGACAGAGCAGGGAGGCGAGCAAAGCGCAGGGGAGGGTGGGAGGCGCTTTAGCAAACAGCTGGAAAGGCGCTTTTGTAAATAACGGGGACATTGTCTAGTATCTGGGGGACATGGCGGGGGTGGGGGCGGCTTTGTAAACAACTTTTGGACACGTGAGGGTTGGCTAACAAGGCCAAGCTTTTTGGTAGGCCTTTGGCAAAAGGCCCGCGGGGGTCGCTTTTGCAAACAGTGGAGGGTCTTTGTAACCCTCTGCAGGGCCCTCGGAAGGGATCCTTTGCCACGCATTTGGGTAAACTTTTGCACACATGAGGTTGGGACCAGTGGGCCAAGAGAGACTTGGCAAAAATTGGAGAACCTTTGGCACACATCTGGAGAGGGGCCTTGGACAAAGCGCTCGAGGGGACCTTTGGGGAAGGAAGAAAGCGGAGAGCGCGTCTTTTTTTTTTTTTTTTTTTTTTTTTAACCTGGCTCAGCGGACAAGTCGGCCAGGCGGGTCAAGGGACTTAGGAAAGTTTCCTCGAACGTCTGCAAAGGGGTAGGAAGAATGGAGAGAGGTGGCCGGCCAGGCGAAGGGAGGGCAGGCGCAGGAGGCCCGGCGCGTGGGGCGGGGGCGGAGCAGCCCCGCGGGTGGGACAGTGGCCAGCCAGCCCTCCCTCCTGGCGGGGCTCGGAGCTGCGGCTCAGATGTTGCTCTGTGGGCGCGCGCGCCTGGCTCGAGGGGCGCCCAGGCCGCAGGGCTGCACAGGCGGGGCTGGGGGCAGCGGAAGGGCGCTACCCCTCACCCTGGCAGCACCTCGAACTGGGGACCCCACAAAATGTCCCTTCTAGCTAACAAGACATCTGCTCCATTATTGCTTTAGCTCCCTAGAAATACTCTATTCTTCAGCCCGGTCCGCAATCCGCCCAAGACAGGACCCCCTTCTCAAGATGTGACACCTCTCCCCTTTCCTTTACTGCATCTAAGCCTCTGTCTCCTCTGGATAAATGTTTTTAAGGGGCTACTTCTCTGAGGAGAGTCAGAAGCCATCTGGCATCGCGGTGTATGTGGCTGCTGGTTGTGGGCCAGCCGGCAGCTTTAGAAAATTGACAAATCTACCTGTGTCTGCATATACGCCCCAGCACCTGGAAGTCTGCCTGGCCCAGAGGCAGTGCAGTGGGAGGCTTGAGACGCGGCTCTGGCCTTAGACTACTGGCTTGAAAAAATCCCTGAGTGCACTAACCAGCTGGCCTAGCGAGCTAAGGCAAGGGCCTTAACCGGTTGCTCACTCTCAGCTGCTTCTGCAAACTGAGGATGATAATGGTACCTGTTAAAAGAGAGGTAACCTTAGACACTCTGCAGTGGCACGTGGTAAGCACTCAGTAGGTGTCAGTCATGATTATTATTATTCCCTGTATCGTCCTTTTACTAACCGCCCCCCGCCCCCAAAACAAGGTTAGGGCCTTTTCATAAGGCCTCCTGGCTCTTTTCACTCTTTAAATGCAGCACTCATTGCATATTTAATTTTGCATTTATTTCTGGTTCATCAGCCTTCTCACACTGGGGTTTGAACCCTAGAGACTAGAGACATCTGTCGTGTTCACCGGTTTATCCTAGACCAGCACCGGCACATGAGAGGTGTCAAAAAGTATTTGCTGAACAAATAAAAGAGCGGGTTGGTCGCTGACACTTTGCAGGGGCCTCTTTGGTTCTGGCCTCAGTTTGGGCCGAGCCGCTGCACTGCCCTGAAGGATGGGACCGCTTTCTTTTTGGAAATGATCCATTCAGGATTTGAACCCAGGTCTCTCTGCTACTGGAGCCCATGCACATAGCCCCTGAATCTCCATATAAGAAAAGCAAGAACAATAAGCCTTATGTCATCAGCGGTTAGGTGGATTAGAAGAGATGACGGTGGTACAGAAGGGTCGCAGAGAGTTACAGTTCTGAGCATGGTTCTGGAGCCACAGTGCTTGGGTCCAGATCCAGCTGTGCCATCGGTGAGCTGTATGATTTTAGGCAACTTTCTTATAATCTCTCTGTGCTTTAGAGTATTCCTCCAAAAGATGTGGACCATAGTAATAACTCCATCATAGCGTTACCATGAGCGTTAGAGTTACATGCTAACCTAAGTGCCTGGGTGTATAATGGACACCCAACGCATGGTAACCATGGTCCCTACAGCTGTTGTCACTCAGCTAGTGGGTGTCAGAGCTGGTTTGGGAACCCAAGACTCCACCCCGTGCCCTGGGGCGCCTGGGCTATGTCCTGTCTGGGCTGCGGGGTTGGGCTGCGGACTAGTTATCGCTGCCCACTCTGGTCAGTACGGCGCCATCCTCACGTGTCTCTGGTGCTCATTCCTCCCAGCAATACCTGAACACTTACTACGGCTGCCCCAAGGAGAGGTGCAACCTGTTCGTGCTGAAGGACAAGCTGAAGAAGATGCAGAAGTTCTTCGGGCTGCCGCAGACGGGCGCCCTGGACCAGCGCACCATCGAGACGATGCGGAAGCCGCGCTGTGGTAACCCCGACGTGGCCAACTACAACTTCTTCCCCCGCAAGCCCAAGTGGGACAAGAACCAGATCACGTACAGGTGCCGAGGCGGGGCTGAGGGCGGCAGGGCCTCTGGGCTTTGGCACACAGGGTCTCCTCGTGCCTCTTCCCGCTCTGGGGACCCAGGAGGTGTGTTATGAAGACCTGGCATCTTAAGGAGTTGGCGTACAAAGTTCTTAGGAACGGCAGTCGGACGGACCTGGACTTGAATCTCACACTTGCTAGGCATGGGGCATTGGGCTACTTATTTTACAGAGCCCTGAGCCTTGGCTTTCTGATCTCCAGAATGGGGCTAAAATAAAATCTGCCTCATGGGTGGGTTGGAAACTAAGCTGGATCACAGACATAAAGGGTTTTCACAGCGTCTGGCATACAGTAACAGTGTCATAGATGCTAGTCACTGTTATTACCAGAGGGGGTCCTTGGGGCAGATGGAGGGAATGGGATGATTGGCCGCTGACTGGGTTTATATTATGGACTTGCTATAGTTGGTTGCTGATTGGTCTGAGAGCTCTGTTCTCTGTGGCTCATGCTGGATTCCGAGGATGAGGGCTCTGGCCTATGTCCCGTGTGCACCGTTTATGCCCCTGTGTGTCCTCTCCCCGCCCCCAGCCAGAAGGGGCATCCTGAGACAGGATCGGAAGATATTGGTTGGTCTGGGCAGGCGGTCCTCCCAGGGAGCTGTGCTCAGCACGCACACGCACAGACCTGCACAGGCAGACACGCTCACGTGCACGCACTCCCGCACCTCTCACATGCTTATGCACATACACACAGCCTCACATCCGTACACACGTGCACACATTCGTGCACTCACACAATCGCATATACACACACTGGCACACGTGCATACACGCTCACCACGTGCATTTCTCCCGCCTCCAGGATCATCGGCTACACGCCCGATCTAGATCCTGAGACAGTGGACGACGCCTTCTCTCGTGCCTTCCAAGTCTGGAGTGACGTGACCCCTCTACGGTTTTCTCGTATCCACGATGGAGAGGCTGACATCATGATCAACTTCGGCCGCTGGGGTAGGCGGAACCGGAGTCGGCAGGGGTTCAGTGTAGAGATGGGACGGAGAGGTGGTGATCTGGCTAATTTAGAGGCACGAGGTCCTGTGGGCAGCTGAGTTAGAGCAAAAGGGGCAGACGCTGGAGAGCCACGTGGATGTGAGGACAGACGACGTGACCCTGGGTGGTCCCCGAAGGCAGTATAAAACAAAGCAAGTGGTCTTCCTGCACTGTCCAGTGTGGTAGCCCTTAGCAACATAGGGCTACTTACATTTAAATTAATCGCAATTAAGTAAAATTTAAAATTCAGTCTCTCAGTCACACTAGCCGTGTTTCACGTGCTCGGTGGCCATATGGGGCTAGTTGTTTCTGAATCGAACAGCACGGAAAAGAGTGTGTATTCCTTGGTTGCAGAAAGTTCAGTTGGGTAACTGGTAGACACTGAGGATCTCACGGTATGAGAGTGGGTCGGAAGCAGTGGAGCAGCGTAGACACGACGGTAAATGGAATAGAACCCGGGGTCAGCGGCGCCAAGTGGGTTGATATGGACACCAACTGGCAGTAGTGTAGACCTGAAGGTAGGTAGTGTAGACATTGAGGGTAGGATAGTGTTGTAGGTAAATAGCACAGCACAGGAAAGAATGTGGGCATGTGGGTGGGTGGTAGGAACCTGGGTGGCACAGTAGGCATGGGGTTAGTGCTGCAGATATTAGTGACAGACTTGAGGGAACATTGTAGACCCTTGGATGGTAACAATCAAACTCTCTACTGACTCGCTATATCCCCAGTCCTGGGTGACTCCAACAGGACAGGGGACAGATGCCAGGTGGACCCCAGCTTTGGATGGGGTGTGGCTGGGTTTCAGGGCCCAGCTGGGGCAGCTGGAAGCTGAGACCTGGTGTGTTTCAGAGCATGGTGATGGGTACCCCTTTGATGGCAAGGACGGACTCTTGGCCCACGCCTTTGCCCCGGGTCCTGGTGTTGGGGGAGACTCCCACTTTGACGACGATGAGATGTGGACCCTGGGAGAAGGGCAAGGTAAGAAAAGGACCATTGCATGCCCAGTCCACCTCTCTGGTCCTCTGCATGTCTGTCTTCCTGTAACCTAGCAACAAGGACTATGCCCTGTAACCTAGCAACAAGGACTGTACCTTCCCTGGAAGCCTTGGACACCTCTCCTTGCTCCGATGGGACCAGAGAGAGAGGGTGGGAGGGGAGTCACATGGTCCTGGTCTCCAAAGAAAAGCCTGGAGAGGTTCACCCACCCTCTGTCGCCCCTCAGTGGTCCGTGTGAAGTACGGGAATGCTGACGGGGAGTTCTGTAAGTTCCCTTTCCTGTTCAACGGCAAGGAGTACACCAGCTGCACCGACTCGGGCCGCAGCGACGGCTTCCTCTGGTGTTCTACCACCTACAACTTCGACAAGGATGGCAAATATGGCTTCTGCCCCCATGAAGGTGAGCCCGTCTGGCCTTAGGCTCCCCACCTCAGCTTCCAGCCTTCTCGGGCTGCCCGCTATCCCCCACTATCTACGCTCCGCAGGCCTGGCACTGCCAGGCAACCAGCATCCGCCCAAATTCCTTCAAACCCCACTGTCCCTCTCACCTGCACAGTAATTTACTTGATGCTTTCGTTAAATCGATTCTATTTTAAGGCTCACCGTTAGCAATATTTGTGAAATCGCAGGCTTGGTGGGCTAAATATTCTTGTCTAACATACATTGGAATGAATTTAGGACTATTAAAATGCCCAGTGGTTCTCTCTAGAGCCACCTTCTACCCTCCAGTCAGGATTGGTGGGTGCAAGGGCATGAGGAGAGGCTTAGGGGTGAATCAGAAGCCTAGCAGTGCGATTACGGGACAGGACTCGGATACCAAGGCCGGTACCCAGCCCAGCGTGGGGATACTGACTCCTGGAATTTCAGTCATTACTCCTGGTTCTGATGCCAACTCTGCTACTGTGTGTGTGTGTGTGTGTGTGTGTGTGTGTGTGTGTGTACACATGGGGACTGTCCCATCTGCGTCCCTTGGTCTCTCTTTGCTTGTGTCCGCACCTCCGTGTCTTGGCAGAGGCCTTAGGCATGACTTAGTATTTGTGTGTGTGTGTTTGTCAATGCTCAAGACATAAAATTTTCAGATATTTTGAAGCTATGTACAGGGAAATTTTTTTAAGGGGGATGAGCATAGACATACACACTGAATCCTTTTAAAAAATATCCTTGGCATACTTCTTCATCAGAAATCATGAAACAGTGGTGTGTATAACTTCATATTTGGTCAGGTCGTCACATTTGGCGATGCTGGAAACCAAGAGCCCAGAACATTTTGGGGGAAAAGGGAGAAACTGCAGATGTCTTTCTAAATACTTCTTTTTCCCCATTCCATAAAGACTCCTTGAGCTATATGTGCCTCTGTCTTTTGGGCTGTGATTTTACATGTTCGTGACTCTCTCTGGCTCCAGTGTGACTGAGCGCTGACCGCCGGCCATCTCGACAGAAGGAAAGGGACAAATAGCGAGTGACTGCTGTTTCTGTTTATGCTTCTCTTGCCAACGCTCATGTGATGCTTTGCATTAAGTATGTGTCCAAGCCATTGACCATTTAATAACGTCAGAAATTTTAAGTAGAAATAGTTTATGTACGTTGCATTTCCCAAGAGGGATGCAAGGGGCGTTAACCCTCGCGGGTGGCAGCCTTTGTGATTAGAACAGAATGCCTCGGTGGTAGGAGTGGAAGGAAACAGCTGTAATTCATAAGTGTAGGAAGGGTTTTCCCCTCCCTTGGACATCAGCCACGTCCTTGGTGTGTAGCCAGATGTGAGGACGCACACACGCACGAGTTCGGGTCTCGGGGCAGAGATTCTGGTTACTCAGCCCCTCCTGACTGCTGAGTCAATGTCTGCTCCTCTGCATCCGTGTTGGGGGCGGTCTCTGAAAGGCCGTGGGGGCTTCCTGTGAGGTAGCAGCGCAACTCATGGGAGGCCAGATGGGGAGGCTGGCCTCCGGAGGAGGTTAATGCTTTGTCTTTACCTGCTTGGTGGTCACCAGGGCCTCTGGCCTCAGTGTTGCCTCTTCCCTCAGGCTCGTTGCTTCTGGCGTTGCAGAAGATCTCTAGATTGGGGAGAGGGGAGCGGTGAGGATAAGGGGGCCCAAGTCCTGTAATGGGGGGCCGGGGCCTGGGCTCCGTTCTGGTCGTGGGGGAGTTAACGGGCTGGTGAGGTCACCTCTGGCGCTGCTCTGCACAGATGGTCTTCGTTACGCACTTGTGGTTTTGCTAGTTGGCAATTCCAGAAACGTACCATTTTGTAGCTTCAGGGTAGATGAGGGCATGGGGAGCAGGCGGAGGACCCACGACAGATGAGCCCAGACTCTGAACCTCACTCTCCCCAAATCCTCCAGTCATGGCTCCTGTCTTGCGGAGGTCAGAATGGGAGCCTGGGGTGTGCAATAAAAGGTTCCCAAAGGCACCTCCTTCCCCCTCCACCCTTCGCTCCTCCTCCTCCTCCTGCTGAGACCACAGCAGAGCCATCCAGGAAAGCGCCTGGGGTTGAACAGAGGTGAAGCTGGGTGTGCACGTGTGCGTGTGTGTGTGTGCGTGCGTGCACGGGCGTGCAGGAGCACGTGACAGCAAGCAATAGAGAGACTGAGATGAGCCTGTTTTGTAGTTTTCAGTTGCACCCCCTCATTTAGTTCTCCTGTTTATGTGGCCACGAGCAGTTCTGGAACCAGCTCTCTCAGTGCCTCAGTTTCCCCGTCCATCAGACGGAGAGACTCTTGCCATCCTGGATGATACCTTTAGCGGTCCGCACAGTGTGGGCGTAGACCAGGCAGAGTGGACGCAGCGACCTCGGGGCCGCGGCAGGGTTCTGGAGGCCCCCTGCTGTGTGCCATGTGTTTACCATGTCATTGTGGGTGGGAGGGAGTCCATAAGGCCCCAGAGGAAGGATGGCGTTGGCCAGGAAGCCAGGGCTGGTCCTCAGGACCTCAGAGAATTAGCAGTTTACCAACCAGTATAGATTATTCTTACTATTTTAACAAGGCTACAGCCTCCCTGGTGTGAACCGGCAGGTCGGTGGCCAGCCAGCTGTGCGCCCAAATGACTTTCGGGCGGGCAGGTGGGTGGCCCCTCTCACATTCGCATCCCGCCTCTCTCCGCACCCCCAGCCCTGCTCACCCTAGGTGGCAACGCTGACGGACAGCCCTGCAAGTTCCCGTTCCGTTTCCAGGGCAACAGCTACAACAGCTGCACCACGGAGGGCCGCACGGACGGCTACCGCTGGTGCAGCACCACCGAGGACTACGACCGCGACAAGAAGTATGGCTTCTGCCCGGAGACCGGTGGGTGTCGCTGCTGCCCCCGCCCCTCAGGGCCGGGCCCCTGCCTCCTGATGGGAAACGCACAAGAGCCCCCAACCTCCTTTCCCTGGGATGGGTGCGGAGTCCCTGTCAGAATACCTAGCCGCGGGCACAGACAGCCCCGGGGACCACAATCAGAACAGACATTGGCCACCAACAGCCAGTTAGCAAAATCGGTGATGCTTAGGGTCAGGCCTGCCCGGGACCGTCTCCGAATGAACCCCACTCTCTCAGCCTCCCTGACAATTCTCTCTCTCTCTCCCTCTGGTTGATCTCGAAGTCTCTTCCCTGGTTTTCGCTCTCAGTAAGGACTCTTCTGCCTTCCTTCCTCCTCCTTTCCATCCTTCCTCCTTCCCGTCCTCCCACAGGTATTTACTGAGCACCTGCTTTTCACCGGAGACACAGATAGGTCTCCGTAGGACCCTGTGTGGTGGAGCTCAGGTCTAGGGAAGTGTGTTGGCACCGCCAGCTCGGCCCCGTCCCCTTGCCTGTGGCGCCTCCACCCCCACCCGTGGGAGTGCCAGCGAGAGCTCTGGGTTTGACCCCCAGCCCTGAGCCTTCCTAGCAGTGTCTGCTCAGGAGAGGTTCTTCATCTCTCTGAGCTCCCCTTCCCCCATCCTTGAAGTGGCCCCCACTGGGCAGGGTCGTTGTGAGGGGGTGGGAGTTTATAAAGCGCATGACCCCGTGCCCAGGACGGAGCGGGTGCTAAGGGTGGCTTGTTACTGTCCAGTTATGTCGCTGTCCCTGGTGGCGGGGGGCCTGGGCTCCTCGCTGCCCCTGACCTGTGTCCCTGACTCCGCAGTCATGTCCACTCTTGGCGGGAACTCGGAAGGTGCCCCCTGCATCTTCCCCTTCACCTTCCTGGGCAAGAAACATGAGCGCTGCACCAGCGAAGGCCGCGGGGACGGGAAGCTGTGGTGCTCCACCACGGACAGCTACGACGAGGACCGCAAGTGGGGCTTCTGCCCCGACCAAGGTACCAGGCTCCGGCCGCTGGGCGGACACAGCGGGCGCCGGCCCCCACGTCTGGGCTGCAGACGCTCCCGCGTCCCCACTCACCCCAGACGTAGCCAGTGCCCCCACACACCCACTTAGCCTGGTAGAGACACTGCCCACCCCAGACCTGCCCATGGCAGAGACTCCTCGTTCTTGCTGGACGTGTGCACCTCGGGGCAGAGGCGTGGCCTCTAAAATAAGACCCCATCCAACCCGGTACCTCCTTCCTCTGAGAACACCCAAAATGTCACAGTGCTGGGCTCGGTGCTCTCCTGCGAGGTGTTCCCACTCCAACAGACAGCTGCCTCCACCGAGCTGGGTGGGCGGGAGCAGAGCGGGCATGGGAGGCCCTCGTCCTTGCTCCAGCCCCACCCTCCCCTCCACACAGCTCCGGGGAGCCCCAGAGCCCTCCCGGCCCCCACAGTGCCACCCTTTGCCAAGTTGAGGATGGGGGGGTCCTTGTCAGCGCTGCATGCCGAGGACACAGCCAGCCAGCCGGGGCAGCTCTCCGTCCTCCCAGATTCACAGGCCGGGCTGGCAGAGTGACCGGGAGAGAGGCCGTGTGGCCAGGGCAGTGAGCAGGGTGACGTGCCCACTCGAGCATACCGGGCTCAGGGTCGTTGGGCTCACTGATGGCCCAGGGTGGCCAGGCGAGAAGGCTGGTCCAGGGCTGGCCAGAAGCAGGTCAGCTTCTCTCCTTGTTACTTTTCTTCCTTTTATTCACAATGAGATGGAACTTGGAGAAGGCCGGCAGGCAGAGGAGGCTGGCCGAAGGAGTTTTTCTTATCCCTCATCCAATGCCATGCTAGGACAAATCCTGATTTTACCTGCTGTGCTCCAGCTTCTGCCTAAACGGGGGATTCTCCCTCTGCGTGAATGGTTTGGGGCTCCGTGCCGGCATGCTGCGCCCGGCCTGTGTACTAGTCTCCTGGGGCTTTCCCAACAAAGTTCCCCAAACTGCGTGGCTTAAAACAACAGCGGTTCACTCTCTCGTACTCCTGGAGGCTTGAAGTCTGAAATCAGGGTTTTTAGTAGGACCGCGTTGCCTCTGAAGGTTGCGTCGCTGTCTCCTGCCTCTGTCATAATGTGGCTCTTTCTCCTCGGTGTTCGTCTCTGTGCTGCTTCTTACAAGGGAGTGAGCGGTACTGGATAAAGGGCTCGCCCTATACCAACATGACCTCATTTGAAACTTAACCTAAATTACCTCTCCAAAGAACCTGTTTCCGGATAAACTCACTTTCACAGGTACTGGAGGTTAGGACTCATCTTTTGTGGGGACACAATTCGACCCACAGTAGGGTGGCATGTAGGGTTTTCCTGTTGTCTGGGTCTGAGCCCCATCCCAGGAATGGTTTTACTGCTCTCCCTGGGGCGGGCGTGGCAGACGCTTGGGGCCAGCCTGTCCTCACTCTCTTACCTCTTTGGAGACCCTATTTGGAGCAGGTGTTGCCCTGTTCTGTAGAGAGAAACACAAAAAGCCACGAAGCATGATTTTTTAACAAATGGGACTTTAGGTAGAGGATTTGCAGACATTGCTCCTTCTCCTGTATAGTGTACGTGCAGCCTACCCTGGAGAGGAACAAGGGGACTTTGGCTGACCCTGCGTGAAAAAAATAGACATAGTCTGTTAATCCTAGAATTTTCAGGAGAAGGAAAAATCAGTATGTGCCTTTTCCAGGGCCCTCAGTCCCACTGCGGGATGTCCTCAGGAGTCTCCATCACCAGGGACAGGGCCTGACTCCTCTCTCTCCCTTTCTTTCTGTCCCCCTCCCGTCCCTGCGACCCTCAGGATACAGCCTGTTCCTGGTGGCAGCCCATGAGTTTGGCCACGCCATGGGCTTGGAGCACTCAGAGGACCCAGGAGCGCTGATGGCACCCATTTACACCTACACCAAGAACTTCCGCCTGTCCCAGGATGACATCAAGGGCATTCAAGACCTCTACGGTAAGCCTCAGCTTAGGGCTGCGGGCGGGGGCTGGGAGTCCACGCAAGCCTGGGATGGAGGCCCAGGGGTGATGCCAGCAAGGTCTCCTGTCTCCAGGACTGCAGGAAGCAAGGGCAGGAGGCTGGAGTGTCAACCTGCTCTGTGGGGGTCGGAGCAACACTCCAGGGGGACCCTAGGACTGTCCCTTTTCTTTCCAAGTAACGTCAGTGTTCACAGCCCTCTTGGCTCCCCAGCCAGGCAGGCTGGGCAGAAAGGGGGGTCTCCATCTTCTAGGGGAGTGAAGTGAGGCCCGAGAAAGGCAGCCTTTCTGGCCAAGGGTCACCAGTTTTCAGCAACCAGGTGAGGTTTAGAATCCAGGAGGATGAGCTAAACACCGGGCAGGATTTCCCACCGTGTGGAGCGACCTTAATGATACAGGGGCGCATGTTTCTACTGTTCTTAATGGTTCTTTTATTTTAGTGGGTAACAGGAACAGTATAACGAGTCCCTAAGACCGACGACTGATTTATTATTAGCGCTTGCAATGAGGCTTGAGTTTAAAAAGTAAGTCCGTCAAAAGAGAAAAAGGTATATGATCGTACCTGGACCGTGTCAAAACAGTGGAAGTGGGCTTGAGCCATGAAGCTGGGGGAACACTGGACTTGGAGAGGCCCCGAGACTGAGTGAGGGGCGCCAGGCTCTGGCGCCGCCTCTGCCACTCACCAGCCGCAAGAGCCAGAGCAGGTCTCTACCTCTGTGGACTCGGTTTCCTCATCCGTGAAACGGGAGTGATTAACACGACACACGACGGGCCCTGGGATCCCGGTTTCTCTTCACGGCCCCCTCTCCACGCCCGGGCCTCATCTCCCTCTCTCGCCTGGGCTCACACTGAGGCCAGGCCAGGCGGGCGGCCCTGGGGGCTCGGCCTGGTGGGGAGAAGCCCTGGAACTGGGGAGAGTCTGAGGTGGGGTGTCCTCCCCCAGGGGGATCCCCTGACGCTGGCGCCGGCACCGGCCCCACCCCCACGCTGGGACCAGTCACCCCGGAGCTGTGCACACAGGACATCATCTTTGATGGCATCGCTCAGATCCGTGGGGAAATCTTCTTCTTCAAGGACCGGTGAGTGAGTAGCTTGCTGCTTGTCCTTCTTGTCCCCTGCCCCTTCCCCATTATTCGTGCACCCCCACCCCATGCTCGGACCTCACTGGGGACTTCACAGAATGGCCTGTGTAGTAGACAGTTTTTGCTACACGTCAGACAATTTGCAGATCTCAGTGGCTTACCAACACAGTTATTTCTTTTGCCTTCTCCTAGTCTGTGGGTTTACTAGGTGTCTTGGCTTTGACTTGCGGTGTCAGGTAGTTGTGCTCTGCTGTCAGCTCGTTCTCCTGGGATTAGTGGCTCCTCGTGGCAGGTGGCAGAAGCACAAGAGGCCAGCTCAGATCACCAGGCACATCTAAAGCCTCCACTCACATCAAGTCTGAGAATATCTCACCGACTGAAGCAAATCACATGGCCAAGCCCCAACGTCTCCTCCAGGGCATGGTACTACAGGGTCACAGGGAAACCGACATGGATGTATATATTCAAAACAATCCAGGCTACCACAGGCCTACTCCTGGAATGGCCTTGACTTCGAATGGCCAAACTGTTCTAAGGACAGGGAGCAAGTAGCCACAGGATTGAGAAGGGAGGATGCTTCATGCTGTAAAGACCCCCCACTCAATTGACCAAGGGCTGAGACTCACCCGGCTGCCCTAGCAGTCCTAGATAATGGCAGATGGTATTAAGACTGTATCAAAGGATTCATCCATCCTCCGTCTGTACATACACACATGTACGCAGCTATCCATTCATCTATCTTCTGATCATCTGTCCATCCATCCATTATCTATCCATCTGTTATCCATTATCAATTCATCATCATCCGTCTATCCATTTGTCTGTTCATCCATTCGTAGAGCGTGGTAGTTGACACAGTGAATTCTGGAGTCAGATGGCCTGGCTTGGAGTCCTGGACCCACTACCTACTGGTTGCATGATCGTGGGCGTGTTAATTATATATTTTTGTAATTCTTGTACCTCAGTTTCCTCATCTACAAAATGGGACTAATTTTCAAGCCTATCTCATAGGGCTCTTTTAAGGATTAGATGAGCTTAGTGCTTAGAGCAGTGTCTGACACAGAGTGTGTTCATTCATACTGGTTATTATTATCAATGAATAACTACTTGGCATCGACTGTGCCACATACTTACTTCACTAGCCTGTAGGAGCTGGGGGTGGAGGATGACGTGCTGGGGGCAAAGGGGCTGTTTAATGCCTCGGTCAGTTCTCAGAGAGACCCATGGGGCCGCTACCCCAGAACCCCCTAGGGTGTGCGTGCCGAAAGTGGGTTTTCACTCCCACCCCCAGGCCCTCCGACTGGAATCTCTGGGAGTGGGCTCTAGGAATCTGCATTGCAGCAAATCCCCCTGATGACTCTGAGGCACATGAAAGTTTGAGCCTCCTCGGTCTGGTTTGGGAAACAGAGGCAGAGAGAACTGCCAGTGATATGTGGCAGAATGAAGGTATTGTGGTTGCAGAGGCTTTACCAGAACGCATCCGAGTCCGGGAGGCTGCACAGGTGAGGCAGCATCCGAGTCAGGGAGGCTGCACAGGTGGGGCAGCATCCGAGTCAGGGAGGCTGCACAGGTGGGGCAGCATCCGAGTCAGGGAGGCTGCACAGGTGGGGCAGCATCCGAGTCCGGGAGGCTGCCCGGGGAGGCTGCACAGGTGAAGCAGCATCCGAGTCCGGGAGGCTGCACAGGTGGGGCAGCGTCCGAGTCCGGGAGGCTGCCCAGGGAGGCTGCACAGGTGAGGCAGCATCCGAGTCAGGGAGGCTGCACAGGTGAGACAGCACTTGAGACGGCCTTTAAGGAGGAGCCGGGTTGGATGAACAGGGATGGGGCTGACAGGCTGGGAGGGTGTTTGAGACAAGGCGAACTGCAAGGGCAGAGCCAAAGAGATGGGAAAGTTCCTGGCTTATCCAGGGAGGAGCAGAGAGCCTGGCGAGGCTGGAAGATGTTCTGTCAAGTTTTGTAGAGGGTCCCTCTCTGCTGCCGGCACCGGGCCAGGTGCTGGGGCACAGGTGCCAGCAGGGCGATGCCAAGAACGGAGACTCCAAACGCAACGAGAGGTCAGGTACGGTCAGTCCTGGAATGACCAACCCAGGATGTCACAACGGATGCCTATGCTCTCCTGCAGCCTCCATTACGGAGGGCAGGGCAAGAGGGGAGTCTGGGGCCCACTTCCCAGCACCATCTTGGCCTGGGGCACTTCCCACAGAGGAAGGCCCGGCCGCACCTGCTCATCTGAGGTGCATGGACTGGGACAGGGTGCAGAGCCCAGGCTCTGGGGGGAGGCATCCCTGGCCTGAACCATCACACTTTCAAAAGGAAATCGATGAGCGTTTAATAGGGTCCTTGAATTAAGTGGCAAATATTCAAGCACCAATCGTGTGTGAGAATTGGTGCCCGGCCCTGGAGGGGGCACGAGAAAGGCAGTATTGCAGGCTGATTCAGCTCGGACCGTGGATGCAAATCCTGGGAACCTCTCTGAGCTTCATTTGCCAAATAAGGATTGTGATATCTTCCGATACTAGGATGTTTCAGTTGCAAGTGTCAGAGAACCCTGACTCAAACCAGCTTAAACAAGGGTGAGGAATTGCTCTCACGTGGTATGAAGTCCAGGGTTACGGCTGCCTCCAGGGGCAGAAAGAGGGCCAGTGACTTAATGATAACTTTACCCAGTGCCATCTTCTGCATCGACTTCATCCTAAGGCTGGATGGGTTCCTCATGGTCACAAGCTGGGGCTATTGGCTTCCTTGTCCACATCCAACAGGAGAGAGAAAGAAAGAAAGAGAGAGAGAGAGAGAGAGAGAGAGAGAGAGAGAAAGAAAGAGAGATCTCCACATATGAAATACAAGTCTGTCTCTTCAATGTCGTTGTGCCAACATAAATCACATGACAGCTGCTGAATCAATAACAGTTGCTAGGGAATGCTAAAGCTCTGATGGGCTCAGACCAGTGGTTCTAAAACTGTGGCATGCATTTAAATAATGCGGAAGGCTTGTTCAAATGCAGATTTGCTGGACCCCAAGCCCAGAGAGTCTGATCTGCAGGTCTTGCTGTGGCCAGTAATTTCTAAGGAGTTCTCAGGTGATAGTTTGGGGATCACACTTTGAGAACCAGTGGCTTAAACTAACCAGAATGGGGGTTGTGTCCACCTGCGGGAAGGATGAATCGTAAATGTGGGGGTTCCGTAAGGAAGGAGGATAGAGAAATGAATAGATCATAGGTGCTGGGTAGACCACCGAGAGTGCAGGTTGTACAATATTGTGAGGATGCATTTTACAAGACGCATAAAGTGTCGATACTTAGTAGGCGCTCAATAAACAATAACTCAGTCTTGCCTCAGTGTACAAATCCATTCCATTTCAGTTCAGGGAATGCTTTCGAGTGCCACCAGCCCCTGCCTCAGTTGGCTTCCAATCTAGTCGGAGAGATAAGACATTTAAAAATACAGACAACTTTTCTAGGCGCTCGGTGTTGATGATTTTGAGAGGCTCAGAAAATGGGGAATCCAGGAGGGACAGAGATAGTTAGGAAGGCTTCCTGGACAAGGGAGCAAGAGGGGGAGCAAAGAGTTTGCTCCCCAGCTTGGCAGCTGGCAGAGGGGCCTGCGTCCATTCTACAGTCCTTCTCCAGCCCTGCTTTGACCTTGCTTCCCCCCTCCCGGGCGTGATGGCCGGATGTCTCTGAATGGACTTGGGGAGGCAGGAGTGGTTACAGCAGGGTGACCGAAGGTGTGGTTTCCTGTGTCCCCTTCCTCCCTTCAGGTTCATTTGGCGGACAGTGACACCACAGAACAAGCCCATGGGGCCCCTACTGGTGGCCACATTCTGGCCTGAGCTCCCGGAAAAGATCGATGCTGTGTACGAGGCCCCCCAGGAGGAGAAGGCTGTGTTCTTTGCAGGTCTGTGGGAAGGGTCCTGCCTGGCCCTCGGCTCAACAGGGCTCATCTCCGCAGTCTCTGTGTGCCGATGGGTGCGCCCTCTGCTTTACGGACCCATTTTTTCCAACCATCACTTCCCATCTGAGAGCGGCATCAAATGGCATTGGCCCACAAAGCGAACATTTCCTTACCTTTTTAATTCGTTTCCAATTCTTTTGGTTCCTTTTTTAGAAGGAAAATTGCGGTTTAGCGCTGGGCTCTCTTCACACCTTTCCAATGCTAGAGCCTACGGCAGGCGACAGTTTTATTTAGAATCTTTAAAAACCCAGTTCATTTTCGTTTTGGAATTTGAAAATACACTGTTTCTAAAGATGTTTAAGTGAATTCCTTGAAAGCAAAATACTAAGTAAATAATTGGACGAGGAGTCGCTATAAGGGATAAAAACCCTTCAAGGTAGGGTTACATGGCTAACATTTGGGAAACTCCATTCAACCTCTATTCCAGCCCCCCTGCCATGTGCCAGGGACCCAGCTTCTGCCCGCATGGAGCTTACAAACTAGTGGGGGAGACAGAAGACCAGGCTGTTTAAGTGGGGGGGGGGGTGCTGCAAGGGCTATGATTCGGGAGGGAGGACCAGCAGGGTCCCGGCCGGTCTGAGCTGGGGGAACAGGGGCGGCTTCCTGGTGCCGCCGAAGGCTTGGCCAACACTGGGGGTGCATGTTCCAGCAGCCAGCTCCCCATATCCTGCGACCCAGAACAATCATGAGTTGTGGCTGGGGCGGTGCTGGCCCACAGGGCACCTTTGTGCAAATTAGAAAACGGTGCCTCCTCATGGCAGGCATGGCACTTCGTGGGCGTGGCTCCATGAGTCGAGCTAGAGGCGGACTCATCCCCCACTCCCCTACCGGGCAGGCTCCAGTTGTAACCATTTGTAAAACTGTGTACGTAGGTGAGCCCTGACCTTGGGGCTCTGAATGTGGACGTGAACATCAGGGACTCGTGTCCTCGTTAAGAATGGCTGTAGACAGTGGGAAGAACAGGCTGACCTGGGGCATTTCGGCATCCGTCACCAAACACCCCTTTGCTTCCACCCCAGGGAATGAATACTGGGTCTATTCAGCCAGCACCCTGGAGCGAGGGTACCCCAAGCCGCTGACCAGCCTGGGGCTGCCCCCTGATGTTGAACGCGTGGATGCCGCCTTCAACTGGAGCAAGAACAAGAAGACGTACATCTTTGCTGGCGACAAATTCTGGAGGTAAGGGAGGGCGGAGGGAAGGATGGCAGCACATCGGGCTTCGTGCCTCCTGGGTCAAGTTCAGAGGTTGGTGGGCCATGGACGCCCTGTCCCTGGTCTCTAACCTGCCTGGTCTGCAGCCCCTTTGAGAAGTCACCAAAGAATGACATTGCTGGTACAGTTCTAATGAGAACCTCCTTTCCCTTCTCAGAAGTCTTTTGATTGGGTCCATGTCTGTCTGTTCTTGAGCTTCACAAATTAGGGTGACTCACTGAAGATGGCGGTCATAAAAACAAAGACAGTAGCTGCTACTACTGACGTTATGTGTCAGACATTATTCCAAGGGCTTATTTGGTGGGTGTTATGATGATTATTCCCTCCCATTCTATAGGTGTGGACACTTGGGTTCAGAGAGGTTATGTATCTCGCTTAAAGTCACACAGCCAGGTAATGGTGGGCTGGGATTTGAACCCTGGAATTCTGGCTCCCAGAGAATATACTGTTCTTCACTGTTCTACATTGTACCTGAGATAGTGGGGTCCCAAGAAAGCGGGGGGAGGTGATAGAGGCATCTAAAGGGAAGGATTCACTTCTGAGAGATCATGCTCAGGACTAAGGGTCAGGGAGCCCACTATCCAGAAATGGTCAGTGAGAAGTACCCCAGAGCTCAGGAGTTTGATTAAAATTCTTTGTTTTTCCCAGATAAGGAAACTGTGGTCCAAAGATATGAAATAACGTGTCTGAGTTATTTATATGCAAGTATGTTGACCACCGAGCCAGGATCGTAACTCTCTCCTGTCCTCTAACCCCGTGCCCCTCTACGGTACCCTTTGGTCAGTGGAGAAAGGGTGGTTGGGTGTCTTCAGCCACCCTTCCTCCAAGTGTCCCCACTGCCACTGCATCCGGGCCCTTTGTCTGTCATCCCTGAATTGATCCTGCTTCCTTCCCAAGGCCCCTTCCTTCTCCCCCTTTCTCCTCCTACGACGCCTGCCCCCCACTGCCCTGCATTTAGAAGCTGCTTGTCTCCCAGGCTGCCCGTGTCAAGGTGGAATCGTAGACGTATTACTAAGATACTTAGCAACTTAAGCTGATTGACATCTCAAGCCTCAAGAAGGAACTGAGTCAGCTAGGAATCCAGGGGGCGGGCTCACCACCCACAAGCTCTGGAACTGTCCCAGGACCTGTCCCAGGCAGTGCATGCACTGCGAATGTCACCTGGGCGTGGCAGGTGCTCCGAGTCTCCAAATCTTAGGATGCAGACAGCGAGAGGCATAGACCCACAGAGACGTGAAACTTAAAATCATAGAACCCTGGCGTCTGAATCAGGTGCTGGAAGGACTTTTGTAATCGCCCTCCAACACATTCTGTGTATGTAAACATACAGGAACAGACGTGGCCATGTGTGAATGTGAGTTGCACACCCGTGTGTACACATGCGCGTGCTCACACACACACACACACGCGCACACACACGCTCGGGCTGCAGTGGTGCTTTGCTGGGTTTCCGGCCGTTAATCTGCCTCCCGGTCTTTCTCTGAAACAAGTTCACCTCCCAGAGCGAGGGTCCAGGATGGACAGCCTGCTCTGCCCAGGAAGCTCCGGGAAACTTCCTCAAAAGCAGCAGAGCCGCAGGGCTTGTCAGAAGTTCTGGGGTGGGTTTCCAAAAGGCACAGATCTCCCCTCCCAGGAGAGATGGTTAATGAACTTGAGACATTGGTCCTGGTGCAGAGTCTGCAGGGGCCCCAGAGATGACCTTGCTGGAGAAGAGAGAGCCCCACATTGACAGCAAGAGCTGTCATGCCAGGGAGTGCTCAGCCCCTGCTTCTGGAAACTTCCACTAAGCTTGGAAATACCTATTCAATACCTCCTATGTGTCAGGCACTTAGGTGCTGGCAGAGAGTGAGTGGTTAAGAAATAGTCACTTCCGTCTCGTGGAGTTTATGGTAGGTTGTGGGGAAGAAATATAAACACATTAGAATAAAATAAAGATAGCTCTCATGACGAGCCCTGTACTGTATTCCAGGCCTAGGGCTTGAGGCTGTATATGTCACCTGCATTTTTGAGTTAAGGTGGATACTGTTATTAGCCCCATTTTCCAGGTATGGAACCTGAGGCTGATGTGCCTCAGGAATGTACCTGTGGAAAAGCTGGGATGTAAATTGTGTTCTTAACACCTGCTTTATGCTGCAGTTTCTGCAGTCAGAGGAGAAATACGGAGTGTCATGGACAAAACTCTAAAAACGGTGTACCAGTGAGCAGAAAACACTGTAGGAGGAGACCCTGGGGACAGAGAGGAAAGTGAAAAGAGATGGTCCCCTTCAGAACTAGCATCTTCTGATACCACAATGCCATGTTCTTCCTGGAGGAAAAGAACTTGGAAGCAAATTGATTCTCTTCTCTGAGCCTCAGTTTCCTCACCTGTAAAACGGGGTTGATTCCTGCCCTCCCTACCTTCTGTAGGTAGAGAAAGAAATGAGAGCAAGTTCAAGGACACCTAGCTCTGAGCCATCATCACTTTAGGGAGTGTAGTTTGTGAGGTCTGTGGAGGTGGCGCACGTGGAATGCTGAGGATTTGAGCTGGGATACTTGATTTGGGTACCTCAGGTCATGAAGAAGCATGTTAGGTTTTGCGAGAAGTCTTGTGAAGCAGTTGGGATTAAGGAAAGCTTTTCTGGCTATTCTCAGGGTACTTGGCAGAGAGGAACAACCCTTGTAGAAGGCCTCTCAGAGGGGAAGCTGTTTTTGGCACCTGGGGTGGAGGTGGTAGGGCTGGGCGTGGGGAAGAAGTCACCTATGAGGCACTGTATGGGAATGCTTGGCTGTCACCAAGATGTCATTCAAATAGAGATTTGTCTAGCAAATCAGCACCACAAAAGCAAGATGTTATCTTGTTTAATATCCACAGGCACATGCTGGGATCTCATTAAAAATTTATAGAATAATGGATAGGTTGAGTGTAAGTAGAGAACCAAAGGAATCAAAATGACTGCAGCATTTAAAGAGTTCTCCGAAAAATTTAAAAGACGGAGGTGTTGCTAGCCAGGAAGAATATGTCAACTAATACTCGAATTAAAGGCAGGGCCCAGGATAACTACACAGCCAGGCCTGAGAGTGGTGAGAGGTCCATCCTGTGACTGACAGGAGGGCTTGGACTCACTGCCCCACTTTGCACTGTAACCTCGCTGTCCCACTGAAATCATTATCCAGGATGTGGACTGTCTTCTCCAGTTGACAGATGAAAAAGCAGCAGTTTGTCCAAGCCACCCAGAGAAAGAATGATGGGGTGGGCTCGATCCTGGGACGTCTAGCTCAGTGCTCTGTTCTCTGCAGTAGGGAGCAAAGTTTGTGAAGGAGCTGATATGTCCCGAATACCCACCAAGTACAAGATAGGGGGAGAGGCACATTTGCATATGCTATTTTATGTTGTAGACACATTAATTAATACATTAAATTAAATAGAACCCCATCTTCCAGCTGGTGAAACAGACTCAGAGAACACCTGCAGCCCTGGAGCCAGAGAAGCCCGGGTGGGTGGGATTACCACTTAGAAGCTGTGGTGCCATTTTTAAGTGTCTGGTCTGTGACATGAGTAATATGGTAATAATCCTGTGGTGTCATTGGAGTGTCATAATAATTGAGAAAGTAAATGAAAAGTGATTAACATGCTGCCTAAATGTTAGCAGTAATCACAAGATTGTTTTTATGGGACTGTAAAGGTCACATCATTAGCGAGCGGTGGAAGTGGGATTCAGACCCAGTTCCGATAGCGTGTCTTCCCACTCCAGCTGGCTGCCACCCTGAAGGGCTAGGTCTGCTCTCCCAGGCCCACCCACGAGCCATCAGCTGGGCCCTCCCATCCAGGCCTGGAGAGGGGTGACCTTTAGGGAGGCCCCACTGGTTCTCCGTGTCCGGTTCCTTGCAGATACAATGAGGTGAAGAAGAAAATGGATCCCGGCTTCCCCAAGCTCATCGCGGACTCCTGGACTGCTGTCCCCGATAACCTGGACGCCGTGGTGGACCTGCAAGGTGGCGGTAAGCTGCCCAGGCCTCTGGCCGCTTCCTAAGTCTCCCCACCCCCAGCCAGGGCCCAGCTCCTACGAGCACACACTCCCTCATTGTGCAGAGAGGTATGTGCCGGCTGGGAAAACAAACCAGCCCCTTCAGCCCGGTGCTGGGAAGGCATCCAGACCCCTGACCCAAAGAGGCCCCTCACAGCTACGGGGCCTGGAGCCAGGGAGGTGGGGTGCAGGAGGCCTGCAGGGGGCGAGGAATGAGAGCTCTGTGCCCTGGATTCATTCTGGGGTTTGATCCAGGCCCTTTTGGGTTCCATAGGAAGCCTATGTCTGCCTCCCATTAGCAGATGGATGGCTCCATTTGAGACAGGACAAATTTTGCCATGCCTTCTTGCTGATGTGGCAGAGATCCTCAGTCTTCCCCTGGTCCCTTACTGAGTAAAACAACCAGCATCATCGAGGGATAGAATTTGGAATGTAAAAACCATATTCCTGAAATCGTCTATGAGTTCTTTAGGGCCCTGGATATGGTCCAGTTTGGCCTTTTAGAGGAGAATTTTAGAGGAGAAATTCAATTCCACAAAGATTTTTTTTTTTTTTTTCCGAGCTCTTATTAGATGCTGGCTAAGTAAGTACATGGCCCTGACCTCCAGTGGCTAAAGGTCTTACATGTCCAGCAAAAATCAGTGTGCAATCAGGTGCTAGGTTAAGGATTATCTTCAGGAATAAACACTATTGAGCACCTACTATATGCCAGGATTTTAAAGGAAGTAAACAAGATCAGCTATGTTAGGAGTCGCCAATTCCATAGCCCATAGAGGCCAAGCCAGTAGCACAGAAGAATGAAGTGGGCAAGGCAGTAGAGAGTGGTGGGGTCTGTGGTGAACCAGAGAGCACGTGGCTCAATTACAGGGGACAGTTGCTTCTCTACTCTATGACTACTGCCCTCCAAGAACAGGGTCCAGTGTTGCTGGCTGTTCTAACTCTCTTAAAAAGGAAGTGAAATATCTGTATTTTCATGTGACATTTCCACATGTGTACATATTGGCAACTTCTTCAGAATTCAAAACAAAACAAAAAATGCGTGTGAGCCAAATAAAACCCGTGCGTGAGCCAAATAAAACCCGTGCGTGAGCCAAATAAAACCCATCTGTGGGCCAATAGGATGAGCGGCCTCCTGGTTTGCTGCCTCCGTATATGGAAAGCATTTAGGCCAGTGACTGCGCTCAGTGGAGTACTGTTATTTATAATAATAATAGCATATATTATCTAACTTCATCTTCACGACAAGCCCTAAGAGGTTGGTATCTTTATCCTCATCTTAAAGATGAAGAAACAGGGACTCAGAGAGCTTACTTCCACAACCATTTTCTTCTTCCAGCCTTGAAGGGTCCCTCTCTGGTTTTAAAGCCTCTTGCCTACGGCAGACGGTCTTCCAAAGTTCCCAAGAATATTCCACGTGCCAGAATGTCTGAGGGTGGGGTGGTCACAGCCTCTCCTCTTTCTCGTCCCAGGTCATAGCTATTTCTTCAAGGGCGCGTTTTATCTGAAGCTGGATAACCAAAGTCTGAAGAGCGTCAAGTTCGGAGGCATCAAATCTGATTGGCTGGGTTGCTGAGCTGGTGCCGGTTCCCACAGGCCCTGCCTCTCCATCACCTTCTGCATATCGGGCCCTGAGTACCAAGAAAGGACCTGGAAGGGCCTGGCAGCCTTCAGCTCTGTGGTTAATCAGAACTCTCACCCCCACCTGGTAATTTAAGATTCTGGAGAGTGGCTCTGCCCTGTGCCTAAGGAAAGGTGCTGACTGTACCCCTCCCGGCTGCCCCTTCCCCACTCCATATCCTGCCAGCCCTCCAGAGCCACTCCCCAAAAGATGCTTTGATATCCTCAATGCAGCCCTGCCGTGGGTTGCTCTGGTGCTGCCACACTTCCGGCCCTTCTCCCTCCACAGCCTTCTGTGGCTTAGAGCACCCTTGGAGCCAACAGAGACTGTCTCAAGAGGGCACTGGTGGCCCAACAGCCTGGCCTGGCCTGGGGCAGTGGGTGAGAGGCATGGTCAAGAGGCCACCCAGACTCCTGGCTTCTCACTGTTGGCTGCCTTAGAGCCTTACCTACATTAGTGGTTTGCTTTGTATGCACTTTGTTCTTTCCTTTTGATCATTTTTTATTTTTCCACTTTGAAATCGCCTTTCCTAACAGAAGGACTCAGGCTGTCTGCAGTCACTGCACGACACATCTCAGCCCACCTAGCGATGGTTCCCTCTTCACTCTATTTAGTATGTCTGTATCCTGTCACTTCCTCCACTGGATGGAGGAAAACCAAGCCATGACTTCCTGCTCAGCCCTCCCCTCCTAGCCCTTCAACAATTCCCCATGGGAAATGTCAACAGGTATGAATAAAGACACCAGTTGAGTGGCGATGTTTGCCCCTGTTTCTTCAGAGCCAGAGAGGGGCCCCAGCCCCAGCCAGAAGAGGAAACTTATGAAGTCTAAATCTCTGCTCACTGCAGGGCACAGGTGACATTTGCCAAAAAGGTCGAAACAGCCAAAATGAACAGCAAGGGACCCTCAGAGCGGGCGAGGTGGAGTCCCTCTGTCCCATGGAGCCCTGAAACAGCAGTGATTCTGTTCCTATAATTGCAGAGTCTCATTTAAGGTTCCTCTTTGAATCTCAGTTTCTTCATTAACAATAACCCCAATTCCAACACTACTGATAACAATATTCCCCTCCATTAACAGAAGGCTTCTTATGTGCCAGGCACTGTATATGCATCACTTCTTTTAACCTTTACAACAACCTAAAGAGGGAGTGGCTATAATTAGCCTATTTTTTACTGATGAGGAAACAGGCCCAGAGAAAAGGGATGGATGTGCCCAGGGCATCATAGCTATTAGGTCACAGACCCAAGTCAAGGCCAAAAGATGACTTAGAGGAGGAGCTTCATCCTTTGGCCCAGAACCTCCATCAGCAGCATTACTTCCCGCCCCCTCCCCACACCCAAGAGAAGCCACTCTAATAAACACAGCTAGGGGAGAAGTGTGGGTTTGCTTTCTAAGCACAGCTTCTATTAATGGGTAAGCTCCTTACCCTTTTCCTCCCACCAGATGCCACTGCTAACTCCCCCCCACCCCTTACAGAAATTCTGGAGCTATTAAAAACAAATTAAGGCCTGGGAGTGTTTCAGAGGTCCCCTCCGGCTCTCATAATCTATTGCTTCAGGCCGCTTGTGGTGGGGCTTGTGGGGAAGGGGAGAGGGAGACAGGACTCTGGAGGTGACCTTGTAAGCCTAGGGTCATCTTTTCTCCTGTGGCCTGCCCAGTGGCTCATGCCCTTGAGAGCCCTTAGAGACAGCCTTCTGTGCAGGTATCTGGCTAAACAGCTGCAAGGGTCTGCCAGCCCCTGAGGCTGCAGAAGCTACTATCATGGCTATACTGTTAGCAAGATTACTAAGCTTCTCTGTTATACTGAGAAAGTTCAGCTGCTCCACAACATAATACCTAAACGGTGCCATTTCTTGAGTGCTTTACTATGAAGAAAAATACACATGGATTATTTTATTTATTATTACAACCCTATGGGGGTAGAAATTTATCTTTTTCCATTCCTGGATAAGGATGCAAGCTCGGGTGAAGTGAGTAGCTGAACGCCATATGTCCGTCCTGTGGTGGTGGAAGTTTCTGGGGTCTACAGGGAATAAGTGTGAAAGAACAGCTGTCCCACGATCCAGACCAATTCTCCTCACACCCACATCCTGCTGTGAGACAATCAGCAAGGATAAGTCATTCACCATCTTCGTCCAATTCTCAGCCACTCAGGGCTTGACCAACTGGTCTCAGGTTCTGGAAAAACCCCTCTCCTTCCCCTTCCCCCAACCGCCTATATAGGTCCAGGCAGGCAACTTCCTCAGGGTGAAATGGAGCCACAGGCCAAGTCATTTCCCCTTTGTGGGCCAGGTTCCTCATCTAGTGTGGAGGGCAATAGTTGCTTTTGCCTTTTTCTAGTAATAGCAGCTCAATATTCTTTGGAGAACTATTTTCCCACTATCAGTCCATGTTTTTTTAGCGGAACAGATTCCACTCCTAGTATCAAGTCCTATAGTAGTTAGAACTCTTTCAGCTATAACTGATAAACATCCAACTCAGACACTAACGTACGTACACCAGAAATCAAACACATAAAACCCGCCCTGGATGTATTATAAACTCACTTAATGGAAAAACCCAGGGGTGGTTCTTCTAATTGCTGGATTCGGGTTCTCTTTGTCTAAGTTCTGTTCATCCCCGTTTGACAGAAGGGCAACTGAGGTTCGTAGAGAAGGTGATTTGGCCAATGTCACAAAGGCATCAAAAGCGATTGGAAGTCCAGATTGCCTGACCCTAAAGCAGAGAACTCTACCTAAACTGTCTCACTGGCCTACGTGGCTCAGAAGGAGAAACATTCACTCCCAAAGGGACGGAGCTGTATTACCTGAAAGAGCCAGATACCTAAAGGGGTGGGGCCGGCCCCTGGGCGTGTCCAGAGCCAGAGGGGCGGGGCGAGGCCAGACGCCGGCTAGTCACTTCGGCGCCTGCGCAGAGGCCCCGCCGCGGAGCCTCGGGCTGGGACTGCGGTGCGCCTCCGACTCGAACTTGGCGGCGGCGCTGGCTGCTGCTCTCCTCGTGGATCGTTCCTGTCTGGTGCGACGCCTGGCTCTGCCATGAGCCGGTGTGTCGAGGCGGCGGCCGTGGCGGCCACCGTGCCGGGCGCCGGCGTGGGGAGCGCGGGGCTGCGGCCGCCCATGGTGCCCCGCCAAGCGTCCTTCTTCCCGCCGTCCGTGCCCAACCCCTTCGTGCAGCAGACACGCATGAGCGCGGCGAAGCGCACCCAGGTGCGGGGCGTGGGTGTGAGAGGGGAGGGGCATGCAGGTGAGGGGCGTGGGTATGAGAGGGGAGATGGGTCCAGGGGAGATGGAGCCATGGGTGTGACAGGGGAGGTTGTCTGTCGGGGGCGGGAGTGTGGGAAGCAAAGCCTCTGAGGAAGAAAGAGATGTCGGTCTGAGAGAGGAGGGCTCACGCAGGGGCCATGAGTCTGCACAGGGCCTCGATGTGGGTCTGAGGATTGCGGGCACAGGAAGGACGGTGTGAGGAAGGTCCTCAGCAGGAGGTGGCCGAGCGGGCCAATGGCCGAGGAAACATTATGAGTTGAGAGAGGGAATTGAATATGAGAACTTCAATTTGAGTTCGTGAGAATGTGGAGAGAGGCCAGCCTAGCACAGGGAATTTTTATTTTTATTTTTTTTGCCTTAGGAAAGTTGAGGAGTCAGTCTAGGATGGGAAAAGTGAGGGAGAAGGCCTAGATCTGGAACTAGAACAACAGGTAAGTATGGGATGATCTAGCTGAGCAAGCGCATCAAAGGTAGGAAATCAGAATCTAGGAAAAGGGATCATGGGGGTCAGCTTAGGGTGTTTAAGAGTTTTGGGTTCTGAATCAGCCTTCACCCAAACACTTCTCCCAGATTCAAGGATGAGAAGTAGCTCAGACTTTCTTCCACTGTTAAAAATGACTATATTCAGCCTATGGCCACAGACACCCTGAACGTACCCGATCCCATCTGATCTCGGAAGCTAAGCAGGGCCGCGCCTGGTTAGTCCTTGGAAGGGAGACCACCTAGGAATACCAGGTGCTGTAGGCATAAAAAAATTTAAAAAAAATTAATTATTTAAAATGACCACATACAAAAAGGAAGTTTCCTTTCCTTTTTCTTGTAAAGTGCTGCTTTTACCATTAACAGTTGCACTCACTCTCTGGACTTCCTGTTTGGTGAAGTTCATGATCTAGGAACAAGATAGATCATGCAAGCCACATTGGTCCTGTGTGTCACAAATTTCTTTACTTTGGACTCGAAGTAGTGTAATTTTTCACAGCCCACTTCCACGCACTGAGACCTTTGTCTTCTACAGTGGAGGCAGGTTGTGTGCTGGGCTAAGCAGCGTGGGGTAGTGGTTTGAGTTCTGATAGGTGGGTGTCTGGTTGAAGAAGGGTGTGAGAGAGGAAGAGGAAGGTAATGTAGTAATACCTCTTTGTAAAGAAGCTAAACGTTTAAAACTTAGATCTTCATATCGTTAAGTGGATCAATGTCTCCTTTGTATCTTAAAACTTTTGGAACATTTCTAAGTACGTTGACTATCATTCAAGATTAATTTTAGGGTGATTTGGTCAAATCAGTCATACTTAAATGAAAGTATGTCTATCTGTTTCACTTCATATTTTGGAAAGACGATGAAGTGGTGTATTATAAATATACTACATCTAGAGTAAATTATTAAGTTTTTTGTTTGCCTATTATTGTTTAGGGAGCACTTCCAAATAACTCAACAAGAGCCGTAGTATTAGTCACTAGTTTTTGAATACCTCTCAGGCCCTGCCATTTATTAGTTGTAGGACTTTGGCCAAGTGACTTAACTGCTCTGAACTTCACTTTTCTTACCTATTAAACTGCAATAATAATGCATCAAAGGAAGGTTAAAATTAAGTGAGATAATGTGGGAGAGAGTCTGCTATTGTTTGCTGATCTTACTATTGAAAGTTCTGCTATTCGTTGTCAACAAATTATATATTATACTTAAAGCTGAATAGAATTGAAGATATTCTGAGTATTTTTTTAAATTAAAAATTCATATAGACCAGAGATACAAAATAGGTTTCAATGGCTTGAATGGTCTGGATAAAGGGAACATTTACATAGACATGATTGAAAAACAATGTTGGCAATGTTATCCAGTTTAAAATATGGATATACTTTTATTTAAGTATGACCTAATGTGATAAGATTAAATTTAATTTAAAGTTAAATTTAATCTTGAATGATATCAGTATCTCACTTAGGGACCATTATCTTGCTTAAGGATTGCATCTCATTATAGGGCTTAGCTTTGCCCTTCCCCTTCTCTTTTTGACTATTTAAGGGTCTACTACTTAGTGGCATAGAAAAAAAGTAGCCTTCATTTCCCCGATAGAATATGGAATCGAAATGAGTGTTTGGTAGTAATTGTGGGGTCATTTACTATATCAGAAATATTAGTTGAATGCCTACTGTGTGCCAGGCACAATGCTAATCTCTGGAGATAAAGCAGTGAACAAGAGACATAAAGACCCTGTCTATCTAAAGCTTATATTTTAATGAAAAAAAATTAAACTAGTATAAAAATATATAATTTTGTGTTCTAGTAAGTGCTATGAAGACAATCCAGAGAAGAGGATAACTCTGTCAGAATGTTAAGAGAATGCTTCTCCACAGAAATGACATATTATCAAATGGAAATATGATGGAGACTCCTAATTTGTCAAAGAGTTACTCAGCACTGGTTTACTATTGAGTACTATTATTTGTTGCAAACCTGGAAGTGGCACAGAAAAAAAGGTGCCCAATATTTGACAACTTAACTCAATTAAAATACACATTAGTCACTGTGAATGTTAGTAAATCTTATATGAATATGATGTAATATTATTCCAACTCTAGCTTCAGGGTCTATGCCATGGTCTTTTCTCACAGTCAAAATTATTTCTCGGTCATTTGCAAGGCTATCTTTATTTGACCTGCCTTGGGGCTTACCCACACACTGTAGTCTTTTCTCTGGGGTGTTCGTGAAAAAATAATCAGCACAGCTGCCTGAGGCAGTGAATAATGATTGGAGAAAATAATAAGCTAACCAAAAAGCTTAAAAGAAACAGCTTGTAACTATATGCTGTCTAAAAAAAGACCCAAATGGATTGAAAGACCCAAATGGATTTAAAGACCCAAATGGATTGAAAGTAAAAGGATGGAAAAGATACATCATGAAAACAGTGACTAAGAGGGACTAGAAGGGCTCTATTAATATTAGATAAAATAGAATTTAACACAGAAAACTAGAGATAAAGGAGGACATTTTATGACAAAAGGATTGATTAATCAAGAAGTTATAATAGTTATAATCTTATATGCACCTAACAACAGAGCCCCAAATACAGAAAGCAAAACTGAAAGATCGAAGGAAAAAACCAGAAAACTCAACAGTGGCAGTTAGAGACTGCAATTCCTCATTTTCAGTTGTGGTAGAACAGTGAAAGAGAATATCAACAGAGAAACAGAAGATGAACACACTATACCTGTGTATACCCAGCAGGTATGTATAAAACACTCTACCCAACAGCAACAGAAAACACATTCTTCTCAAGTGCCTATGAAACATTCTTCAAGATAGACGATTATATAGGCTATAAAATAAGTCTCAATAAATGTAAAAGGATTACAATAATACATTGTTCTCCAGACAAAATGGATTGAAATTAGAAATTAGAAATCAGGGAAATAACAAGGAAATCTGGGAAATTCACAAATGTGTGGAAATTACACATTCCTAAACAATCAGTTGTTCGAAGAAGAAATCAGGAACAGGTAGTAAATGCTTTGAGATGAATGCAAATGAAGACACAATATATAAAAACGTGTGGTTAGCATTCTTTCAAAGTCTGAAAAAGATGTCATAAAAATTACAGACCAATTTCTCTCATGATCACAGATACAAGAACCTTTAACAAATACAGTATTATGTAGAAAGGATAATATATCCTTTCAAATTTGGTTTATTCCAGGAATGCAAGGTTGGTTTAACATACAGAAAATTATATTTTCATGTAATTCATTGACAAAACATATGATAAGAAGTATATTGTCATTTCCATAGATCCAGAAATTTTGTTAACTCATTTGACAAAATTCAACATCTATAGATGTTTAAAAAATTCTCAGTAATATAGGAATAAAAGGGTACTCCCTTCGTCTAAGAAAGGGAACCTATCTATTGCAATAAAAATCCCAGTGGGCTTTTTTGTTGGTGTGGAAACTGACAACTTAATTCTGATATTTATGTAGAAATGCAAAGGATCTAGATTAGCCCTCAAAAAAAGTTCGATGAAGAAAATGTTGGAGGACACGCACTACCTGATTTCAAGACTTACTACAAAGATATAGCAATTAAGATGAGTGAGGTGTTGACAGAAGGATAGATGACTAGATCAATGGAACAGAACAGAGAGCTCACAGATAGTTGTTCAATTGATTGTTGACAGAGTTGCCAAGAAAATGTATTGGGGAGTGTCAGGTCTTTTCAACAAATAGTGTTGGGATAACTAGATAAATCTATAGATAAAAATGAACGCTGGTCCCTATTGCACACCACACAGAAAATAATTCAAGATGGAGCATATACTGAAACATAAAAGCCAAAACCATACAGCTTCTGGAAGAAGAAAATATAAAATATCTTCATGACTTTGAGGTAGGTAAAGATTTATTAGAACACAGAAAAGAACTAAAAATAAAAATAGATAAATTAGTTTTCATCAGAATTAAAATTCTTCTCATCAGAAGGTACCATTAAGAAATTGAAAGGGCAAGCCATGGGATGGGATACATTATTTTCAGTACATATATTGACAAAGGGCTTTTATACAGAACATATGAAGAACTACAAATTGATGTGAAAAAGACTAACAACCTAATAAAAGTGAGCCAAAAACTTGAACAGACACTTAAAATAAGAAGTTAAAAGAATGACCAACAAACACCAGAAAAATGTGCTCAGCACCATTGTTCATCAAGGAAGTGCGAATTAAAGCCACAATGAGATACCCATTTGAATGGCTGCAAAGACTGACGGCGTCAGATGTTGGTGAGGATGTGGAGCAACAGGAACTTTTGCACATTATTAACTGGGATGTAAAATGGTACAACCACTTTGGAAAAGAGTTTGGCACTTTCTTTATAAAGTGAAGCGTACCCTGACCCAACAATTTCATTCCCAATGAAATGAAAATATATTTCCACACAGAGACTCGAACATGAATGTTCATAGGAGCTATATTCATAACAGCTAAAAACTTATAATAGGCCAAGTGTCCATGAACAGTCGAATGGATAAATGAATTGTAATATATTTATACAATGCAATAATACTCTGCAATTAAAAAGACTGTACCACTGATGCATATGACAGCATGGTGAATCTCAAAAATACGAAGTGAAAGAAGCTAGACATATAAGAGTATATATCGTGGTATTTCATTTATATTATAATCTAGAACAGCAAATCTGTAGTGAAAGAAAGTCTGTCAGTGGTTGACAGGGCTAGGGAGGGTGTATGGACTTAATAGGGACACAAGGGAACTTTTTTGGGTGACGGAAATGTTCTATATCCTAATTGTGGTGACGTTTGCATGACGGTATACATCTGAAAACTTCATAATCTATACACTTAAAATAGGTGCATTTTATTTTATGTGAATTAATAAAGTTGATATTTTAAAAAGACCACCAATACCAAGCGTTGGCAAGAATGTCCAGTGACTGAAATTCTCATATGTTGCAGTGGCACTTTAAAATAATACAGCCATTTTGGAAAACTGTTTGACAGTTTCTTATAAACTACACCTGTCACCAAGCAACTCCACTCCTAGATATTTACCTAAGAGAAATGAAAACATATTCACAAAAGGCGTGCAGAGGAATGTTTGTACTGGCTTTATTCATAATACCTCAGCAAAGAAATAACCCAAATGTTCATCAGCAGGAGAATAGGTAAACATATTGTCATAAAGTCGTACAATGGAGTAATACTCTTCAATCAAAAAGAATGAATTACTGATAGACAAAACAACAGAGTTGAATTTCAGAAATTTTAAGTGGGAGAAGCTAGACACACACACCCGCATTATGTATAATTTCATTTATGTGCTGTTCAGGAACAGACAAAACTAATCTATGGTGATAGATATCCAACACTGGTTACCTAACAAGGTAGAGAGAGGCACAAGGTGACTTTCTAGGTGGCAGATATGCTCTGTATCTTGATCGGAGTGGTGGTTTTTAAAACTCATTGAATTATACACCTAAGATCTGCACATTTCCTTGCATCTGATTTTTATTTTAGGCACACACACAGGCGCATACAAATAATTTGAGAGAGAGAGAACTAGAACATTTTTGGCATTTCTTATAAATTATTTGATGATGCTCAAATTCTCATAAAGGGAAGTAGGCAGAAGATGGACAGCACTATTTGAGGAATGTAATTGGCTAATAGAAAAAAGACAATTTGTTATATGTAAGGATAACAAATTTTCATTTAAAAGGCCGTATGGTCTAGGATTCAGAGCAAGGGCTTTTTAACCAAGTGGTGTTCAAATCCTGGTGCTGCCATTTAGTGACTGTGTGACCGTAAGCAATTTCACTTAGCTCGCTCTGCACCTCTCCTTTCTGTAGTAAAACCACTTAAGGTCATAAGAATCAAATAATGCCAGGTGCTTAGAGTGCTTGGTGCACAATAAGCATTCATATATTATTGGCTATTCTTGTTTAGTTTTCATTCTTATTTATTTTTATTTTTTCCTCCCCTCCTTGTTATTAGTTATCAAAGATGGGCAGGTATATAAAAGAAAATTTACTTCTTCACATTCTAATACTTTCATTAACACTTCTCCTCCATCTTAAAGCTCTCATACAGCAATTTCCCCTCTGCTAGCTTCTGCTTGTCTTTCAAGACTGTTCAGCCTTTAGACCCTCCAGGAAGCTTTCCCTGACCATTAAGTCAGAGGTGCCTTTTCTTTGTTCCCCCAGCATCACCTTGACATTCAGATCAAGTTGTCTTACAGTACTCTGATTTCTTTACTGTTTCTTTTGCTATTTAACAGGCTTTGTGAGGTCAGATACAATGTCTTATTTTTCTTTGGCTTAGGTACTTGTCAGGTGCAGGGTAATGCTCAATTCATCCTTGAGTGACAGCATGAATAGCATAAAACTTTCCTCTTACATGTTTCAGTTTGAGTGCTACAGCATTAAAATAATGTCCATTCATCTATTTATTTATTTATTTTTTATCAACTTTGACTTTCAGATTTTCCTTCTTGGAATTATCCTGCTTCCAATTCGTGCTTTATTGGTTGCAATAATTTTATTACTGGCATGGCCATTTGCTGCAGTTTCAACAGCATGCTGTCCTGAAAAGATGACCCATCCAATAACTGGTTGGAGGAGGTAAGAAACAATTACGTCTCAATGTTAGATAAATCAAGATAGAGGAGAGTTTATCGTAGTGATTAATAGTTTTATTTAATGACTTCCTACTCAATTTTATCATTCATTTTTGCTTCTCAGATAAAACTGTTCTTCATTTGTCATATGTAGAAATCTCTCCCCACAACCATCATGGCTGAAAAATACCTGGCTTCCTTTGGCTCTTCCTCAGTTTTCACATTTGCTTTTGTCCCCTTATAATAACTACGTACTTTATGCAGTGGTATAATTAAGTGGCTCAATGATAGTATATTTATTCATTACTTTAGTGATTATTATTCACAACAATTTAATTATTAATCAAGATAGCCTAACTTTTTTAAACATTGCACTGAGCGAGGCCGGCTGGAACTGCTTCTCGAGCATTATGGAGTTGGCATGGTATTAGAGAATAGAATGACCATGAGTGAACAAAATCACTGGAAAAAGTTACTTCCTGCTGGGCGGAACCAGCTTGTTGCCGTAAGCATGCCCTGAAGTGAAGGCTTTCCACGTAATTCCTTGAGTTTCATAGAAATCCACTGCTGGGTTCCAGGGCACTGTCAATCTCTCGGAAATTAAGCACATATTTCTCTTTCTTTTCTTTTCTTTTCTTTTTTTTTTTTGTATGCAAGGATCTGTTCTTCTCATCAAAATCTCAGAAGAGAATATGTCCTCCAAAAATTTTGAGAAACATTGTTCTAGAAACTTTTCAAAAAATATGCTATTTGCAGTTTAACTCATGTGAACAAATGTCAACATTAAACACAAGGCTGGTTTGAAGTGGAACTAAACCCAAAGCTGGCAATGGCCCTAGAAAAATAATATCACCTCGACCCTTGCAAATCGTACTCCTTTGTTTTATAACTCAGAGTTGCGTGTCATTAAAAAGATAGTATAAGAGATATTTTTCATCACTGATTCCTTTAAATTATTTCCTTGGTTTCTAATTTAATGACCTATGTAAACCTATGGGGATGGAAGGAATAGTCTAAAAATCCAGAAAACAGACATAATAAATGTTGGAAAAGGAAGTTCTACTTTTCTCAACTACACCAGTATCACTGCCTCCTCTTAAACAGGTAACATTGGAGTTAATTATGCGGCACTAGACTTTGAGCCATTTTTAAAACATTTAAACAGAGATGTTTAATGACTTTGAGTATGGGGGACTTTGGAATGTAGTTGTCAGAAGCTACATCACCATAAGTCAGAAATAGGAGGTGTGGAAGCTCCTTCAAAGGGATTGCTTTTTATCCTTACCTCAGTAGAGATCTCAGCTCTTACTTCACTAAGGGACAGGAAGAGAGATATAGTCACTCACTTCTCTGTGCCCTCTGGAAAAGTACTTTGGCTTCGTGCGTCTCACCTCTTACTGTGGAATAAAAGAGCAACCTCCTCAATAGCCAGTTGCTTAATAGCAACTGCTCACTGTATTATTAGAAGGTTATTGAGAGAATTCGATGGGAAGCCCATATTTTTAAAGCTCACATTAGCTGTCATCTGAGAGATATGCATTGTATTTTATTTTCATGAAAAGCTATGTTCTTATTCACATACTGAGATGTGCATCGTGTGTTTGCATTTCTAGGAGTTTCTATTTCCCTACCTGATTGAGCTTATCAACATACTGAGCTTAATCTTTAATGAGACTGGATCTTACCTGTCATGTATTTCTGGCACAGTTCCTGGCACAGTTCCTGGCACAGTTTGACGAATTAATTAATCTTTAATGACAGATTCTTTTTTAAAAGTAAGCAATTAGATTTCTGAAATTGTTTAAGTGCATCTCTGTCCTAAGGGAGCGAGATGGTGAATTTTCTTAAGATTTTTGATGGTCTAAGAGTTGTAATCATATAGGTAACAAGGCTTAATTTAAAAAAATTATCCCTAAAAGTGTTTGGGGAGATAGCAGCGTGTCTATTACACAAACATAGACTCCCAAGGTATCACTTCGAAGGGCAGGAATGTTTTGAATTTCTCAGGGAGGATGTATGTTGAAAATTCATTTGTATCACGTTTTAGTCACAGAAGAATGGGGCCATTTATTAGCCGTATGCCCTTGGGAAAATTACTTCTCTGTGCCTCAGTTTTCACATCTGTAAAATGGGAATAATAATAGATAATAACTATTTCATAAAATTGGGCTGAGAATTAAAGAAACTAATATATGTAAAGTATTTCAAACAGTGCCTAGCAGAAAGAGCTCCATGGGTGTGTTCGCTGTTCTTCATATTTTAAAATGAAGTGTTCTGACAGGTTTTGGTTTTCGTATTGTATTTTAATGTGAAGTCCTACGATTAGCAGGACTAATTCTGTTTTATATATATGTATGTATTTTCAAAGGACAATTACTCAACGAATCTTGAAGTTTCTGGGTCACGCCATGTTCCTTTCGATGGGGTTTATAGTTACTGTGAAAGGAAGGATTGCAAGTCCTGTGGAAGCACCAATTTTTGTTGTTGCCCCTCATTCAACATTCTTTGATGGAATTGCCTGTGTCATAGCTCGATTACCTTCTATAGTGTCTCGACTTGAGAATGTGCAGGTCCCTCTGATTGGCAGTAAGTACTTATAAGGTAACATAGAGGAAACACTTTTATGTCTATGACTTAAATTTAAAAAATCATGTATAGTTTACTGGTAGATTTTTAAAGCAACTTGAAAATGATAAAGTATTTTAAACATATTTCTTTTAATGAGGTAGTATATTGAAAGAATGAGTTTTATGAAAAAAGATTAGATACTTCCCTATAGGTACCCTTACAATTCTTTTAAAATTTTATCTTTATCACTGTACCATCATCTCTTTCTGTTCCTATATTTAAAAGACCAGTTTTTCCAATACTAAACATGCTTGATTTTTTTTTTTTTTTTGAGAGAGAATTTAACTGAAGAATTTGTGAAAACAGTGGTTAACATCCAATTTCATGAATTTCTCTTCAGGCTGATAAACACACTAAGTTTTTTCTCCTAATTCTATTTTCTTTATTATTGCCTCCACCCCTCCATGAGAGACCAATGTGTAACTCTGAAAATTATGATGTGGGACAATAAGTGTTTCCTGCCATAAAACATAATGAAGCAAGTGAAATGTTTTTCCCACCAGATGCTTGGCCCTCTGTCCCTGGGGTATGCATCTCCAAGTAACTGCTCCCAGTTGTCCCAAGGTCACTGCAAGCATGAAGTGATGAGAGAGTGGGTGTGGAAGTTGCCTAATGTTGCCTTGGTACTCTGGAGAAATGATTGTAGTTCTTGCAGCTTTGTCATTTGGCTAAGAGAGACATTCTCTCTTTTTAAATGTAACTCTCTGCTTTGTATAATATGGTGTTTTTCCTGAAACCTTGTGTAGCCATAGGTTTTTGGTAAATCAAGGTTTATTTTGCATGTGCTAGGATGTTATGTATTTAGAAGACTGCTGTGCTGAAAATTTTAGTAAAATGAATAATAATTGCTTTCTGCTCCTGTGAACTATGAATCCACATAATCAGTTTTCAGGCTATCCCTAAAATAAAACAAGATAACCAATTGAGGAAGAAGACCTTTAGGGAGAAAATTGCATTTGCTTCTTTTCCTATTCCTACTGCTAACTTCTATTAAGTCAATAAAATATTTTTAGCTATAAATATCCAAGAGGTATTTTTTTTAAGTTGTTCTTTTTATTTGCTATCATTTAAATTTTCTATAAAAGTTGTTTTGTGATTTATCCGGTATCACCTTGGTAGCTTTAGCCAAAAAAGATGACTTGGTCATGAGTTTTCCTTTGTTTTAAAGGACTGTTAAGGGCTGTGCAACCAGTGTTGGTGTCCCGTGTAGATCCAGATTCTCGAAAGAACACAATAAATGAAATAATAAGACGAGCAACATCGGGAGGAGAATGGCCCCAGGTAAAGCGCAGTAGATGTCGATGTAAATATATTGAGGATTCATTTAGTGTACATTTGTAAACATATTCATTTGGCTCCACGGAGAGCAGTATCTTGTAGACCCCTCTGCTAGATGTGTCCCGCAGAGAAGGAGCAGAAGACACAAGTGAGCACGAGTGTCCCCGTCCCCGTGAGATAGTCCATGGAACTAAACGTAGTATGCTGTTTTATTCACCAAACTCCGAAACAAGTTTCACTTTGTGTTTTAAAAAGTAATTCTCTACTTCTGAATTTATTTCCCTTTGAAAAGATGAGATGCTAACTCTCGATCGTGCTCAACAATACGGCGGGCTTACTGAAAACATAATTAAGAGCTTTAATCTAATCTGAAGTACATTTAAATTAGTGATTTTCAGTTCGGGGGGGCATATCAGAATCTCCCGTAGAAGCTTTTTCCAACTTCACCATCTCACCAGCCCCTTCCCCTGGAAGGAATGCCTTTGAAGGTAAGGGGGGGGCCAACCTCTACAGGATGAGGAAGGCCTCATAGGTGATATGCAGAAGTAGTCCTCTACATTTGCCAAGGTGAGAACAAGTGGTCACTAGCAGAACTGATGGTCCTGCAGTGACCTGGCCACCCAAGATGATGTGTCGATGTTAGAGCACCCAGAGAGTATGACCAACCAGAGGGTTTAGAAACCAGAGCACATGAGGAATAGTTAAACAAATGCCTGAGAAGAAATGGCATTTGGAATAAGGGTTTGATTTTTCTCTTGGTTTCTGAGAAACGTATCTGGGACTGGTAGGTGGGAGTTAACACGTAGGTAGGTAGGTTTTAGCTCTTGTTGCTCATCTCAAGGAACTTTTGGTCCAGAGGTAAGATGGTTGACTTGGAATCTTTTCCTGGAATTTTGAGGCATCGGCTAAGCAACCACTTGGGGGGGATATTGTAGAAATAATTCACCCATCGGCAATGCTAGATGACTTTTAATGCCCTTTCCAGCTGTGATGCTTTATGATTCATTGTTAATAGTGTAGTTATAGAATTTCCACTGAACGAATCCTATTTGATATTGTATCCCATTATCATAGGGAACTGATTTTTTTAAATTAGAGGCTGATGGAATTGCACCTATTCATAAGTTTTATTTTACAAATAACTCGTTATGGTGGCAGTTTGGCCTAATGATGTTTTCTCTCACTAATATAAATTACACATTACTAACTGCTGGAAGGGTGGAAATTTTTTTTGTTGTTTTACCTACTTAGAAATTTATTCATTGCTAAATTCTAAATGCTTCAGAAAATCAAGCTGCTGTTTTATTCTGCTAATGGGAAGCTAACTGTACTGAATATCTTTCATGTGGAAAAGAAAAGGGAGTACGTTAAAAGCTAAAAACACTTGCTCAAAAAAAGATGTTAGATTGTTTCATATGTCGGCTAAATTCAAGTAAACATAAAGCATGCTGTGAGCAGTTCTTCCTTTTTTCCTCAGTACATTACCTAAACTGTATGCTGTGGGAGTGAATATCATCGAATGTGAGAACTGAAACAAAGATGTGGGAAATGACTTGGTTAAGGAAGTAGAGCAGGGGAAGGAAGAATTTAGTTTTCAAGTGCACGCTTTGAATGTGACTTAGGTCTGCATCTTCTTTCAAGACTATTCGGATCCTAAGTGTCATTGTTAAGAAACATTTGCTAAGTGTATACTGCATTAGAAGCTTTAATCCTTTTTCTAATTATCTTAATGGTCAGACTATTCTTCTTTTAGAGGAAAACCAAATACCTGTAATCTGATTCTGGCTTTCATTAGAATAAAGGGTCAGCCTTTTATTTCATCTTCGTTTTATAAGAATTGGCAGCTATTTGTGAAGTAATAAGAAAGCAAATCATGAGGTAATCTATTAATTAGATTGAAATATTAAATTTATTCCTTTTCTCCCAAGATACTAGTTTTCCCAGAAGGTACTTGTACTAATCGCTCCTGTTTGATTACTTTTAAACCAGGTGAGATAAATTAAATTATATTGTAACAAAGTAGTATGAACATTTCTCAATGATTTGATAATGATACATGAAATAACTCAGTCCGCTCTGAGCATTTCTTCTTTTTCTGATAAAATCTTAATGTTATGAATCCACAGAACTTACTTCTTTACTTTTTATTTTGGTGTCATAACCCCTTCTTCCTTGGAGAGAGAGAGAAAGTGAAAGAGAGAAGGAGGGAGAGAGCGTGTGTGTGTGTGTGTGTGTGTGTGTGTGTGTGTGTGTGTGTGTGTGTGTGTGTGTGTGTTGGAGCAGAATCACTGGCAGCTTTTTATTTTCCTCCAAGGATACTGTCACAGACATCTGGGGTCCTGTGTCATCATGTAGAAAACCTATTTCAATTATCATTGTAATACCTTCAAATGCCTTCTAAAGTTCACGCTTTTTTAAAAAAATATATATATCAAGTTGTGAATTTCATAGTAATATGTAATTTCATAGTAATTGGTAGTACTTTTAAATGATTTTTGCATTGGCTGCTGGAATGCTCAGAGCCGAAGTTGGAACTCACTTCTGGCAAATGTGGAAGTTCTTGCTTCAAGCATTTGGTTTCATCTAGATTTTCCTCTCCCTTATTGTCTTGGTTTTTGTTATTAATTTTTTGAAAAAAAATCCTGTTAAATTATAGGTATTTGGAAAAAGGAAATAAGGGGAGATGTAAATAAATATTTGAATCGACTTAGCTACGACATTTAATATTTTGCTTATGTACTTCTGAATTTTAAAACTCTCTCATTTTGGTCAATGTTAGGGATTTACCATCAGTTAGCAGAGAGTTTACCTGTGCTCTTAAAACATTCAGTATATGCGTAGCATTTATTATCAGTTTTTTTTTTTTCTTTACTCGTTAAACTTGTCTTTATGCAAAGACCATGTTATGAAATCTCACTGTGGTTACAGGAGCCTTCATCCCGGGAGTTCCCGTGCAACCAGTTCTCCTCAGATACCCCAACAAGCTGGTAAGCATTGGATTCCACTCTGAGGAGACTTCGAAACATTCCAAACGGCGTTCACCCTCTAGGAGCCCTCTTCGTGTTCGAGAAAAGTGATGACTAGCTGCCAAATGGTGGAAGCAGATGGGGAGACTCATTCTCGCTACCATATTTAGGCTTTAAAAGTTGGCGAGATAGGCACGTATCTGTTAGTGCCAAGATTTTACATACTGTTTCTGCTACTACTAAGCTATAGGAGGACATTTCCTTAGCGTTTACTCTATTGTCACTACAATAGTATGACTAAATCTCAGATTCAGGGTCTCAAGAGAAAACTTGAATACATTGGTGATTTTTACTAAGCCTAGGAGAAAACTTTTTGTGGTTCAGTGGCCATTACTGGTGTAGAAGGATTGAAGTAGCAGGTTACATTTGCAAGAAGCTTGATGTTTAATTACTGCCTCAGTGTCTGCTAGCTGCAGGACTCTTGGCAAACAGCTTAAATAAGAAAGTAGCTGCAAAGAACCTGAGATCCTATGGAAGGCCCCCGTTGGCTCAGGAGGCAGTCTCCTGTGCTCCAGCTAGGTACACCCTTGTCTTCTGGGTATTGAGTGTGTCGCCATTTCCCTACAGCCAGGTTTCTGGAGGATGTTTTGGGTCTGAGAGGAAATTTACATAAGATTTACATAAAAAGACAAGGTGTAGTTATTAATTATGTTATTTCTTATTAAGAGTTATTGATCAGCTTTCTAGTCAGCGGCTCGTTTCTCAACTGTGGACCTCCATAATTAAAAAATTAAGATCTGTCAAACTTCTACTGATTGTACTTCTGCCTGTGGGTTTGCATTTGTCATCTATTCAAATTCTTTCACTATGTATTATTTTAATCTCTTCTCCCACATAACCCTATTTTTTTTGTGTGGGAGGGAGACTAACATATTCTGCTTTTATAAGCAAATTATCCATAATGTTGTTCATATTATGAGAAAAATAGGTAAACATGCACAATTTGAAACAACTTAATTCCATAAAAAGATAGATGTTTACGTATGGGAGACAGATCTTTGCCACGTAGATAAATAATCCAAGAATGCATAGATTGGTTCACTGATGTTTAGCAATGATACACTTGTTTTACTTTTCAACACATTGCTTTTCGTTCAGAAAGGAAATACATGAATACCAACATTAAAATAAGGTTTTTGTTTGATGTGGTATTTTTTTCTCCAAACTAACAGTTTGAATACTTTTATTATTGTAGGATACTGTGACTTGGACATGGCAAGGATATACGTTGTAAGTCACATTTCTATTATTTATATAAATTTTACTCCAGCGAAGAAAAAAACAATAATTTTTAAAAAGCCTTGTTTTTGTAAAAGTAAAGATTTCTAATCAGATCCTTAAATCTTGTAACTGATAAGTCTCTGTAGAGAGCGTAACTATCTTGCCGATGAAGCCCGTGTCTCCCACATGCAAAATTCTAGTTTTCTGTCATGTTCTGATGGATCTTAAGTGTTTACCTACCGATTCTTAAGAAACATCTGAGTGACCTAGTTGCATAGCACTTAGCTTTAATTTTGTCTTTTCATTTTCATTGCAGATTTAGCATTGTCTAGCGTCTTCATCCTTGTTTCATTATAGTGGTTTAAGCAGTCCAGAGCAGTTTAGTCATATGGCCCAAAATAGTCGTGATGCATTTGACTTGAGTTGAGAAAAATAGCTAACCAAGATTTCAGTTCCGTCTGGAATGTTAAAAACAGAAGGCTCAGCAGTTTCTGAAAATCCTTAAGAGAGGAGAAGATTACAGTTTCACTATTAAACAATCGGAACAGAAATAAGCGTTTAAATAAAGCAGAACGTGTAGACTCTTACTTTCTCTGCAGAAGCCTGTGACATTCTGGTGAGAACCCTGTGAAACACCTGGATTGAGGACTTTGCCAGGGGTTTTCCCAGTAATGCTTTTTGATACTGTTACACACAGAATTCAGATAACATTGTTGATAGATAGGTGACAACCACTTGGAAATATTTAAAAGAAAGTCATCATTTGCCTCAAGTACACCGAGCTTCCTTAGATACCTTTTAGACAGTCCGAACAACTTCTGAAAGTCCGATTTTTTCCCCCTGCATACTTATTTTCTCCATTTCGTGTGTATGAATTGATTTGAAATAATAAATTTAAATCAGAATAGGTAACTCACGGGCCAGGTACATCCGTTAATGTTTATTAACTTGTGAGACATTTATGTTCCTCTTAGGCTTCAGTCCTTGGGAGTTGAAGTTAAGTGAATGACACCAAAAATAACTTGTAAAGGCTGTCTAGACGTTATGTTATCTTTAACGCCTCAGGAAATTAGTTTATTCATTGGCTAGAACCCATGTTTCATGGCTTTACTGGTTTTGAATGAGTAGTTTGCAGCTTTTATACAAGGGAAAATTAGGAGAAACAAGTAGTACAAGAGCATTTTAGAAAAAGAAATGCCTAAAAATTGGATGGAACATGTACTTATATTTCCTAATGTTTGTCATCCTTGGAGCCTTTACAAGTTAAATTCCTTAAAGAGATCGTGACTTTGGGTTCACTGTTCAGTAAATAGGACCTTTTTTTTTTTTTTTTTTTTTTTTTTTGGTTTTGCAGGAACCCACATAGATGTGAAGGTCAAATAAGAGAAAGCTTTTCTAGAAGGGTGGGATCAGGGTTAGAAAATAGAGGGCTTTAGTCAATCTAGCCTTCTAACTTGGGAGTGTGTGTGTGATAAAGAGAAAAAGGAAATAGAGAGTTCAGAAAAGAAAGGGAGGAAAAAAATATTTTCAGAGTTAAAAGATTTCTTAGGATTTATAAACACAGAATCTTCAGAAGGTATCACTGCTTTTCCCGGATGCCACATCACACTTACCTGTGGGAACTCACAGTTCCACCTCTATCTTCCGATCCATGTCATGATATATTTAGCACTGTATCTGTTCTAAATCAGTTGTCTCAACTGCTCTTGCTCCAAGGGCTACTCTACATGGATTCTAAGGAAGAAATCCTACACCAAAGCAGATATCCTCAGAGAGAGGAGTAATACACCTAGAGAATAAACTCGGAGAAGGGGAAGCTACAGGAAAGCTGTTTTGTGTCAGTCTCAGAAGTGTTATTTGGTTTGTGTGTAGTCTGGACAACACTGGTTTAACCAGGTCTTAGGAGTGGTTTTATTTATTTATTTTTTTACAGCATTCAGAATGTTCAGAATAGAATTAGCTATTCAAGTCACTGAATTCCAAAGCTCAATTTAAATTATTAAAGAGTAATTTCTTTTATGGTTTGACTTTGTTTGATTGGGGTTGATAGGAAAAGATCTTTTCTCCTTCAGATGGAAGGGCTAAGGACTGATACTTATATTAACAATTTATAGTTAATTATGGAATTGGTAAATCTATTTCCTAACTTCCTTCTTTAACTAAATTCCTTGTTTAAATTCCTAAGCTTTTTTTTTTTTTGTCTTCAATAAGTCTCTCCAAGTAATTTTCACAGATAAATCATATTTTAATTTCTTAATAGAATAAAAGGTTGGTTGTTTTCATAAACATGTGGTTGAATTCACTCTGCCAGATTTCTGGGTCATCTGTCTAAATGAGGCTAAATAAATCCCACAGAAATCTTATCCGGAGAGTCTAAATATATACTAGAAAGCTGCAAGTTGGAGCAACTATTTGAAAAATTGTCTTCGAGAAGGTTGGTTAGAACCACTTTAAAAGAAAGCCTTTGTCTAGCTTTATAATCTGAAATTTGACAATCTTCAGAAAATTTCCTCGTAACAAAAACATTTATTAGTAACTGAAACAATTATGATAAAGTTTCTACTTTTAAGAAAGGCCCACTGATTTTGTTTTTCAAATATCTGCAAAGCATTTAGTGTGATGTGTTCTACTTAAGAGCTTCCCTGTAAACACATCTATGCGCTTTCAAATGTGGCCTCAGATTGTTTCACGAGAGGTTTAGGCCTATGAGTCTGACTCATTGAGACTTCAAATTTGAAGTTTCGTCTGCTGGGCTGTGGCTCTGACTCACAAATATATAGATGGTATTGCGTGTGGTAACTGAACTTCTGAATGTCAAGAACATTGTCTAAGCCCGAGAAGTGTTGTAGCTGCCGTGTGGCGTTTATAAACAGAAAACACATATGACACGTGACATGGGTTGCTGTGTGTCAGGAAAGGATTGTTGAGTAATATTAGATGATACTTGTAATTACCGTATGAAGGGGACCTTCTCTTTTTTTCTCTTCAGCCTTCAGCTTTTTGCTCTTACTTGCTGCCAGCCCTTCACAAAGGTGGAAGTCGAGGTAAGTCCCTCAAAATATAGCCATGAGACTTGCAATTTCGCCTTTCCTTTTGTTTTCCAATTCTTATCTAGAGAGACCAGACGTGCACAGGTGGGATATTAAACCCGTGGTCTTTAAAATAAGCCCTGTGTGAAAATTGTGTATCTAAACCCAGGCTGTGAAATCCAGCCCTTCGAATTGTATCAAGAAACCCCTCTAACTTCTGGGAACTTCCAACATGTAACCAGCCTGGCTGGCCAGATTCGAATCATCTTTTCTTACCTTTTTGGTCCCATTGAACGTGGACCTCTGCCAAGTCGCATGATGCACCTTCACATCGTGACGGCTGATGGAGCCCCTCACTCCTTGCGAGGTGGCGTCTGTGCAAGCGGAGGTGCTGCTTGGGGTCACAGGAGAGGCGCGGAGGTCAGGCCCTCGCTTTGGGAATCCTGCTGCACGTGGAGAGCCGGAGGAAGCCACATCCAGGAAGCAGCTCCCGTCACGTGCCAGGACAGTCTCTTGGTCTGAGCTGTAGGGGCAGGTGGGGAGTGGGCGAGTAAGTAGATCCTTCTGAAAATTCTGACCAGATGGTTAACGCTCTGAAGGTTGGTTCTGGAACTTTTCTTAGTTTCTAGGACTGATGTGGAATGTCCCCTTGAATTCAGAATCTAGTTCCGGTGATACCTGCAGGTAGGCTCTGAAGAGAGAGGGTCAGATAGATATCTAGACATGCTGCTCCTTCCTCTAAATATATCCCTTTCCAGCTAAAACAAGATCTAGCGATGGACGTGGAAATGCACCTGGAACTGTACTTTTTTGTGTAGCACGTGTGTCAGTGGTCAAAGTGCGTGACAACAGGTGTGAAAATTCCTCAGTTTTTTGCCCTGACCACTGTTACCATGTTTCCTTTACATATCATGGCTAGCTGGCTTTCTTTTTTTTTCTCCCTTTCTTTCTCTCTCTCCCTCCACCCTCCCTCTCTCCCTCCCTTCCTTCCTACCTTCCTTCTTTTCAATTATAATATTTATATTTTCTAGCCCATTCTTATACTTGTTTGAATAATATTTCCTGGCAAAGAAAACAATGTATTTTTTGTTCAATAACCTCATAAACAAAATGGCTTTCGAACAGTTTAAAATACCCGAACCAGTGGGGATTTGATGCATTAGAATTGTGTGGTATGGGGCAAGAGGGTGGGAATTTTTGGACTTCAAATTTGGTATTCTTTTTAAATTTTCTGTGTTTTAGATTTGTGATTCCATCTTTCACCCAGGGGACTCCTAACGACTATATTATTTTTGAATATTTAATCCCCCACTGTTTAGATCTAGCTGAAAACTGTATCTCAGCGTCCCTTCGGACACTAAGTCTGTCCACATCCTGGCTCAAGATGGTCAGGAGCTGGCATCATGGCAGAAGAGGCCCACCTGTGCTGCCCCACGTGTGGCTCAGTTAGAAGTCTCAGCTCATTTAGCTGCACCAATTTCAGTTGTCTGGATTGTTCAGAAGTACCTTTCTCTCTTTCCTTTATCCTTAAAGTTGAGGGAAATTCTAGGTGTTGTTTCCAACACATAGTTTTAGAACTTCTTGAATATTAATTAGGTAAACCTAATTCAGTGTGTGTTATTCGAGGGTATGGCATTAGCTTTATGGTTTAAAATGAACTCGGAGTGGATTATTAGAGTGCCCTTGTAGACACTTGTTATGAGTTACCGGTTATCTCACTATGATGACTGTCATACCCTTTAGTTTCCCAAGTCTCCCATCATTAACGATGATCGTCACACTCTTTAATTACCAAAATCATTGGATATCTAAAATCTAGAGAATATAATATTGAGAAATATTTCTTTTCCTCCTCTCCCCACTCCCTCTCTGCTTCCCAGACACAGAGACTTGGATTTGAAAAGCTTGTTATTTTCTTGACTGTTTGATCTTAAGATTCAGTAAGTTCCCAACCGCATGCCCTGTGGAATTGGTCTTCTGGCATCTTTGAGCAGTGATGCCATGTGTGTCTACAGAATGGTTCTGAAATTATCCTTCAAATCAGAATGTGGCACAGTGGGTGTGCTTGGTCTTTTAGCGATACCTTTTATTGGCCAGGTGCTTCCCAAGGATGCCTTAATAAGCATATGGTCTAAGGGCACAGGCAATGGGATGGCTAGTAGGAAACATCCCAAAGTATGACATAAATGAAGAGCCTGCTAGTTTATCTCATGAGAGAGGAGGATACAACAAAGTCAGACCATGTAGCACCACGTGGGCAGCAGCTAGATTATGATGGAACATGTGTTCACATTGATTCACAGTTTCCTTCTTCACGGGCCATACCTCGGTTTGCATTCAAAGCATGTTGACTTTAAAACCACCCATTACATTATAAATACATCAATATGTTTTGTCTGTAGCCATCCAGACATATTTTGCTTTAGGAAAATCCCTTCGAGAAGCTTATAGTGAGCTTCTAATAGTGGCTAGCATTAGACCTACAATACTTTATGGTAGACAGTTCATTGCCTTAAGTGATAGAAAGGGATTTTTTTTTTTTT
>CM053508.1:125904218-125952942 GCA_028627145.1 Eidolon dupreanum | reverse complement strand
CAAGGCAACAAGTGCTATTTCTGCAGCATGCAACTCTCCCCTTGGAGAGGATGTCAGTCAAATAAACGGGAAAAGTAAAATGACAAGGCACATTATCCTATGATTCCTACCCAATTTATTCTAACAATGCCACTTGCATCCCTGCTCTTCTCTACGACTTCTCTTCTTCGATTCTTGGTTTTGTCATCTCTCAAAGGACAATTGCAAATGCCCCCAGGGTTCTCCCTGCTCTTAGTGGCTTCTTTTTTGGGGTTTATCCATTCCCTACAAACTCACTGCTCAAAAACTTGGACTTGGTCATGTCACCTCCTTGCTCAGACTTCATCTCTGAGTTACCATTGCCCACAGGCTTCTTAGCATGACTAACAAGATTTGAAAACAGGTCCACGTGAGATCAGAAAGAGTGTTATTTATACAGATCTTTCTTTTTCTTCCAAACTGTTGCCCTGCCACTTGTGTGTGGTTTTAGCTATATTATTTAACCCCTTCTAGCCACTTGCTTCTATCATGGAAATGGTAGAACTTGCTTCAAGGAATTAAGAGGGTTAATCATATAAAGCCCCTAATATGAAGTGCTCAGCACACAGTAGATGCTTAATGGATAGTAACTGTTATTGGTGGGCATAGCTCATTGTCATAAATTTCTACCCCACTGCATAGAGGGCAGGGACTTCGTTGTCATGTCTTCAGGGCTTATTGCCATGCCTGGCACATGGTAAGTGCCTAAGCAGTATTTGTGGAATGGAAGTGAGCCATAGAATCTTGAACAAGTCATTTAATCTTTGTTAACCCCAATTCCTTATGACTAAGTTGGGATAGTTAATGAAATGAGATAATGCATATAAAGCATCTAGCATGGTACCTGGTTCGTAGTTATAATTCAGTAAGCAGTAGCTGTTGGCTAAATCATGTTTATGCTTAAAAAGCCAAGATAACTATTAGCTCTTCCGTACAGCCTCTTTTCCCTGACCACCGGGCGACTCAGTTCTTTCCTGTCCTTCACTGCCATACTCCAGGAAGGATGGTTTGGTGGGGGAAAACAAGGATTTTAGAATCTGACAGACCTTGGACTAAATCCTGGCCATGTGACCTGTATGGCTTTAAATAAGTTCATTAAGCATTTGAGCCCTGTCTGTAATTGGGGATAATAAGAGTAGGGATACTTAGCACATGCCATCTTGGTCTGTCCTATTAAAATACCTGCCTTCTTTAGAACCGGAATAGGGCGCCATTGATTTTGCCTGGTACATAGTAGGTGCTCAAAAAATATGTTATGACTTAAATACGGCACCAAAACCTTGCTAATATTAGAAAAGTATACATAAAAATAAGGACAGTATGAATGAGGCATCAGAGAATATCAACTGAAGAAAAAAGTAACATGTTAAATGATAAGGTAAAACATGGAGGAAAAGCTAGACGAGCAGAGGAAATGACAAAGTTTGATCAACTGATTAAAAATACAGCTGATGTAAGAATGGATAGAGAAGATTATAAAAGGCAAAATAACATTAATAATAACGTTTTCACACAATGGGACAGACTGGTAGAGAATGCAGCTCTGAGAATAAGATCTTAGTAGCTACGGCTCCATAACTTCCAGAATTCCAGACATTAGCTCATTTTGTCCTTAGCCCAGCTTGGGACGTAGGTGACCAAAGTCCTCCTTTCAGAGTCAGGGAGACAGTTCTGGAAAGTTAAAGGACAAACTAGTTAACACGCAGGAAGACCCAGGGCTGGAGACAGCTCTCCCGAATCCAAGAACCAAGCTCTTTTCGTTAGATCGTACAACCTGTGTGTTAGGAAGGCAGATTTAATATAATGAGCGATCACTTATAAAATCAACGTATTTAGCGTTTAATGTCAGAGACCAACCAATTGTTACAGAAAGGTGTCTTCGTCTTTCAGTTTATGCCCGTTCAAGCACCGAGTGATGAAGAAAAACGTGATCCTGTCCTTTTTGCCAGTAGAGTCCGGAATCTGATGGCGGAGTAAGTGTCTCTGTGTGGGTGATCGTAATCGCTAGATAGTTTGAACATTATTAATAAATGACATTTAACATAGTTCTAAGGTTGGTTTTTACTTTCTGAGGTCCTCATTGCTCAACTTATTTTGGAAAGTCAAATAATGTGCCCGGGAATGCGGTCAGTGTGACAATCTATAAATGCTTTCTCAGCTGCAGCCCCAAACTAAGAGAAACGTGTCTTTGCTGGAACGGAGGTGAGGAGGGTACAATAACCAGAAGAGACCAGCCAGTGCCTTTCGCGGGGCAGGTTCCCCCCAGCTGGCCATCGCCAGCAGACGAAGCCTCGTGACGGTCCCAGCGGGTCCTGCTGAAGCCCGCCTTCCCTCCCCTCAGCCTCCGTGTAGCTGCCAGGGCCGTGGGTTTCAAAGGCCTTCATGATTAAAGCACCAAGGAGGAGAACGTTTGCAAGGGAATGTAGTAGATGCATAGAAATGCGAAAGAGTCACCCCATTAGGAGGTGACTATGGATTTAGGGTTTAGAAATTGCAAAACCTAAGTTAGTAGATATTTTCCTACACTTAAGGGAGTTTTAACTGGCCACTATGGTGATGAAATAGATCACCTCTCATCAGTAAAAGAATATGTGTGATGCTTTCCCCACCCAGCTGTGGGGGTGTATACCAACTCCCCAGGGACCACCGCCTGCAGTCCAGTGGTAGGTTTAGAGCTAATAGGCCAGTGGTATTTAATCTCTTAGTGAAAACTCAGCGAGAACGGTGAACTTAGCTTCACAACAGAATCTGGCTTTATAGCAAGCACATACATATATATATTCATGTGTATACACACATATAGTAATATATAGGTATATGTAAGAATAGGTATTCATATACATACACATGTATCTATTTATATTAACATTCCACAGCAGGATAACTCTATTTTCAAAAAAGAATAAATGTTTAACAAAAAAATTTTTTTTTATGTGTACCTAGATGTGCTTATTTTACCTCATTTCTAGTTCAGCTACGATTTGCTTGTATATTGTTTTTTTTTTTTTTTCATTATATTTTCTTCCCAGCTGATGTCCAAAAGTTAGGAACAAAGATAAGTATTAGGAATTGTGAGAATTTTTGTCAGATATTTTGACTTCCCAAAATGTGCCTAAAAGCAGAAGAGGGATTTATTTGTTAAAGGCAGACATTTTCCGAATTTGGAGGCATGGAGGTCTAAGGGCCTCTGATAAAAATAAGAAGACCTCCATCAGCTGCCCAACCTTGGACGACTTGTCCCCAAGATGTCCCCAAGGTGGCCTTTCCTCACACGTAAAGTGGGAATTGTAATCCTTACCTTGTTATTCTCATGCTTTTGATTATTCAGAGACTCAAGTAGGAGAGTAAATGATAAGGACATTTGAAAATGGTGAGGACGAAGCCGATGTAAGGTATCATTACTCAGTATTTACCGAGTGCCGTGCTGGGCCCTTTGTGTGTCACATGTCACATCATCTTCACAGCAACTCTGTGAGGCAAGTGGGGGAACTGAGGCTCAGAGGGGCCAGTCGTTCGCCCAGGATCACCGCAGGAAGTGGGGGTCTGGGCTGGGACTCAAGCCCACATTTTCTGTTCCCAAGCTCTTAACTGTTACGCTTAACTGATCATTAAAATCCCAGAAATATTTTTAATTTTTATTTCCTTCTTATTGATTCTTTTTCCTAAATATTTATTAATCAGAAACAGCCTACTTGTAGATAGAAAAAATGTTTTGCTCTTATTGCATTCTTGGAAAATTTAGTGTCCTTAATAATGATTCAACAAAATCAAATATAGTTGAAGACATAATTTTATGATTTTCACTGAATATTCGTGAATAAAAATTTAGTGAAGAGGGATCTTTAAGTAATGATTTTATGTATTGCACAGACTTTCTTCTTGGTACTCAGTATTTTTTAAAGTTCATATATATATTTATATATGTGTACATATGTGTGTGTGTGTGTGTGTATGTATGTATGTATTTTTCCCCCAAAATCTAGTTCACTTTTATTAAATCTCCGAGATGGAGAGAGGTAGTATGGGTTATGCTCTCCTTTGAGGATGGAAGATGTTTAGGTTTAGAAGAAATATGAGCTTATGATCAGTTTTCTTCTGTATTTTTAGGTGATTGCCATGTAGCAAGAAGGTGATGTTCAGCTTTAAAAGACAAAAAACGCAGATGGCTAGCAATTAAGATTGTTCACTTATACTACGTACAGGTGCCATTTACCTGTCTAACGGGCTCTTCCGCAGGCATTCCTGGTTTGTCCTTAGCATAACCCTGTGGAGTAGCAGGGTAACGATTCTATGTACAGATAAGAACAGTGAGGCTTAGGTTAAGTGCCCAAAGGTCCACCGCTAGGACTAAGTCTTCTCATTACTTTCCATGAGACTGAAGCTAACTGTTATTGTTGTTAACGGCAGTTAAAACACAAAGCATAAATGGTCAGCTTACAGAAGCATGCAGACATAAGGATATTATGTCTGCGTAGCAAGTCTGTGAAGAAGTAAAGAAATGTGTCTCTTTGACAATAAAAAGCCAAAGCTACTGGTTTAAAAAGTAGGAAATACTTTTCCATTTACTATTATTGTTGGTTGACCGGTTCAGGTCTAATGAAAAGTCATTACCTTTTTAAAAAAATTTTTTTTGAATTTCAGTTTGCTTTTTTAATGCTTTCAGAGCTCTGGGAATTCCAATAACAGATCACACCTACGAAGATTGTAGATTGATGATTTCGGCAGGACAGCTAACATTGCCTATGGAAGCTGGGCTGGTGGAATTTACCAAAATTAGCCGGAAATTGAAGTGAGTATATTTTTAAATTAACTTTCCCAAAGATTTCTAAAAAATCTGAATTCTTATATGTTTATTTGCTCTGATTTCATTAATTCTCAGCTCTTGTGTATTAGGGAAACTAGGGTTGTGAACTTATCTTCCATTTAGTTTATCTGGTTTTGTTTTTTCAGGAACAGTTAACTCAAAAATATGTGTATTGGTCACAGGAGACCAAGAAGTGGTAAATGTGGGTGAATAGATGCCTACGGATAAATGGCTCAGAGTGGTTTGTCCATCCTGCTACCTTTTTGCAAGGAAGATAGCATAATTAGACGATACTAGCCTGTGGTGGTCAGAGCTTCTCTTGTGAAATATGAATTGACTTGGAAAGTAGCAATCCTGACCATCACTAAATTTTAAATACTTATCCTAGATCTACCTTTTCTTTCTGGGCACGTAATTTTTTTCTTTAAAGGAAAAAACATTCCTTCGTACTTTTATAATCGAGTTTAAACCATTTAGAACATTCCTTTGAACTATCTGGTATGAAAGGGGTAACCCCCAGGTCCCCCTGTTGTTATATAGTTCATTCTGTTTTCACCCCTATTAGCGATTTGCAGGATTTCTTGATTTAATAGACCTCAGCATCCTCCTGGGGAGGGAGCTCCAGAACCAGTCACTGTATTAAAATTCAGTATTAAAAAATTACATTTTGATAACTGATGTAGCAAATATTCTCTGTTATCTTCTACATAAAATGTTTGGATGTTATGTTCATAATATTCCTAGAGATCTGAAAAGTTTCGATAGTCACTGAAATGGGATACAGAAAAAGTATCCATTAAGTAATACATTTAATCTCTAAGGCAAAGAAAGGTTGTGATGTAAGCTACAGCATCTTCCACTGTTTATCATCCTGAGTTCTCATTACTAATATTAGGGGAAGTGTGTGTAGTCTAATGAATCACCCTATCACAGCATTTTCTGAAATATGAATTCATTATCAACCCGAAAGCTCCTTAAAAGCAAAAGTTGTATATTTTTTTAACAACTCAATGAATACTGTTGACTTACTAAGGGATGTTTAGATTTAAATGTGATTTCTTATTTTCTTGTCATGAGTCATTTATTATTCTACCACATTGCTCTTTTTCTCAGTTACTTTTCTTTTTCTCACATAGTTGGGAAAACTATAGTTAAACTAATATCCTTTAAAAATTAGAAGCCTGTGTACATGTTCACCATGTGCTTTAAAATACTCATTCACGATTATACCATGTATCTGAAACTAATAAAAAAAAATTACCCATTTTATTCTCCTTTTCAATTTTAACACTTAAAACGTCTCCCTCAGACAAATGAATAAAACAGAGTTTATAAAAAATGCCCACGTGGATTGCGAAGGGCTAATGACGTGCATTTCCAATTCTTTGTTTAGATTAGATTGGGATGGCGTCCGTAAGCAGCTGAACGAATATGCAGCTATTGCGAGTTCCTCCAAAGGGGGAAGGATCGGAATTGAAGAATTTGCAGAGTATTTAAAGTTGCCTGTTTCAGACGTCCTGAGACAACTCTTTGCACTCTTCGACAGGGTATGTTAAAGTTCAGTCTTTAACACACGAACATTTTTTTTTAGGCTGCCTGCAGAGCGTATGTCAATATGGTAGGCAAGAAAAACTCGTTCGGTCAGTGTGAGAGAAAGCGCGGCTGAGCCCGGGGTGTCTCTGTATGATTTTTATGTTTTCTCTTTAATGGTAAAAATGTGTGTGTGTGTGTGTGTGTCTGTGTGTGTGTGTATCTGTGTGTGCATGTGTGTTTGTGTGTTTTGTACATTATGATAGTGTCTCTTTCAAACACCAGGTCAGTTATAAATTTTGTGAAAATATAATCGTGCTTCTAACATGGAATTGGAAAGGTTTATATAACTGGCAAGAATTTTTAAATTTATGTCAAAACTCACATATTGGGTAGTAGTATTCTATCCTGAAGGTTTCTGGACTTTCTCAAAAATGTGGGAACACCAAATAGATTTTATTTTCAAATAACATTTTATAACAAAGATTTCAGTGAAAACTTGGCCATTTGCCATTACATTGGGGTTACAGTTTTCTGCTTATGAATATGTAAGTATACGAAGTTAGATCATTGAATTGTCAAAAAGTTTCCTTAGGAAGGTACACCAAGATTTTAAGTTCCATGTTTTTAATTTGTCTTTAACATATAAAATTCATACTTTTGTTGGTTACAGTTATATGAGTTCTAGCAAATGCATAGAGGCGTGTAACTACCACCACATTGGAGATATACAACAGTTGCCCAAAAAAAAAAAAAAAAAAAAAAAAAAAATTCCCTGGTAGCTGTCCTTTCTTAGTCAAGCCCTTCTCCCCTTAACCTCTGGATATCACTAACTTGTCCTCGCTCCTTGTAGCTTCGCCTTTTTCAGATGCTGTATAAATGGAATTACACGGCATCTCTCCTTTTGAGTCTGGTTTCTTTCACTTAGCATAATGCACTTGAGATTCGGCCAGGTTGTTGCACGTATCCATAATTTGTTTCCTTTTATCGCTGAGTAGTATTTCATCGTATGGATGTACCATGCTTGGTTCCTCATCTGAGAAACATTTGGTTTGTTTCTAGTTTAAGACAATTAAGACTATGCCTGTTCTAGGCTTTCATGCATAGGTTTTCGTGCCCATGTAGGTTTTTATTTCACGTGGTTAAATACTTAGGATTGTGATCTCTTTATCTTTCCCTTATCTGAGAATGGCTTTATTTTGCATTCGTTCCTGACGGATGTTTTTGTTGTGTGGAGAGTTCTGAGTTGACAATTCTTTTCTTTAAACAATTTATTAATGACGCCATTCTGTCTTCAGGCCTCCACGGTTTCACTACCTTCTTGGTTGTTCTTCAGATTTTAACTTTCCTCACCAACCCTCCTGCTATGGTATTTTGTCCAGAGGTAGTTGTTTCTGTATTTCGATCAGTTTTTTGTTATAACCAGAAGGAGAGAGAGACTAAAACGGGCTTATTCCATCTTGGCTGGCACCAGAAGTCCCAGTTCTCTCTTAACCACTGAAAAAAGATATTTAGCCAAGAAATTATAGCTTGATGACAGAAACCAAAACAGGCCTTTTTTCCTTCTTCTTTCCCAGAACACCCTAGTGTTCTCAACGACATCCTCTGTGATCTCAAGAGATGAGCAATTCCTTAATGTGATGCAGTTAAACAACCTTCTTCTGTACGTAGTGCCCACGCCTCTCTTCTGGGCTTGCTTGCAGCATACAGATAACCTGTCCTTGTCCATGAAATGTACAGTCTCTGTTACACTTTACAGTAGTTCCACTGCAGTACATCTATAGTTAGTAATGAAGATTTGGGGGAAAGGAGAAGAAAATGATTGGATATAGCTGTGTGAGTTGCAAAAACAAAGGAACTTTTCACTTGTGCTGTTGCTACTCTTTCCACGAGATTTAACTAGCATCTTCCCGTATGGCTCTAGAATCCATGCAAGTAATTTTAAATAAAGTTTCTATAAATGTGAACTTGGTGACAGGAAGGAATATGGCAGGGATCTACACATAAGGACAGAAGATGAGGAAGTGGGAAATGACATGAAACAAGGACCGAGGGGGGAGTTTAGAGCACATCTTAGATGTCATGCTCACTGGGAATTTTAATCAAAATTTAAAATAATATCTATAGAGGTTGCCCTGTCTTTCGGGTGTCAAACCCTACAGGATTGTTATGACACCCCTTCTGCCCTTTGATGACTGATGAAAGCTGCCACAGCCCCTTCGTTCCTATAGCACTGTTAAGGATGAGAAGACTAGGGAGTGGGAAAGGGAGGATCACCCGAGGATGAAAACAACCGCTGGTTAGCCAGGTTGACTCACTCGGAACTGGACAGCACAGCTGGCTGCGGGCAGCTGGGAGAGACTGGTGGATCCTTGTTGCCGGCGTGGCCAGTCACATGTCTGCACGGACTGTGTCAGTCACTTGGTGCACGTGTCAGTTGTAACTGTGAGTTTTTTTTACTTCTTTGGATAGTGTGACTTGGCTTTGAATATAGACTACGAGCTGGTCTTAAGGCACTTTTCTTTTAATTGCTAACATATTGGAAGGTAGGGAAAGTAGCCTAGAGAATTAATAACTAATGTATTTGACCCTGTTTTCTTCCTTTTTCTTTTCTTCTTTTGTATTTTCTTTTCTCCACCTTCTTTCCTTCTTCTCCTCCTTGTTCTCCTCTCTCTCCATCTCTGCCCCCTCTTCCCCACCTTTTTTTGTTTTTGTTTTTAACATACCTGCATGCCTGTGCCTGTGAAGATTTGCTTTGTTTTGAGAAGCTGAATTATGTAATTGCCGCCACGCCCTGGATATGCTGTGTACCCACTTCCATGCCAGGCTTGTTTTCTCAGTCTCTTTAATTGAGTTAAGTGGGGAGTGTTCGCTGGGAAAGACGAGGAAGTTCAGTAACTTCACAGTTTGTTTCTCTTAGAGCAGCTTATCTTGCCAAACTCAATGCTTCGGGAGGGGCAGGGGGCAGGTGGAGGAAGGGTGGGGTGTTCCTGTTGCTCTTTCAGTAGCTATAAATTTTTGCAGAGCCAACAGCTCCCATAAGCCCTTCCCATGTTCCTTTTCCACTTTATCTTCCTTTTCCCCTGCCTTCTTTTCTCCTCTTAATCTTCCCTAGGTCTCATGTAGTTGTGGTTGCTGTTTTGGGGATAGGGGAAAGACTTGAGAATCTCTTCACATTCTCTTTCTCTTTCTTCTCACATACCTTCTTGGCTAGTCTACAAAGACAGCATAATGACTTTTGTCTCAATTTATCCTAAAAAACAAAACAAAACAAAACAATACGCTGTCCATTTAGCTCTTTCTGAGATTCTGATGTGTTCTTTTAAACGCTCAGATATTTGATGGCAGGTAAAGTCCAACAGAAATATGGTATTCATGATCTAAAGTGTGGCATAGTTTACTTCTTTGGGATAATTCCCTTTTGGAGAGGTCTCATTTCTTTGAAAAATAAAAGAAAAGAAGAAGGAAAGAAAGAAAAAGACCTTTTACATCTTTAGTTTTAATTTAGCTTCTTTATTTTCATGAATGTGTACTGCACTCTCTAGATCAGAGGATAATTTGGGATTAGTCAAATGTCCAGATGAGTTAGAGTTGAGGGCTGAGACAATAGTTGAAAACAGTGTCTTCTCAACATGCTTTGTATTCATAGTTCAGTGTCAAATACTAGATTTCGTGCTAGGACACTTGATTTAAGTACATTTAATGAATTAAGAAACAGCACTGGCTAAATCAGAAACGATTATAAGACGGTCATTTTGACAATTATAACAATGTCTCGCAGTGTCGGTAACAGCATCGTTGTTCATTTTGTCCTCCTTCGACGCCGTTATTGAGAAAGCTGTGTGCTGCCCTGCCAACAGTGTTTATATACCTGCAACATAAAGCCCTCAAGTATTAATTTCAGTATTGCGAGGCTGACAATATACCATGTTATCTGCCTCTTACCTCTTCTTAGGAGTCAAGTCATTTCTCTTCTCTACTACATCTCATGATGCATTCAGCTTAACATCCCTCCTGACACACATCACCACAACAGTATTCGTCCTCCCTGGCGGCAAAGCTATATTTTAGGGGCCGGCAGACTTTTTCTGTAGAAGAGCCAGGCAGTAAACATTTTGGACTTTGAAAGACATAGGGTCCCCAAAACTCTTAGAACAGCGTGTACAATTGAATGGAAAAATTTGACTGTGCCACTCACAGAGATTTCTCTGTTTGTCTGCAGTCATTGAAGCCATGTAGGTGCCCTGTTGTAGCTTTCGGCGTGAGCAGAAAATCTGCATGCCACAGCTCCCTGCCTTCTCTAACAGGAAGGGACACGCAAGGGTGCTTGTCGTTGGCACTCATGCGTTAACGCTTGAACTAAGACCGAGAACAGGGCAGACAGGAAGAACTCGGGATAAAGAAACACATTCATTCCATGCAATGTGAAACAGTAATAAAGGATCTGCAGAAGTTTACAATAGCCTCGTCGTGCTAAAGTATACTCACACTTTTCCCATCTCTTATTTAAACAGAGTACGTAGTACTGCCAGAAGAACTCAGTTCTAGTTCAAAGGCAGAGATGGGGGGAAATCATGATAGTTTTCAAAATTCTTACAAATGGAAAAAATAATCATCTAAATTTTATTAGGCTGTGTTCTATATTGGTAGAAAGAGAGTGAGCTCATGCCAGACTTCAGCTTAGGAATTAGGATTCAGTCTCTCATCTATAAAGATAAATGATATTCCACTAGTTTAGGGCAGTAGGAGAATATCAACAAGAGGTAAGCAGATTAGTCAAGATTAAAGGTTCAGAGTGACCCCCCCCCTTTCAATCAGATGTGGACAGTCCTACAAATTAATAATGGTTATTAGGAGCACTGACTGCAAGCCTCCAGTCTAGTCCTTAAACTTTACCCTCATGCTTTCTTTTCATCAGCTTAACAGGAGTCAACGAACAGCAGCTGATGGACTAAATCCAATCTGACACGTTTTGTTAATAAAGTTTTATTGGGACATGGCCACGCCCATTCATCTATGTATTGTCTGTGGCTGCTTTGTTGCTACAGTGGCAGAAATGACTAATTGCAACAAACAATGAAGTCTTCTATCCTTTCCATTTCCAGTTCAGGTTTAATATGTAATATAGTCTTTTATAGCTCATGTGAAAAGAACTCACCTTGATTCAGTTAATCAGGATTTGTTCTATGAAATCTACGCTATAACTTACACGATATAATAAATAGAAAAAGGCTATCACTTTCTGAGTGGGATAGAGGAAATTTCCCATTCAGTCGTGTAAGTCGTCCTAGAGGTTTGGTGGTCTTGCATGTCTGAGCATTTCCCTCTTTGGGTCTCAGGTTACCTTAGCACCCCCACTGAGTCCATCACAGTACCTCCTCTCACTGAGTGCTGTGACACTAGAAATATCCACTTAAATGTAAGAATTATACGCTTTAGTTTTGGTTCTTCGGTGCAAGTATACCCAGGAGATGCTTAAAGGAAACAGAAAGGAGATGGCAGCAATTAAAGCTTTTTAACCAGAGCAAGTGAGCGATTACTGGCGTCTTCCAAGAGCAGAAGTAAAGAGTAGGGCGTTGTTAAGAGCAAATTGTGTCAGACCAATTCAATTTCCTCCTAATGACAGGGCGACAGCCTAAGATAGTAGAGAAAAAGAAATAGATATTATCTGTATGGACTCTAGAAAGCCTTTGGATTTCATCCAACATGACATTCTCATCAATAAATTAGAAAGGTCTGGTCCCGATCACAGTTAGGTAAGAGTCATACTTGGAAAAAAAAAAAAAAAAAAAAAGGCTTCACCCGAAGTGGGAGTCGTGTGTCCTTCTGTGTTATTCTAGACCTGGTTCAGTCTCCCCACCTTGGAACTTTGTTTGGAGGCACCACATACTTGATAGGTGGCCTTAAGGAATACTTTTGAAAACCAGACAATATGTCACAGTGGGGATAAGGTTAAGTAAGCATGTCTTTAAAAGTTGTGGAACTAGATTGAAGCTAAGAGAAGGTCGAATTAAATTAATATGTAGCATAAAAAAGACTTGGGCACCAGAAGGAAACTAAATGCCAGGTAAGAATGATGCTGCGGTTACATGGCACGTGAAAATCTAAACTCACAGAATTTTAGAGCTAAAAGGACCTTTGGTGCCAAATTGCCCATCATCCTCATTTTGCGGAAGGCTGCCAGCCCTAGAGAAGAAGTTACATGCCCAAGGCTGCACAGTTAATTGCACGACTAGGACTAGAACTCCTAGTTCAGTATTATTTTTACTAAAAACTGTCACTTTTTAAAAATAATTTCTTGAGGTATATTTTACACATATAATTCACCCATTTCAAGCATACACTTTAATGATTACTTTTAATAAATTTACCAAGTTGTGCAGCCATCAGCATAAATCAGTTTTAGAATATTGCCATCACTCCAATACGATTCTTTGTATCTTTAACTCTTAATTACTGTCACCTACCTACTCCCTAGTCCTAGGCGACCACTATAGAGTTGTAAGTCCTTCCATGTTATTCTAGACCTGGTCTAGAATAGAGACCTTCTATCTCTATAGATTTGCCTTTTCTAGACATGTTACATAAATGGAATGATACAATATATAGTCTCTTGTGTCTGGCTCCTTTCACTTCTTTCACTGTTTTTGAGGTTCCTCCATGTCATAGGAAGTAACTCCATGTAAAGGAAGTAATTCATTCATTTCTATGGCCAAATAGTGCTCCATTATATGGATATATCACATTTTGTTTGTCCATTCACCACTTGGTGGACATTTAGGTTGTTCCACTTTGGGGCGATTCCAAATAATATTGCCAGTGGCATTCATGTGTCACTGTTTACTTTTTAAGTTCAATAACTCTTCTCCCTCAAATTTAGGTTAGATTCTCCATAAGAAGCAGCCTGTTCCCCTCCCCCTTTTTCTCCAGATTAGACAGTAGAGCTCCCCAGGCACCAACCAAAGTTCCTATTAGTGTTCTGATAAATGGCCTTAGGGCATTAAAGGGTCCAGAGAAGAAAAGGCGTGTGAATCTAATAACTGTCTTTTATTCCATGATGGCTGTGAGAAACCGTTTGCTAAATGCCCTCCATCTTCACAGAAAATAAATGAGACAAATTGGATTTAAACCTCATTGAAGAACACTTCAGATGGGCATAAGGAGACACCTTTTATACGGCAGTGGATGCTATCAAGTTAATTTCCAATATTATAAAAACAAAGTCCATGTAATTTCCTCTGAGAGAAGCTTTTATGAATGGGTTTAGATCTGTCTGAGGCCAGATGGCCCCCTTGTGATCCCCTGAAAGGAAGACAGTCCTTTTCTGGTGCTTCTTCTTTGTGGTTAAGAAAGACATTTGGCCTTTGGACTTCCCAGAGGCTATTTCATCATACCCATGAGACCAGTTATTGGAGTCATTATGCCATAAAACCAGTGGCAGGAAATTTTACACTAACCACTGGGTGTGGCAGGAGAATCGCTCCCATGTCCTAAACGGAGCCGTGTTCCTTAGCTACTAGTCTCTCCATAGTAATAGAATCATCATCATTCAGTTTTAGCACTGTATAATTTAGAAAATGATCTCACATCTAGTCTTTTGACTTCACATTTGAGCTATCAGTGGTTCCCATAGTAACCTATGAGATAGATTGTCACATGACAGTTCAAAGCTCTTTCCAGTCCAATTCTGTACTATATTGTCTCTTCATATGCCATGTCTACTTAAGAACTCTGACTTAGCTGACAGCGAGGCCTACACATTCTCTCTTCTGTCGGTAAACTCTCTCCTTTGCCTCAGCAAAGGAGTACCATTCGGGTACCCATAATGGTTTGATAATACAGTACAATGTATTCATGATATGACCTTTAAAATGTAGTTTCTCTGAGTTTTTCTTTCCTCATCTCAAATACTTTTGTATCTTTCAGAGGAATTGCAGAAAACCTAATTGACAAAGATTATATACAAATGTAATAACTTGGTATAAATAGTAGAAATATGAACACAGACTTTAGATTGAGTTACAATTAGTTTTCTGTGAGTGTACTTAACCCTTGAGCACAGTTATCCTGATGTATTCATCTTTGTGTCCTAAACACTGAGCCTACGTCCTGATATATAACATATAAGATTGAATCATTATCAAATAGGCAGGTGAGATACTCTTATCATCATTTTGCAGTTTTGAAATTGAGGCCCAAAATGCTAAGTGATATAATGATTTAGTTATTGCATCCTATCTGCCTTTCCTCAAGTTCACCAATAGAACTTCTGGAGACCTCTAAGGACTTGTACTCTGACTCTACCTAGTATCAAAGGTAGAGTTTCTCACACTATTATCTGGGACTACCTGGCTTAGACTGACTTCTGCTGAAGATAACTGTTAAAGATATAAAATCAAAACTCACAAATGTAAAAAAAAAAAAAAAAAAAAAAAAAAAAAAGGCCAGACACATAAAATCAGAAGTGAAAGAGAGGATAGTACTACTAGTTTTACTGAAATATAAAGTATTATAAGAGAATACTATGAGTAACTGATTCCAACTAATTGGATAACCTAGATGAAATGAACAAATATCTAGAAACACACAACCTACCAATATCAAATCATGAAGAAGTAGAGGACTGAATCAATAATAAAAAAAAAAAAAAGAAAAAAGAAAAAAAAAAAAATAAAGAAAAACACAGACCAGATGGCTTCACTAGTGAATTCTACCAAATTTCTCTACCAAGAGAAATTAATACCAGTTGTTCTCAAAACTCTTCCCAAAATTTGAAGAGGAGGGAACACTTCCTAACTCACTCTATGAGGCCAGCATTTGATACCAAAGTCAGGAAGAAATATTGCATGGAAAGAAAACTATACACCAGTATCCCTTATGGATATTGATACAAAATTCCTGAACAAAATACTAGTGAACAGAATTCAACAGCTTAGTAAGAAGATTTTACATCATGGCAGAGTGGGATTTATTCCTGGAATGCAAAGATGGTTCAATGTATGAAAATCAATCTGTGTAATAGGCCACATTGACAGAGTAAAGGGGAAAAACATTTCATCTCAACTGATACAGAAAGAGCATTTGACAAAATTCAACACCCTTTTGGATAAAAACACTCAACAAACTATAAATAGAAGGAAAAATAATAAAGGTCAAATAATAAAGGTCTTATATGAAAAGCCCACAGCCAGCATCATGCTCAATGGTAAAAGATTGAATTCCTTTTCTTTAAGATGAAGAACATGAAAAAGATACCTGGTTTCACAACTTCTGTTCAACATAGTACTGGATTATGCAGGATGTGTGAGTTGGAAAGGAAGAATTAAAATTATCTCTGCCCACAGATGGCATGATCATATATAGATCATGATAACACACATACACAACTATCAGAACTAATAAACGAATTTGGCAAAGCTGCAGCAGAATACGAAATCAACACACAAAATTCAGCTGTATTTTAGTACACTGACAATGAACAATCTGAAAAGAAAACAATTTTATTTACAATAGCAGTACAAATCATAAAATACTTAGGAATAAACATAGCCAAGGAAGTGAAAGACTTATACACTGAAGACTACAAAACATTGCTGAAAGAAATTAAAGAAGATACAAATAAATGGAAATTCATCTTATGTTCATGGATTGGAAGACAATGTCGTTAAGATATCAGTACTACCCAAATTATCTTCAGGTTCAGTGCAGTCCCTATAAAAATCCCAACAATGTTTTTTGCTTTTTGTTTTTTTGTTTTTTTCAGAAATAGGAAAATCTATCTTAAAGTTCATATGGCATTTCAAGGGACCCTAAATAGCCAAAACAATCTTGGAAGAAAAAAAAAAGGAGAAGAACAAAGTTAGAAGTCTCATAGTTTCTGATTTCAAAACTTACTACAAAGCTACAGTAACCAAAACAGTGTGGTACTGGCATAACCAAAACAGACGTGGAAACCAATGGCATAGAATAGAGAGCCCAGAAATAAACACGATGATTTTAGACAAGGTTGCCAAGACCATTCAGTAGGTAAAGAATAGTCTTTTCAATAAATGGTACTGGGATTACTGGATAACCACATGCAAAAGAATGAAGTTGGACCCTTCCTTACACCGTATATAAAAATTAACTGAAAATGGATCAAAGACCTAAACACAAGAGCAAAAACTATAATTAAAAAGAGTTAAAACTGTTGTTTTGTCTTAGGCAAAAACATAGGGGAAAAGCTTTGTGACATTAGATTTCTCGATCATTTCTTAGATATGACACCAAAAGCACAAGCAACAAAATAAAAATTAGATCAGTTAAACTACATCCAAATAAAAACCTTTGTTCATTAATAGACATCATCAACAGAGTGGAAAGGCCACCTATGAATGGAAGAAAATATTTACAAATCATATACCTGATAAGGGGTTAATATCCAGAAAAGGTAAAGAACTACAACTCAACAACAGCAAAATACAACCCAATTAAAAGATGAGCAAAGGACTTAAATAGACATTTCTCCAAAGAAGATATGCAAATGACCAAAAAGTATACGAAAAAGTGTTTGATGTCACTAATCGTTAGGGAAATGTGAATTAAAAGCACAGTGAGATACCACCTCACGTCCATTAGGATGGCTATAAAAAAAAATAACAAATGTCGCCAAGGATGTGGAGAAATTGAAAACTTTATGCACTGTTGGTGGGAATGTAAAACCGTATAGCCACTTTAAAAAACAGTATGATGGTTCCTCAAAAAATTCAGATCAGAATTCCCATATTATCAAGCAATTCCACTTCTGGTACAGAAATGAATCTCTGGTGACATATGTCAGGATAGTGATTACCCTTAGGACAGCAGAGTAACTGCAAAGGGGCACAAAGAGACTTTGGGGGTGCTGGTGATATTCTGTTTCTTGATGTGGGTGGTACAGTCTGTGGAAGTCTTTGAGCCATTCCTTTGTGATTTGTACAGTTTTCTATGTGAATGTTACGCTTCAGAAAACATCCCCAAAGTGTAACTCCTGAGTTCCACAGCAGACTAAGAACCAGAATTGCTACAGGTGGGGCCCGGGGCCCCTGCCTTTACAAAATTCCCCTTCCAAGTTTTTCTTAAAACCATCGGATTTTGGAAGTCTTTGCTAAAGGAAGGGAATTCAGTAAATATGCTTCTATTGCCCAAGAATTCTTCAGTTCTACCCTAGACATAAATAGTTTTTAGAAATAAAGTTCTTGCTTTCCTTGAGTTATTTACCTGCTGTTAGGAAAATGAGCATCATTTTTCAGGTGCTGAGAGAGAGCTAAGATCAATGACGTTGAAAGGTATCATTTAACATATTCATTTACACATCTTATTCTCATTTGTCCTACATACAATAATGCATGCTAATTTATTAGATATAGTGGAAATATTTACTAGAAGAGCTTAATATTTTATGGAGGCTGCCTTAAAAATGGCAGGTGCTAGGACCCAATGGAATTCAGGCCTCTTCAGTAGAGGTGGAACATCATGCCGTGGGGCGGGGTGCAGTATAAGCAGGTACAGAAAAGCCAGTTCTTCCACATGTCAGCTCCTCAGACTCCATTTCAGCTCTCTTCATCTGTCTCCAAGGCTTTGGCCGCTCGTTAAACTGAAAGCATGTTTCTCGCAAAAGCTCTTTTGGAAGGAGCTGATCGAGGTCTAGGGGAAGCTCTTGGAGGCCTTCTTGGAGGAGGTGGTCAGAGAAGAGGAGGAGGTGGAGGGGGAAATATTGGAGGAATAGTTGGAGGACTCGTGAATCTTATCAGCGAGGCTGCAGCAGCTCAGTATACCCCAGAACCACCTCCCACTCAGCAGCATTTCACCAACGTGGAGGCCAGTGAAAGTGAGGAAGTTAGACGTTTTCGGCAACAATTTGCACAGCTGGCCGGACCGGACATGGAGGTGGGTGCCACTGTGCTAATGAACATTCTCAACAAAGTCCTTTCTAAGCACAAGGATCTGAAGACCGACGGCTTTAGCCTTGACACCTGCCGGAGCATTGTCTCTGTCATGGACAATGACACGAATGGGAAACTGGGCTTCGAAGAATTTAAGTACCTGTGGAACAACCTCAAGAAATGGCAGTGTGTTTACAAACAATACGACCGGGAGCGTTCCGGCTCTCTCAAAAGTTCTCAGCTGCGGGGGGCCCTGCAGACAGCAGGGTTCCAGCTCAGTGAACAGCTTTACCAGATGATCTTCCGCCGATATGCCGATGAGGATGGAAGCGTGGATTTCAACAACTTCATCAGCTGCCTGGTCCGCCTAGATGCCATGTTTCGTGCCTTCAAATCTCTGGATAGAGACGCGGACGGCCTCATTCAGGTGTCCATCCAAGAGTGGCTGCAGCTGACCATGTATTCCTGAAGGGGACACCGAGAAGGCGGGACCCTCCCCGGGGGACCCTCTCTGGAGGACAGGGCCGCTGCAAGCCTAGCCACACTGTCTGCATGGCAGCTGCCACCCCGCTCAACAGCTGACGTTTCCTGGCGTGCCCTCACTACCCTGCGTGTGTCTGGACTTGCGCTGCTTTTTATGGCCTAATTAAAACATATTTTTCGTGAAAGATGTTCTGAGTGGCTTGTGTATCCGCTTTCCGAGATACCGGATTTATGTGGACTTATATACACGATGGAGGCTCAGAGTGAGCGCTAATAGGGTAGATTTGAAAGGTCGTCGCTTATTTGGTTAATGAGCAGGAAATTTGTTGTCGTTATGAGTGAAATTTTGGGAAAAAATAAATCAAGCAAGCACTCAGGGAGGTACATTTTTCCCATTACCAAGGTGAGGAGGAGGGACGTTCAAAATCTGTTTTTCTCTTAACTTTACATCTGGTCTTTCTTTATAGAAAAAAAAATGAAAAGCGTTTTCCAGGAAACATTTAACTGTATAGAAACGGATTCAGAAATGTGGAATTAAGCGATTTTATATAAGGGTAGTATTTTTTTTTTTTTATGGTGGAACAGCTGTCTTAAATTCTAGAACTCTTTGTTGTAAAATAAGCATGTAGCAATTTTGTTTTGATATGCTTGTGAGGGTCAAGGGCGTTGGGGAATTAAAGGGTGTACCCATAGCCCAGAATGCCTCTCGCTGCCTTAATGATCAAAATGGTCAATCTTACATGTACTTCATACAAAATCAGACGTGCGCAGCCGTGTCAGCCAGGGCTTGTCAGATCTTGCCTTGCCTTAGAGCAGGGAATATTTTTTTTGTCCTCCCTCTCAGAAAACTGCAGGCAGGAAAAAAGTAAAGAAAGCAAAACTTACACAAATCTTAACCAGTTACGTTGTGTATAAAGCAATATAGGGATACATAAATATATGTGAATATTACTTACTGGCTCTTTATTGCAGTGGTTCTCAGCCCTGGCTGCAGACCTAGGTGGTCATGCCTTTCTCTGTTTGGCCTTTGGTTTGGTTTTATCATTTTGATTCAGGTGGTTACAGTGGGGCCAGCCGGATCCAGAATCCAGGGTGCGTAGACTCAGCTAGAGAGGCCGCGTTTACAAGGGCTCGGCATGCCTGCTTCTCTGGTTTTTAATGCATTCCCTCTCTCTCTCCCCAGACACTTTAGAGGATCCTCCTGAGTCAGAAGATAAATTCTTCCTTCCTCCTTTGACTTATTTAGAGGAAAGTTCGAACTGTGGAAATGATGTGACTGGACAGTTAATAGCCCTCCGCTGCTTGGAGGGCAGGCGAGATCCTCAGTGGCATTAGGGGAGGGCGATCTCGTCACCATCCTATAATATTTATGAAACCACATGTATATAATTCTGCACTGAGCCAGGCACAGAGAGCACATCCCCTTTCCTCAAGGGACTTGTAATTTAAGCTTGGTCTGTGTGGCTGCTCAGACCAGGTGTGGTTCTAGAACGAGGCTGCTGCCAGCAACCACACGTTAATATTAAGGTCCCTATTTTAGAATAAGCTTACTAATACGTTAGGCATGGGTGTAGGAACGCAGCCTGGAAAGGGGGAAGCTGCCAAGACGCCTTTTAAGGTCTCAGAATATTGTTATAATTTTACCTTAGCACGTGATGGTTGTGGAGAGGGCAATGTAGCCACACTTTTTTTTTCTCTCGCTTCGTTTTAAATGTTTCATGAAAGTGAAGATAATTGTCTTATGCCACAGGTGGTACGAAGTATTTTTCTTGTTCTTCCAGTTAAGAAATTACCTGCTTTTATGATTCTCTTTCTGCATGCACAGATAAAACATCCTGAAGTTACTTACTGTTTTTCTTCTGTTCTCTTTAGAGAACAGAAAAATTTGTATATTTATACAAATTTATATATTTATACAAATTTTATATGAACAAATTTTGTATAAAATGTGTACAAAGAAAATCCCAGACACTAGAGTGTATGATAGAAAATTTATTCCAAACTCTGGATTTTTCTAAGTAACCAAATCTTTGGCATCATATAGAAGAAGTCATTTCATTTCTTAGTTTTCATCCAATAGTTTATATTTTAAAGGTACATTTTCAAATTAAAAGGGAGTATTTACCTGATACATTTTTTTTTAATTTTACCATTTCTACGTGGAGGACTACCTCTAGCCTAAGATGATGGTCTTTAATTCATATAACTCCATGCCGTTATTTTTATTTTTTATTTTTTTTTCATGCCATCATTTTTAAACTTCTAACATTAACCAATGCAGTGAATATAGTCAGTTGAAAATAGTATGCATTGATAAAATATTTAAATTGTATCCTCTAAATTTTTAAAGTTCAAAACACCCCATATCATTTTGTAAAACACCTTTATCTTGATATAATTCATTGGATTCTATAACCTGTAATAGCAGGAAATAGTACTGTGTGTTCTGTATCCAAGAACAGCAAATCTCCAAAAATATTCAACATTTGTATATTATTTAAAGGCCACTTTTAAAATATTTTTTTAAGTAGTAGTGCATGTGTTTTTAAAAGTTGATTTATATGGCCACCTCATTCAGAAATCTCATCAATAGAATTCTACAACTCACAGTGGGGCCTTAAAAATATTTTCAGATGTACCTGTTGACCTTGAAATGCTTTTAGAATTACTTTTTACAAATGTTTACTTCTAATGCTAAGTGGATCAAAACTATTTAATTCCTAAAAACTTGGTAATATAATTATGTACATGGGTAGAAATATGCTCTTAATAGGACTATTCAGCTAAGCAGAATACCTCTTCCCCAGCTCCCCTGGATAACTGAAATTTCAGTGCGCTTGAAGAATAATACTCCTTTGGATTTGTGGAGTTCTTCAGAGACTCAAAACCTTTTTCTGTTGGCTGTAGCATAGTAGGTTCTGTTTTATGTCAGCATTTTTAAATTATTTTGATGGCGTTGACTACCTCTCATTTGTAGGGATGACGCTGTATCAATTAAAACACAACAAAGAGAAAATGGTCCCTACCTTGGGAGTTCACCGTTTCAAAATGTATTTAAAACCATTTCCTTAAGTGTCGCCAGACTTAAAAAGTTGTAAAAAGCATCTGATTCTATAGGAAAAATCTTGAATAAGTCCAGCCATGAAAAAACCTTGTGGATCCGACAGCTCAGAATCAGACACGTGAAAATCACCATGGATTCCCTCTGGAATTTAAAACGGGCTGGGAGTGAACAAGTGTCCTGGAACTTCCCGTTGGTCCTAGAAGCCAGCGTAGTGTGACCTTAGGGACAGAAAGGCACTGGGGTGCCGCAAGCTCACAGTGACCTCGGCCCTCCTCTCTGGCTTCTTGTATGTTTATTTTCTCTGATTTCATTCATTCTCAGCTCTGGTGTTTATTAGGGAAGGAGGGTTGTGAATTTATCTCCCATTCGGTTCATCTAGCTTTGCTTTTCTGATCCTGCCAACTGCCAGGGAAGGGATGGGACCCACTGTCTGGAGTTTCAGCGAGGCTCAGTCACCTTTTTTTTTTTTTTTTTTGGCAGTGACTCAAGGCAGCTCCAGCTCAGGGCTGTCCTGGTCCAGATTAGGGCAGATTATGGAGGGATTAGGCCTCCTTCCGGAAAGATGGTCTCCTCCTTAATAATGTGGCCCTGAAATATCTTCAAGTCTAGATTTTTTTAAGACCCAGAATTCTTTCTGAGGAGTTTGATAGGTCTTTAAAAGAAAGAACCACAGATCAGAGGAATAATTTTTATCAAGGAACCGATTTGAAATTGAAAAATTAAAAGAGCGTATTTTACTGTATACTTTTTGCTTATCTGTTTTTGAATATATTTTATTAAGCTACTTGCTTTAATTGGAATGATCGAGAGTCAGATTACCTAAATTATAATATCAAGTTTTATAACCACAGGTTAAAAACTTCTGTTTTTATTTCGTAAAAATGAAGAAGTTGATGATTTCTAATGTTCTTTCCACTTCTAAGTTTAACAGTGCATTATTTTATTAATTCAATAATCAATCATCACAGAATAATTCCATGCTGGTTTATTCCCCCTTACATTACTGTAATGAAAACTCATATGATTTCTTGTGCACTTGCTTGTTGAGGGTCTGCTGCAAGGTTCTTTTGTCAGCCAAAACCATTCATATATAAGACTGTTAATGAAAATCAAGGGTCCAGAATATTATGTTGTTTTCTAAATAGTGATAATACTAACAGTCTCTTACATTTCTATTATTCCATCTGAAAAACAAGTTATCATGCTCGACCTGTGTTATACGTAGGGTTCGGTGGTATAGATAAAAAATCAGATTGCTCACAAGAAAGACACAACAAAAATTCAAAGGCGTGTCTCCAGTCATACAGTCTGTGATTGTACATCAGTGCCCAGACATCATTCTTGTATCTGTTTTTCAGAATTTCTGTCCAAAAGTTCCATGTCGCTTCGTGGAAAAAGCCAATCGCCTGAGAAATTTCCCTAAATTGAGTAACATATCCATGTTTCAATAAGCTGCTCAGCTTCTAACACTAAGGAATAACAGCCCTCCAGAGTGCTTACGAAAATTAAATGGCGGTGTCACAAGGAAATTATGTGTCTTACAATGCTACCTCCTCCGAAACTTCTGGGGTGATGAAAGTGTTGTGGATATTGATTGTGGTGGTTGTCACCCTGGCATATATATTTGCCAGAACACATCAAACTGTACACTTAAAACAGATGTTTTTTGTTGAATGTAAATGACTCAAGAAAAGGAAGAAAATGGCTCTCTTATAGGTAACCAGACAAAAATGGAAGTCAGATGACCTAAGTTTTTGTCTCAGCAATAAACATCGCACCCCCCCCACCCCGTAACTTCAGGGAAATCTTAGAACCTCTTTGTTTCTACTGTCTGCAATGGGAAAATGAAGTTAATTGATTGCTGTTTTAAGTTCCTGCCCTGTGGTGAGATAAATAGGATGGCAAAAGTGGTGCTTGACCTTTGAACTTGGTCGCTCTGAGACACTGATAAAAGCTATAAAAATTCCCCTAGAAAAACATACATATAAAAAAATGGACCCCATTTCCGGAACCCCAGTGAAGAATGCTTCCCTTAGTGTCTTAAGCGAACACAAAGAAGTAGGTAAGAATTGATGAGAAAAGAGGCTATTTTAGCACTTACCTGTGTGTGCAAGGCATTGAAAATACACCGCCACACGGAGAAAGCAATCCAGCCCTAAAGGAACCCTTGATGGTTGAAATGTAGATACTTCATCAAAAATTTCATTCTTATTGATGCCAAACATTTATTTATCTATCGAGTACTGCAGTAGCTTTGTTGCTGCTAGTTCATGGTTTGTCTGGAAATTCATCACTTGAAGGTTTTGATGTCAACATGATTCTCACACCTGGGATTATCATCATCCCTTCTCTCCCCCCCCCCATCTCTCTCTTCCACTCCCCATCTCATTTTTTCTTTCTCCTCTTCTCTTCCTTTCCTTCTCTTTAATTCTCTCTCTCCTGTCTTTTCCGTCCTTCCTCCCTCTCTGTCTTGCCTCTCCTTTCTTCCTCTCTTCCTCAAACTCTCTCTTCTTTCTCTCCATTTCATCCTCTCAGAATTCCTGTCTAGATAAGTAGTTTACATGTAGAGAAAACTGCATTCAGTCAGTCAGGGTGAGAATTATTAACCCTTTCTCTTAATTGCCATCGTGGAATACCTCCCAAGATACTATCATACAGGATAGGTTTAGTTTACAGAGGCTTCGAAGGGCGGGGTCTTCTGGGGCCAGATATCCCCAAGAGACCATTGAAGTTCTTCAGTTTGCTCACTTGCTGCTGGTTTATTGCACATTAAGCCTAGAAGGAAGAAAGAATGTAGCTGTGATTATTGCCTCGATTTGCTCTTTGCTTTTCCCTTCCATTCTCTACATGTAGAGGCTTGCTTAGCGACCCGTTGGTGCTGGTCACCATGGCAGGGCCACCACCAGTGGTGGAGTGAATGCTTCAGTGCCATCGAAGATGAAAGTCCTAGGTCCTGCCTCCCAAAGGGGCACTCATCAAGGCTGAGCTCAAGAACCCACGCTGGGTACCGTAGCCACTCTAATTGAGCCTCAGTGATAGAATGTTTGTTTGTTGCTAAACAGAAATATAGTTTTCTTCCTTCTGAACTGGGAATGGGTGGGCCATCTGCTTGCTGTTTTATGTCAGTGCAAACTTTTTTCCAAATAGGCTCGGCTCCCAATGATGTTGAGTTGCATGGCACACATGAATGTCACCTGGCGAGCTATGATTAATAGCAGTTCAAGTAGCGGCCCTGCTAATTGATTTCTCCCATCTCTTCACAGAATCACGATGGCAGCATCGACTTCCGAGAGTATGTGATTGGCCTGGCTGTCTTGTGCAACCCTGCCAACACCGAGGAGATCATCCAGGTGGCATTTAAGGTACTGTCAGCCCCACTGAAAGCATCTTGCTGTGCCTTCAAAACAAGTGTTGACTCTAAGTGTATTATTCGGACATCAGCGAATCCATTACATGACTTTATAGATCTGCCGTGGCAGGTACACAAGGGTAATGTGATTATGACGATGGCCACTGAGAAGAAAGAAAACACAAACATCAGTTTGAGCAAAAAAAAAAAAAAAAAAAGTCTAGAAAGCAGCCTAGTTAACAGCATCAAGGCCAAAGAACAGATGATTTAACAAATTGGCTTTAAAAATTATCTCTTTGCAGCCTCCCTATTTTGGAGCCCCAAAGTGAGGTTTATAAATAAACATGACCTGTCACTAGTCATCCTCATTCAAGCTCTGATCTGTCCTTGTTTTCTCACTATATGTCCGAGATGTTTTAGTGGTGTTTTCTTGACAGAGTTTATTTGGTTGCATGGGATCAGGTGAACTAAGTCAAAAAAAAAAAAAAAAGTCCCAAGTTTCTACCCTTTGTGTTTTTCTGTAGCATCACACATATTTTCACAGTTTTGTTGGGAGACAGTTGAATAAAATCCATGGCCCCGGTCCGCAGCAGAACTTGATGGAGATTTGAATTATGAACTCCGACCCCACGTATCACTCCTGTGAGGCAACAGAGAGGGAAGAATACACGCCCGAGGGGAAATGCATTTCAATGGGATGCTCCCTTCAGAATCTTTATCTTGTATGATCTGCTCTGCAGTAAAACAAAAGCCCCATCTCCCTACTGTGTCTTACTGAGCTGTGGATATTGATCTTATCATTCGGCCGTGTGGGGTCCCCTGGCTTCTGTTCACCGTGACAGCTGGGGACTTTATTTCTATTCCCGACTCTCATTTCTTCTTGGCCTCCTCTGAGAAGAATATGCCACTGTGACCCCCAGCAAGTTCTTTTTCCCCTCTCTGTTATCTGGAAAGATCGTCTTTCTCCTAGAGTCCTCTCTGGCATCTCGGAGTCCCCCAGGCATCGTCTCGGGAACGGTCACGTGTTCTGTCACTGACAGAGCCGTCCCCACGTTTACTTTTAATTTCGGATCCGTTTAGGCCGAGTTAACTGCGAGGCCTGGAAAGAACCTAAGTGGTGGTGCCCAGCAGATGACCAGAAGGCAGGGGCCGGAACATCGTCCCAAAAAGTTTGAAACTTTTGGCTTTTGCAGACTTATTCATCACAAAACCTAAAATTATACCCGTCGCTAACTTATTCCGATCCAGATATTTCTGTTTCTGTTTTGGGATTGTATGTGTAATTATAAGTTGAGTTGGGCAAATGTTCACTTTTGGTTTTACCAATGAAAGACCTGATAGAAAAATTTGGCCCTTCATCACAGTAATTACTGTTTTTAAAGAAGTCTTGAGATTTTATCTAGCCTAGACCTTGGTTTGGGAGACGGGGGAGGGAAGGAGAACCTAAAACTATAATTAGCTCTTTTTTTTTTTTTTTTTTTTTTCAGTAAGACAAGGGTTATGCTTTGTACTGGTTATTTTTTAACCTTCTCGGCTATGGTCGAAAACATGTTGGCATCCTCTATATGAAGGGTCCATTCACATCCTTTTGTTTGGGGACATGTCACAGTTAACTTGCCACGTTTCATCTCATTTCATCATCACTGTGACCTTTAGAGGGAGAATATCCCTCTGAGTTCTCCAGTCGAAGTAACAGGCATGGTGTCTGGCTGAGGAACCAGTCGTAAGGATGGGGATTGGGGAGAGGGGGCATTGAGCTCAGACGGACCAGATGGCTCCGGAGGTCCCAGCTACGGGAATGCCTCTACTCTCTTCCTCGGTCACTTTAGTGGGAATGAGCAAAGTCCAACTCTCCATCATTCACATGCCAGGGAAGGTCCAAATGGTTTGGGGCCGCGTGCTTGCTCAAAGACGGGGTGTTTTGATTAAGTGTCCTACAGCTTTCTATGCAATGGTGGGGTGGTCACTCCCTCAGTGGAATCTGGGGTGCTAAATTTTCTACCAGAGCCCAGAGCCTGAGATTTACCTTAGATCTGGGAATTTTGTAGCAGGCAGACTACTGGGAGTGATCAGTAATCGAGGGAGGGTGAGGGTTTTTGTAAAGGGAGCGATCTGGTATACTTGTGACAAAGGACACGCAGACAGAAAGTAAAAGTCCCCAGTATGCACAAGTGAAGGGAATTTATACAGAAGTGAGAGCCACCAAAGCACCAAGGCAAGACTTTCGACTTGTGAGATGAGTGGGTGAGAATCCCCTGGGAGTGGAAAACCTTTGGGAAAAGCTTAGAGCTTGTGAGGAGGGCGCGGGACCCCATCCCGACAGTAGGAGTCCCAGGCCCGCAAAGTGCCCTGGGCTACAGTTTGGGAAACAAACCCTAATTGACTTGTCACTTTGCAACTGTCTGGGCCCTGTCAACGGGCTTAGAAGTGGAAACTCCATCTAGGCCAGCGCTTCCTCGCCTGCGGCTACAGGTCACAACAACTTCATAGACTTTTCTCCTTATGTTATATTTTTACAACACTGTTCAGTACTTGCTTGTTCATTTCATGATGTGCATGCCTTATCTCGTATCTGCTTTTTTGTTTTTGATCGTGTACTTGGTCAGAAGTAGATACCTTAACAGCGGAACTCTAGATATTGTCTGCCTGGATCTGGACCTCAGCTCTGTCACTTACCAGTTGTATGACTTTGGGAAAGTTACCTGACTTCCTTGTGCCTTGGCTTTCTCACCTGTAAGATCAGGCTGAGGATGGCACCTACCTTACGTAAGGTGATTGTGAGGGTTAAGTGACTTCAGACAAGTGCAGTGATTTGAATACTTTTAATCAGTGCCTGCACAGAGTGAGTGCTTGTATCCTTAAAAAATGTTAATACCTAGGAAAGGATCTTGAATATGGGATATTAATTATCCATCATCATCCTGTTCTGCCACCTTAAAGTCTTCCCATTCTGTCACTGCTGACCTCTAGCTGATACGCAAGTCCCGTCTTCACTTCTTTATAAACGCCGTCCCCTCCTGTCCTTCCTGTTCCTCCACCCCAGACTCTTCGCTGGTTTTCCTGCCTCCAGTCTCATCAGCCTTCTGCCCCGAGTCCATCCTCCGCACTCGGCCTCAGACAGCTCTGTCAGTTCACATATGGTCACACCGCATCCCTCCCATCAGAACCCTCCAGGCTTACGTGAGGCATCGTGTGTCCGTCCCGGTCGTATTCCTGCTTGTCCTTCAGCCTCCCAGCCTGAGCCCCAGGCAGCCACCTGCCAGTATATTCCAGGAATCTCTCTTCGGGCTTAAGACCCACCTCGAATGGCAGCTCCTCCATCCAGCCTTCCCTGACTTCTCAGGTGGGGTTCGTCTTGAGCTCCTCGCAGGACTCCCGTGTCCTTTCGCACTGACACAGCTGTCGTAGCCCCTATTTCAATTCTGTCTCTTTAGACAACTGGACTATACGTGTCGCGAGGGCAGCAGACACCATACTTTGTTCACGCACATGTCCCTAGCCCTGGCACAATGGATGTCTGAATTATTAAAGCGTTGATTTCCCGAGACTCTTCCATCCCACCGCCGTCGCTCTGGGGGAGCTAGTCCTTACATTTGGTTTTCTTTTCCCTGCAGCTCTTCGACGTGGACGAGGATGGCTACATCTCAGAGGACGAGTTTTCCACCATTATGCAGGCGTCCCTTGGAGTGCCTGACCTCGATGTTTCTGGCCTCTTCAAGGAGATAGCCCAGGGGGATTCTGTGTCCTATGGTGAGTAGGCACTTTGGCTCCTGATTCCATTTCCAAGGAGAGGAGCAGACTACAAATGGACCGTCAGACAGAGGTGTCACTGCCCTCCACTCGTTATATTAACAATAGAACTGATAGTAAGAATGTGACGATGGTAATCATTGTAGTAGTGGTGTGATAGTAGCGGCTAATTATCCAGGACTTACCATATGCTAAGTACTCTTCTAAACATTTCGTATCTAGTAATTCATTTATTCTTTATGACAAGCCTGTTTAATCAGTACCCAGCATTATCCTTATCTTACTGAGATGCAAAGAATTTAAGTAACTTACCTGAGATCATCCAGCCAGAGGACGTCAGAGCCAGGGTTCCCACACCATCAGTGCCTGAGATCTCGCAGGTCTTCTGCCCCTCCTGTCACCGTGGCCATGCAAAACCGAGCAAGCGAACCCACCCGGCTCGTAAGCACAGTAGAGAGATACGGGCAGAGGCACCGACAAGAACAGGTGTAGCTAACCCATCTGTCTACATTACTGTTAGCGACTTAAGTGAGCTTTCATGGTCAGTACCTCCTGTCATGTGGACGGCACCCCTGTGAGGGAGGGACTGTCGAGAGGATGACCTTGTGGCCAAGTGGCAGGTTCGTCCATCGGTGCCGGGCCTTTTCCCCAGCAGCATGAGTCCAGGCGTCAGAGCACATCATGTGGCGCCGAAGGCCGATGCCTCGGGGTCCGCGTGTTCCATAGTGCAGCTGTTGAGAAGCACCCCGCAACAGAGAGACCTGGGCGGTGTCGCCCCGCCCTAGCTTTGACTGGTCCCAGATGGCAGGTCACTCTGCCTTCCTCAGCCTTTCCCTGGGGCTGAAAGAGGGTCCCTCTGAATGTCTTTTTCCTTCTGGTGTTCAGAGAGTTTCAGCTGAACTTTCATGGGATGGGGGAATTACATCCCTGACTTCTCTTACTCTCTGTTTTTAATTACTGCCCTTTTTTTTATTTTAGGTAATTCAGTTCTTAGGGTACTTACTCTATTGAGTTCGTTTGAGAGAGAGAGAGAGAGAGAGAGAGAGAGAGAGAGAGAGAGAGACAGGAAGAGAGAAAGGGAGGAAGAGAAGGAGGGAGGAAAAGAAGGAGAAAGTGTATACTGGGATAAAACTTATGACTCGTAAATCCCATGTGTTCTAATTTGCTGAGCATTTTTCTTTTATAAGTAAGGCTCTCTATTACTGTGAACTATCAATTTAAAAAAAAAAAACTATTTGTAATAACTATATAAATGGAAACTAATACTAAAAATTATTTGTAGGTAGTAATATTTTTGCCTGTTGATTTTAATAACTTTTTAGGGAAATCTGCTTTGTTTTTTAGAATTCAACCTTTTTCTTTTTAAAATACACAGAATATCTCCATTTTCCCACTATTATACAAGTCCACTTTTTTTTTGCAGGAATGTTTGAGCTATTTAAGTATGATCTTATAAAAGAATAGGTACTGAAATGTATCATGAGTGTTGACCGATTTAATTGTTTAAATGTAATCATTTAAATTGTTTTAAATGCTGTCAGCACTTCGTCTATAAATGAGTTACTCTTTAATGCCACCAACATCCCCAAAGAGGACAGAGAGACCTTAGTCTTCTGAACAGAGCACAGATCTTAAAGTTTTTGGTTCCATTAGATGAATTCTCATGCCACTTAGAAGTCACTTAAGCTCTCTGTGTCTCCCCATCACTGAAACAGACTCATGCAGACAGGGCTTTATTTTGGGTGTTAAGGAAGAACAATTCATAGCTTGCCCAGTTTGGAAATACAGAGTGGTCGATTAATGCAAAATAATGTCGTAGTTGCAAAGAATGATTCCGGCTCAGTCCGGTGGCTCTGTCATCACCATCACCTGTTTTTATCTTCAAGGGTTGTTAGGTAGTCTGACATGCCATGATTCTTGGTGATCAGAGGATTTAACAAAATAAATGGAAAGAAATAGGACATTGGGTTCGAATCATTTTATTATAGATCCACATAACAAGCTGATTCTAAGCCCAGGCTCCCTATGCAGACTCTATAAGCTCCAGAGTGTTTTCTCCACCCAAACAGAAGAGGATAAAGAAATTTTCAAAATCGAGGGTAGCATCATCTTTCAGAAACTCCAGGGGTTAGGAGGCTTGAGGTTCAAACTCTGATGGTTAACTCAGTAAGCCTTGTATATCTCTCCCTCAGTCCCTAAGTCTAAAACATCTGAGATAAAATGAGGCTTTAAGATTCATCCATATTGTGACAACACAGCCATCCATTCATTTTCATTGCCGTATAGCATTGTCTTCCACAAATACGCCATGATTTATTTCTCCATTTCTACTGTTGACGAACATGAGCTGTTTGCATTTTTTACCTATTACGCATAATGTTGCCGTGAACATTCTCACCCATGTCTTCCGGAACACGATACGCACAAATTTCTCTGGAATAGAATTAATGAGTCACAGAATACGCATGTCTTCAACTTGACTAGATCTTGGAAAAACTATCTTCCAAAGTAGTGCAAATTTATGAGGGCCGAGTAATAGAATTTTGCAATCATTATCTTATTAAAGTCATGTGTCAATCTTGGTCATGCCAAAAGAAGGTCATCCCGATTTATTGGATCTTGTTCCCTCTCTTCTTCTAGAGGAATTTAAAAGTTTTGCCCTAAAGCATCCAGAATATGCTAAGATATTTACAACGTACTTGGACCTCCAAACAAGCCATGTGTTTTCATTGCCAGAGGAAGGCCAGACAGCTCCCACGCTCGCAAGTAACAAAGTCAGTCCTGAAGGTCATGAAGAAAATACCTCAGACAAAAAAGATGACTGAAAGCCTGTATTCCCAGGAAGGAAATGCACCGGCCTTTACTTGAAATTGTAAAGGCATTTATCGATGGTGTAAATATGATTATTGAGTAATGATCGTGTTTGAAATGGAAAGCTTTTTTATAAAACAATGATAGATTTTACTAAGATGCTTCTATTCCCAGGTGGATATCAAGTCATCTTTTCTGTCTTATTGTGCTATACTGATTGGTTTACTGGTAAATAGACATTTTCATGGATTCTCCAGTTTAATCTGATACTCGAATGAATAAAATGGTCTCGCTTATTTATTAATGAGCATTAATCAACACTGTAGGGTTTAAAAGGTTTAAATACTTTAATCTACTTTCCTCTAAGGAAATAAACTAATATTCTGTTATCTCTAGTCCCTTTCCATTCTGGAAATAAGAATGAAGCATCTGAGGAACGTGGCAGAATTTTATACCTTTACGTTCACAGATTCATTTTTTTCCATTACAGTCTCTCGGCTCAGTAACTGTGGGTGGATTGGAAGGGAGGGTTCCACTAATTAGATGAGGCTTCTTAAACCCTCATGTTCTCTTTAGCATGCATCCCTATTGTAGATTTTCTCAACCACCTGCTAAGGAAATCAAATCCTTTTGCATGATCCACTGATGTAGAACTTTGTTTTACAGACAAAGGTTAAGTGGGAATTGCCTTATTGAAGGTACCATTGATTGCCTAATGAGAAAATGAATCGTTCGCCCTACGCTTAGTTTAATTTGAGCGGAGAGTTCAGATTGTAGCTCTTGGCCAGTAAAGGAATCAGATTTGCTCTGTTGGTGTAATATTAGAATTAATATATTTTACCACCCAAGTGGGAGTTTTATTTTGTTAATTGTCTTCTCAAATTTTAGAGCTTGTCCGAAATATCTACAGGGAAATCACAAAAGGTCCCAAAGTATCACCAAAAGCTAGGGAATCCCAAAACCTACTTAATTAATGCAACCCCACAATTTAACCCCAGGCAGGAACCTAACGGTGACATTTATTCTCTAGGTTAAGCAATGATTTCCCTCTAGTGCCTTTTTTATTGAATGTCATGCATGTATGCATATTGTCAATATTGTTTATGTTTGAAATTTTGAACAAAGAACCAATTTTTTTAATGTAATGTAAAAAAATAGTTGGTTCAAATTCTGAATTCAGTCTTTGCATTTAAATCCTTCGTTTCTGTTCTATTTCTGAATATAATGGTATTCCACCCCCAAGCTAGTTTTTGAAGGTCAGTTTCGAAGTTGAAAGTCTCGTGAGAGGTGTTAGAGTTTATATTTAATCAAGAGTCATGATTTTTAACTAGTTCTACGTATTAAGCACTTAGTGTTCTAATTTAATGAGTAAACATGTATTTGGATAATTGCTTACTAAAAACTTTAGATAAGTATATATAATTATTTGCTTTCTATTTGTCATAGCTATTTAGATGAAGCATTGAATGAGCTAAAACAATTGCTTAAGTGGTTAGGAAAGTACATGTTTACAATAGTGTCTGTCACATGCAATTGAATGTATGTAATACTCAGGAATCATGACCATTTTTTTTCACAGAAGGGCCACATATTAATCCTGTTAGGCTTGAAAAAGTAGCATTGATAACTAAAAACTTTCTAAGAGCCTCTCGAAGTGATCCCATTGTTTCCCTCTTTTAAAATAATATTTTATGCTCCTTAATTCCACTTCTGCCAATGTAATATTCTTATTTTTTCATGTTACTGAATAAACAGAATTGTTACATGAAATCGTTAGCAATTAAAAAATTCCGGTTTTGCCATTTTGTCTCAAATGTAATATACCTTTTTGAAATCCCGGTTTGAATTTGTTTGCACATTTAGGAATATGATTAATCATTTTTGTTTGCATTTAAGCTCTACAAAATATCAGGCATGATTTTACTCTGATGAAAAACTCAGATTTTAGCCACAGGTGCTATACTGAGTTACCGATGAAGAAGTTGACTCTGACTGGTGGCATGCCCATAGTGACACAAGTCACAATCCTCCATGCTGCGGACGCGGCCTCTGCCTTTATGCCCTTTAATAAAGACGTCCTTCCAAGGGGCTTTTCTCCTCTGAGGATTTCAAGGAGGGAGTTGAATTTCATGAAATCAGTTAAATGCCCTGTGGTTTTATATCATAGTTTGGGGGAAAAAAAAAAAAAAGAGCTTAAATTTTGAAACGAGAAATACTAGAGCCTAAGGCCTGTTCACCATAAACATTTCAGTCCGAACAGTGCCATTGAGAGAGAATGACGCGCCTATAAGACCGAGTTGCTTGCATTATGTAAGATATTTCGTTCTCCTCTGCCACTGCTTTTAAAGCTCTGGAAGGCTGAGCGGGTTCGCTGGTGGTATACCTATAATGGGCATTTAGAAGAGACCACCTTCCTTTTAGAAGACACGTGGTCTGCTCTCTCTGCGTGAGGCACAGCAGTGCAGGCATCTGAGTCCCGGGCCGGGAGCTCTCCCCTGCAGACTGTTGCAAATGCAAGGTGGTTAACTGCTTAACAGTTGATTGACATTCCGGGAGAGGGGCATTGACTGTACTGGAACACGTGGGCCTCGTGTGTTCGTTTTCATACAGCAGTCACTAAAGAGGGTAAAAAGATACAGGAAGAAACCCTTCCTGGGAAAGCAGACATATTTGCAGACATTTTTTTCCATTCACTTGGATAAACTTTTCAGTTTTTTTTGTGACATTGTTATCCCAGAGAATGAAATCAGTGCAGTGGTGTAGCTTAATAGAGGTGAGGCCCTCACAGAGCTCTCGATGTATACCCGGTAAACATGTCGCAAACTGGTGAATAGGGTAATGACATGAAGAGCGTTTGCTCTTTTTACCCCATTTAATGAAACTGTTCTCTGTAGATAATTAATTATACTTTCCCAGCAAAATTCTCAGGTGTCCACGCAAGGACCAGCATGTTCTCACAAATTGTCTCCATTACACTTTGACACCCAGCTTGTTATATTTTTTCTGACATGCTAACCATATCATTTTCTTATGTAATGTACAAAGAAATAATCTTTGTACATTACATAAGAAAATAATCTTTGTACATTACAAAAGCTAAAAGTAGAGAGAAAAATAAACAGAAAAAGTCATGTTTACTTCCACTATCCCAAATCCACGATTACTAATCTTTTGACTTATTTTGACTTTTTTTCTTGATATTCTTAAATTCTGAACTTAACAATGTACATGGTATTTCATGTCCTACTCTTTTCACTTGCAATATAATGTTTTCCAATGTCATGAAAATTCTCTGTAAATGTAAATTTTAAAACTTGTGCTTAATATTCCTTCAGATAGCTGTAACAATATCTGTAATCAGTCTTCTAATAGCAAACATGTGAGTTTGATTTTCATTTTGGGACAATTAAAAATGTCCAACTCAGTACTCCATAATATTCATAATTACGAATAGTTTGCTAAGGGACTTCTTTATACTTTCTGAATTCCCAAATGAACATTTTATAATTATTAAAATTTATTTTAAACCTATTACAGGAAAAAATTGATATTATCTTAGATTACATACAGCCTAGTAATTTTAACTTAAGGTAGTGGTTAGCAGGTTCATGTCTCTTAAAGGTAAGTAGACGTCATGGTTTTAAAAATGTTCTCCCTTTGTAAAAGTAACAGACTTACTAATTACAACAAGCAATAATAATAATAGTGATAATAATAGCTACCAATTTGGTGTCCTTATGTTGTATCAGCACTGTTAAATGATTTACAGGCATCAACTTATTTAAACAGTCAAGCATAGGTATTGTTGCCTCTAGCTTAGTAAGCAAAATTTAGAACTAGCCCTAAGTCACTCATTAAGTGGCAGAGTTTGGAATTAAACCTAATTGTCTGATTCCAAAGTCCGAGCTTCTAATCATTCGCATAAAGCAACACAGCTACTTGATCTGTAGAACTGATAGATTTAGCATCTGCCACTTGTTTTCCTCCTCGTGGGTTCTGGACATCAAATTTCTACCTGGCGTGGAGTGTCCCCTTTGCTGTTCTCCCCACTTATGCTTTTGCCCTCTTATAAATTCTCTTGCCATACTTAAAGCACAGTGATTGTTTCAAAGCATCGACCGGATATCACTTCTCCAGTTTAATTTTTTTCAAAGGCTATCTAGTGCAATTTGGATAAAATTCCAGATATTCTACAAGGCCCTGTGTGATCTGGCCCTGACCTGCAGTCTAAATTTCAACCATCTCCAATCTCCTCCCTCACTCAACTCCTGCAGCCCAATCTTTGTTTACCTCAAACCAACTAATGCCCCTTCTAGCCCCTTCTTGTACTGCTGTTCCCTCTGGCTAGAATATTCTTTCCCAAAGATTGTCACCTGGCTTTCTCTTCTTCATTCAGACTTAAACAAAACAAAACAAAACAGCTTCATCGAGATCTGATTCATGTCATACAATTCACCCATTTAAAGCGTACAATTCACTGCTTTTCTAGCATATTGACAGAGTCGTGCACCCATCACATCTAATTTTTTTCATTGTTGACTTCACTCAAGTTTTAAATCAAATGTCATACCACCAGATAGGAAACCCTCATCACTTAATCACCTAATCAGAAAAGTCCACTCTGTTTCTACAGACAATCTCATTACCCTTTGTTATTGCACTTAAACTTCTGTGAAACTATTCGTTTATATATTTATTGTCTGTTCTTCCTGGCACTGAGAAGGTGTGCCTGACATATAGTAAACACTTGATATTTGATGAATGAATGAATGGCGATAATGTGATCTTTCACTTTCTGTGCCTAGCATTGTATTAGAATAGAGATCATCTTTACAACAAACTTGAAAACCTGGGGTTAGGATCCCTAAAACACACATAGAGATTAAGACTCAGAGAGCTTTTCTCGCTTGCTCAGAGTTACATAACCAGTGAGTACCAGGACTGGAATTCAAACCCAAGGCTGTCTGGCTCTAAATGCGGGGAACTTTTGATTAAGCCAAAGCAACTTGAACCCATAAAATAACTAAAGAATTACATGACAGGCTTCAAATTCCAGAAACATGGAAACTAGATAATCTGAGAACCCTCTGGCCACAAAACCCCTAGAATGCTGAACAAAACATCACAAACATATTTGAAATGCATAGCCGAGTGTGTAAGACACTAAAGGAAATCCTCAAAGGCCAAAAATGAAAAGGGAGCTGAAAACCAGAACCGTAGGCATAAAAGTCACAGTTGACCTATGGGTATTCATCAGTCTCTGTAACAAAGAGGCTTAGTATTTTGTGGCTATGGGAGACAAAAGACGAAGTTTTTATATGAGGTGAGGATTTGGAACTGAGATCTCAAGGGAGAAAAAACAGACATTTTGAAGGGCTATGTTCTCAGTGAAAAAAATAATAAACTAGAAAAATCCATCTTTTGGAAAAGGAAGACAAGGAGGAAATTTTTCTGTCTTGGCCTGAGTTCTAGGTTGAGGGGAGAAAAATCTTCCTTTGGTCATTTTTAAAATTTCAATTCTTTTAAATGTTTTAAGACTATTTCAGGGCCCAGCCTATGGTATTTCTTGGCGAATGTCGCATGTGTACTTGGAAAGGACATGTACCCTGCAGTTGCTGGATGTGATGTTCTGTGTGTAATTAGTCCAGTTATTAGATTGTGCCATATTAAGTCCTCTGTATTCTTACTGATATTTTGTCTACCTGTTCTATTAATTATTGAAAGAGGAATGTTGAAACCTCCAACTATAACTGTGGTTTTATCAACTCAGTTTCTCTGAAGCTCTATCATTAGGTTCATAATCAGTTTTGATTCTTATGTCATCATGATGAATTGACCCTTTAATTATTATGAAGATTCCTCTTTAATTCCAGTAATACTCCTTGTCCTGTCATTAACTACTATAACCATGTCAACTTTCTTACTATTAGTGTTTGCATGGTTTATCTTTCTCATCCATTTTCTTTTAACCTATCTGTGTCTTTATTTTTTTAATATCTACCTCTTAAATGAGTATTTTATGGGCCATTTGAGTCTTGCTTTTTTTTTTTATTATGTCTAACAATTTCTGTCTTTTAATTGGAGCATGTAATCCACTTCCATTTAATATAATTATTATAATCTGTCTTGAGTCTACCATCTTGCCTTTTATTTTCTGAGTGTTCCATCTGTTATTGATCTTTTCTTCTCTCTTCCTGATTTATTTTGGATTATTCAAAATTTTTTTAATATTTTATCATTCTATATTTTCTTATTAGCTATACTTATTTACTTTTCGTGGTTGCTCCAGAGTTTATAATCTATATCTTTCAATTAATATAGTCTACTTTCAAATAATAGTATACTTTTTCACCTGTAACATAGGAACCTTATAATAATATACTTTCATTTTACCCCATCCTATCATATGTACTGCTTTCATATATCTTCTCTGTGTTGTAAACTCCACAGACATTTTTATCATTTTTGTTAAATTTGAGGGGGAAAAAAGGTCTATTTATTTACATTTTTACTGTTTCTGTCTTTATTTCTTCATGTAATTCCACATTTCCAACATTTTTTCTTCAGCATGAAGAATGTCTTTGAACAACTCTTGTAGTGCAAGTCTCCTTACAATAAATTCTCTCAGCTTTCTATTATCTAAATATGTCTTACTTTACCTTAATTTTTGAGGAATATTTTTGCTGGATACAGAATTCTAGGTTGACTTTTTTCTTTCAATACTTTTATTGTCTATGATGAGAAGTTAGAAGTAATTCTCTTCATAGTTCTCTTGTGTATAATGTATTTTTATCATCCAGCTACTTTTAACATTTTTTTATTACTAGTGCTGAGAAATTTTATTAAGATTTGCCTTGATCTGATTTTTCTTTATGTTTATCCTTTTGGAGTTCATAAATGTCTTTGATCTGTAGATTTAGAGTTTTTATCAAATTTGGAAGCTTTTCAGTCATTATTTCTTTAAATAATTGTTCTGCCCCTAATTTTTCTTTTTTCTCTCCTGCATATACACATAAGTTAGACCGCTTGGATTATTCCACAGGCCACTGAGTTTCTGTTGACTTTTTCTCAATCTTCCTTTCTCTGTGGGCTTCAGTTCGATCATTTCTGTTGCTCTTTCTTTAAGTTCACTGATTGTTTCTTCTGCAATGTCTAATCCAAACTAATTGTTTCATTTCGGATATAGTTCTTTTAATAATTTATGTTTGGCTAATGAGAAATCCCTATTTGTTCTCTCAGTATGTTTGCAGATGTTTCTTTAACATTCTGGAATATATTTATAATAGTTTTAAAGTCCTTGTTTCATATCTCATCATCTCCATCATTCTGGCTCTATTTGTATTGACTGATCCTAGTCAATTTGTATTGTCTATTTATATTGACTGACCTAGTAATGGGTTGTATTTTCCTTCTTCTTCACATGTCTTTATGTGAATTATTTTGTATACAAATCTGTACAAATTATTTATGTAAATATTTTGTATTATATCTGGACATTGTAGATGCCATTTTATTGAGTGTCTAGATTTGTCTATGATTCTTCATAAAGTGTTGAGTTTTGTTCTGCCAGGTTGTTAATTTGCTTGCAGATCATCACATGAACTTCGACCTAAACCTCATGCCCTATATAAAAATTAACTCAAAATGATCACAGATTTAAATGTAAAATGTAAAACTATAAAATTTCAGAAAAAAAAAAACATATGGGAAAATCTTTGAGTTCTATGAGTAGACAAAGAAGTTTTAGACTTGACACCAAAAGCATAATTTCATTAAGCAATAATTGATCAATTAGATGTCATCAAAATTAAACTCTTTTCCTCCGTAAAAGATCTTGTTAAGAAGATGGAAAGACAAGCTATACATTGGGAGAAAATACTTGCAAATTACATATCCAACAAAGAAGAACCTAGAATTTATAAAGAACTCCCAAAACCCAACAGTAAAAGCAAAATAAAACAGTCCAATTAGAATATGGGCAAAAGGCACGAATAGACATTTCACCACAGAGGATATACAGACGGTAAACAAGCTCATGAAAAGATGTTCAATATTATTAGTTATTAGAGAAATGCAAATTACGACCACAAGGAGCTATCATTACACACCTAACAGAATAACTAGAATAAAAAATGGCAATGACACTAAATACTGGCCAGGATATGAAAAAGCTAGACCACTCACACATTGTGAATGTAAAATGATACAGCTGCTGTGGGAAAAAAGTTTGGCAGTTTCTTTTAAAAAGAAACATGCAATACTCTGTGACCCAACAATTGCACATCTGGGCATGTATCCCAGAGAAATAAAAGCCTATGTTCACACAAAGGCCTGTACATAAATGTTTATAGCAGCTTTACTCATAACAATAAAAATCTGGAGATAACCCAGATGTCCATCAATGAGTGAATGGTGAAACACACAGTGGTATGTCCACATCATGGGAATAAAAGGGACAAACTCTTGATACAATCAACAACCTGGATGAATCTCCAAAGAAATATGCTGAGTGAAAAGAATCTATCTCTGAAAAGTTACCTAGTGCATAATTTCATTTATATGAAATTCTTGAGGTGACAAATTACAGACATGGAGAAAAGACTAGTGATTGTCAGAGATTAAGGGGAACATGAGAATGGAAGAAAAATGGGAGTGGCTAAAAGAGCAAAATGAGCAGTCTTTGTGGTGGTGGAAATGTTCTATATCTTAACCGCATCAGTGGTAGCACCCTGGCTGTGGTGTTGAATAATGGTTTTGCAAATTCTAAGAAACCTAGGAAAGTGAAAACAACTTTAGAAATCTAAAAGTGGACACAACGACATGTAGACAAAGAATTTAAAAATCACAAGGAAAAAACTATGGAACACCTGTAAATATATATGAAAATTTAAATCAAGTGAATATTTTAAAGAAAAATCTAACCTAATCTAAAAAGAGAAATCCTGAAAAACTCTATACTTATTATAAAAATATAATTAGTTTAAAATCACTCCCCTCCTCCCGCAAATAACCTCCGGATGGTGTTACAGACAAGTTGTAAACATTTAAGAAACATAATCCCAAATTATATATACTTGACAGAGAAAAATAACTTTGATACCAAAATCCAATAAGGGCAATATGAGAATGATGAGTAATTATTCTGTTTCATCTATAAATATAGATTCAATTACCAAATCCAAACCAAGAATGAATTAATTCATGATCGAGTATTTATTCCAGGAAAGCAAGGATGGTTTAATATTAGAAAATTTTTTTGTGTGTAGTTAGATTCATACTATATTTGTTTCCTATTGCATCTATAACAAATTACCACAGACTTTGTGGCTTAAACAATTCAAATGTATCATCTTATGCTGGAGGTCATTAGGTCTCACTGGACTAAAATCAAGGTGTCGGCAAGGCTGCATTTGTTCCTTCTAGAAGCTTTAGGGGAGAATCTATTTTTCTTGCTTTTTTGCAGCTACCAACATTCTTTGGTTCGTGGCCCCTTATATCCATCATCAAAGCTAGCAAAGCAAGAATTTTCTCATATCACATTATTCCGACCTTCTCTTCTGCCTCTCCTCTCTACTCTAAAGGTTGCTGTGGATAATCCAGGATAACCTATTTATTTTAAGATCAGTTGACTGGCAACTTTAATTTAATCTGCAATCTTAATTCTCCTTCGCCATGCAAGGCAACATGTGTCATGTGTTTTCACTTCTCTTGAGCAAATACCTAGGAGGAGAATTACTAGGTCATTGAGTGACTATAGGTTTCATTTTATAAGAAACTGAAAAACATTTTCCCCAACTCCTTGTACCAATTTACATTTCCATCAGCATTGGAGAAGAATGCTTTGGAGAGAGCTGATAAGAGATGGGAGAGGGCTCAGGACACACTTAAGGGTAGCCATGGCGATATGACCTTGAATGGAGATCCCATTTGCTCTGATCCCTCACATTGCAGCCCATGAGCCACATCAAAGGCCCACACTTCCTCAGCCATTGTCTCTGCGTTTATGGATTTGTTCCTGCGGAGGTCACCCAGCCCCAGTGCAAAGACGGCAATGACGCATGGATCCCCCGGGTGGGGTCAGCACAGAGAGGGGAGATTGAATGTTCTGGGGATGGGAGGAAAAGCCTTGTTTATTTCTGGAGAGGTTGATCGCCAGGCTTGGGGCCAGGCTGGGGCCAGAGCTTCTGTGCACATTTGGCGGGGGGGGCGGGGGGGGGAGGACATGTTGCAGAAGAGGCTGCAGAGGGCGGCAACCCTGGAAAGAATCCAGGAGGCGCTCATCCCAGAGCCCAAGACTTCCCCGTCCCGCCCTCCATCTTTGCCTCAGCTCACCTTCTTCTAAGGGGCCCCGTCAGGCAGAGAAAAAAAATGCCAGGGTCAGGATACTGTGGTTCTAGTCCCTGTGTTCATCCACTGACATATTGTCACATCCCTTACCCTCTTCGGGACTCAGCTTCCTCATCTGCAAAAAGGGAGTATTACTTCATCTACTTACTGTCACTGAGATTTTCTGTGTTCAGAACAAACACGTGTGAGAGACAGAGACAGAGAGAGACAGAGAGACAATGACAGAGAGAGACTGGGCCTTCACGGGCCGCCCTCCTATATATTGTGCCCAGTTATACAGACACCTTTGGAGATTAGCTTCACAGCCACCTGATTTCAGCCTCTGCCTCAATGGACAGTCTCTCGGTGGGCTCAGACTCACATTTTGCAGGCGGTGCACGACCTCAAGAGGGCGCAGTGCACCTTTCTGCTTTCTGATCCGGCCTCCTGGCCTGGGCGCAGCCTGGGAATGCTAGGAAGTGGATGATGCCCTTAGAGGTAGCCCCCAACCAATCGGGGCAAGGACTGCTGGACAAACGTCCTGCCTTCCATCCATCAGGGGACTGTGCAGTGTCGGCAGGCACTGTGCAAGGAGCTTCTCAGAAGAACTAGCAAAACTGAGCACAACCCTGAAAACACCCCCTCGTGATGGCCTTTCCTCCTTCCTTGGGTCATTCGTCCTGTTTCTCCACTCCTGCTTCCTGGGGTCACCTCCCCAGTCAAACCGCCTGCATTCACACACTCACCACAGGCTAGAAAACGAATTACGATATCAGTTGAAAGCTTTATCTTCTGAAACTATTAAAAACCCATGTCTGGCAACAGGCTTGGAGCCACCGTCTTTCTGATAAATCCCGACCTGCTCCCACAGCCAACAGATCTACCGCTCTGCCCTCTTTGTCCTGGAACGGAGACCCCCGCCCCAGTGAAACATGGCCCATGCCCAGTCGCAGTGCTTAACTTAACCAAAGGCTTCAGCCCCTAGAGCCTCAGCGGGTGGGGACCGGATGGCAGGGAACGTACAGCCAGAACCGGCCCCCAGACCTGACGCTCGCGAGGTCCTTCTGCCCTTGCTGCCCGCCTTAGGTGCCGGCAGCCACCTCACCGCAGCAGGGCGGCCTCTCCCTAGAGGGGCGGCTTCGCGGCTCCCCCCACTCCTGCTAGGAGCTTGGGGATGGGGGGGCACCCCAACCCAACTAAGGCCACCAAAGTGGCCGTCTCCATCGTGACTGTGTGCTTTGTCATGACTGTCCTGCGAGTCCCCACACATGCCTGGCTTCCGCTCCGGATAAGGCCGAGAGCCGGGTTCAGCTCCTTCTCCAGCCCCAACTTGGGCGTGAGGGAGAGAGGGGGCCTGCCTGCCCTCCACGTGTGTGCTGGGGAAGGGGCTGCTGGGCGGGGGGAGCCTCCTGACGTCAGCAGATACCTCAGAGCAGAAGAGCCAGCGACTTCTCTCCTTCCGTATTTAGGGGAGAAGCAATCAGTCCGCCAGGGCGAGGCCTTAGGAAGAAACACCCACTCGTGTTAACACCTCTCAGCCTCGAGCTGAGTGTTCGGGTGTCTTCACTGGTTCACCCCAAGAACCATGGCTGGGGACTGGCTTTGCAGCTGCGAGATCAAGAGCAGCCAAATGCTTCCTCTTAGGGCAAAGAGTGTGTCTGGCTCCGAGAGGAATGGCGACTGTAGCCTTGGCTCACAGAAACCGCCGCTGGCCCCGAAGGGTGGAGGCCACGCCTGGGTGACATACCTGCCTCCTGGCAGCACAAGGAAAGCACCCACGGATCTGAGCTGGCCTCCGGTCTCTGGGCTTATGTCTTGGGTGTAACATAGAGAAACTGGCTATTACCAGGTACTCGCAGGGTTTGGTCTGAGCACCCCAGGGGTGGCTATGTTTCCCAGGTCACTCTGGGGCCCCAAGTGTGGCACCCCCAGATCCTCAGCGGGTCCCTGAGAGAATTCGCCCTGCGTGCTAGGCCCCTCGGGGCCAGGCTTTTCAGGTACCAGAGTGTGCTGAGCTGGGTCGGCCTCCGTCTGGCATCACAATCTCCAAATACCGGGCCCACCTGTCATGTAGGCAATGTCCCTCCCCGAGGAATGTCCCACCGAAATCTCGTTCTGCTTCACCCAGCCCCTCCCACTTTTTTGTCCTTCACTCTCTAGTTTACATTTGGATGCTCTTAAAGGACGCCATGGATGCGAACACACGTGAAAATTCTCGGGTCTTTTAAGGGGCAACAATGACGACTTTATCAGATCCTATTTTCTCTTTCACCCACATAGATCTGAGATCACTAAGCAGATGGTAAATTCCGCTGAGGGTAGGGGCTGTGCCTTCCTTGCTTCCCATGTGAGAAAAATGCAAAAGCAAACCCAGCTCTGGACAGTGGCTGTGGGAGCCTGGCGGTGGGGAGGTTCGCGGGGCACCCAGCACTCAGAGAAAGGGTTGGCTGTCAGAGCTGACCGCAGCCACGGGGCGGGTCGGGGTGGGGAGGGTGCCTTCGGCAGAAGGCATGGCATGTGCAAAAAGCCAGGAGAGATGAAGGCTCGCGACTGGTTCAGGAAACACCTGACAACACTCACACAGGTAGCAGTTCAGACAGGGCCAGTGACGGCCAGCGAGTGGGCTGTGCATGGAACACAATAACGTTGCTCCCCCTCCCCCACGGGGGGGTGCCGGTGCCAAGGAGGGCAGGGGTCGCCAGCTCCAACATCACAGAGGTCGGCAGAAAGGCCCACGAGAAGTAAAGTGTTCGGGGTCAACTGGAAAGTTCCTGCCACCTCCGAACCTCGGTGGCCAGAGAGAGCACTCGGTGCTTCATGAGAAGCCTGAGACTCAGATTTTTACGTGAAACATCCTGATTTATAAAGCAGTGGGTGCGTCACATAAAACGCTGAGACCTCGAGTTGGCCCACAAGGCACTGGCTGGTGATTCTTATGACAGAGGCAACTCCTCCCACCAGCCACCCTGACATCTGGCTGTACGATGTCACCACTGCTCTGGGAACCCTCTAGCCCTTCCTAGGTGATCACGAATGGTTATGTCCTGTCCCTGCCACAAGAGAAGGGTCAGGTCTCTGGGGAGTGGCGAGGGTGTGCAAATGTTTGCATTTCACCAGGATGCAGTTGACACAAATCGGATCGACGAAATCTGAGAAAGTCAGAGGCCAAGGAGGAGAAAGAAATGTGTCCTCGGTGGCCTCCCAAGCAGTTAGCTTTGATGCTCTGGCAGCTGCTGAATTCGGAAGGCAATTCCCAGGGCTCTGACTCAGAATCAGTCTCCTATGATGGATTGAAAGGCACTGGGGCCCAACGCTTGGCCCCGAGAAGAGAAAACCCAACGTGAATGGGTGGTGATGGAGTGCAAAAGGGACTTCTTATTCCCAAGTCGCCAGGCAAGTCAACTACGTGCAGCATTGTTTTATAGAAGGAGGGGACCGACTTCTTAGTGTGGATCCCAGAACTAAACCCACGGCCAGGAAGTAGGAGCTATAGGCAGACAGCTTGACCGGAAGCCTCCCTACCCGTGAAAGAGGCAGGTCTGAAGGGGAGGCGTGCAAACACACGTTAAATGGCTACCATTTGCGGGTGATAGAGCGAACTCTGTCCTAGAAATTTTGTGTTTTATCTTATTAGCCACAGCTCACAATGTTCAATGGACTGGCTTTAAGTGGGAGATTTTGTTTTTGTGTTTGTTTGTTTGCTTGTTTTAAGAAACGATGCACAATTCTCTTCCCATTCAGAATTCTCTTTCCATTCTAGAAATGAGACTTGGCACTCTGAGCAGGGAAAATTTGACAAGTGGAAGGTAACCCAGAATCCTGGTACTTTAGAGGCCAAGGTAGCAGCGAGACCTTGACCCTGGCTTAATTTACGGCTGCCTGGAAGAATTAAAGAACAAGCCCGGCTTCTGAGAAATAGGAAGAAGAATGGGCAGATAGGACTTGGGCGCCTGGAATGAATAAGAAGTCAAATGGCTGAGTCACTGGGCTAGTTTCAAAATCTGAAGATAAGAGGAAAGGAGGGAAAAAAAAGAAAAAGAAAAAAGAATCAGACCACTTGACAGTAATGAAGGCTCTGCAAAGACCCCAGCTGACCAAAACAACAAGAGAAGTCGGGAAAATGTAATCACACACTGATATGTGAGTCCTTTGCAGCGTCCGAACCCTCCTGCCCCGGCCCATCTGTCTCTTATGAGTCGTGCCCGGTCAATGGCAGGGGTCTCTTCAACTCAGTAACTAACTGGCTTTTCAGGGATGGAGATTTCTCCTGTCCCACGTACTGAAAGTCAACCTTTTTGGTTGACAGGTTGAGGTGTGGAGATGTACGTAAAAGTCGTTAACATGTGCATTCGGCCCTGTTCACAGACCCACCCAGAGAGTGGGCCCGGTCCCGGGAGGTTCAGGGGCCGGCAGCCTTTGAAGCTGATCCGATATTCCTGACTGTGAGAGGCAGAGAGAGGCTCTGTGACGGTGCCCGGAACGACCGGGCAGGTCACGCGGCGTCTGAGCCAGAGCGGTCGCATCTGTGAGGAGCTCGAGGAAGCACGTCCAACTCTTCTGCGGGTGTCTACAGGTTTTCAGAATCAGAAAGTGCCCTGATTCTGACAGTGCTTTGGAGTCATCGTGACAACCAGCCTTGGCTTCCTCGCCCACACTCCTCTTCCTGCCTGAGAGAGAAGCCTCGACCCTTTCCCCTTGCGGCCCCCTCGTCGCTCCCAGGGACTCCAGAACCTCCTGACGGGCCCTCGGCCCCGCCCCTGCCCACCACTCTGCACACTGAGGCAAGCAAGACCCTTCGGTACAACTTTGATAGTCTGCTCACCGTATAAAACCCGCAAAGCCTCTCTCACTGTGTTGAGAGTAAGCACAGAAGGCACCTTAAAATCGGTCCCCTGCCCACCCGTCCCTTCTCCTTCCATTGGTCCCTCCCGCTGCCTGAGCTGCCCTTCCCTGCTCTCTGCAGGGCTGAGTCCTGCTCATCTTCTGGTCTCTCATCTTGAGGGCTTCCCTGAGCATGGCCAAGGGCCCCTCGAGGCCTTCTGAGTCAACCCACCTCTCTGGTATTGTATCAGAGCACCTGCCAATGTCTATTGGTATCTCGTTTATTTGCTTCTTGAGTCTAGACTTTCCCTCTGTGAGGGTTTAAACAGGGACCTTATCTGTCTCCTTTAGCGCCATAGTCCTAGCTCGCAGGACTGTTCCTGACGCAAAGCAGTTGCTCAGAGAATACTGTGGGAAGGAAGAAAGGAGGGAGGGAAGGAAGAAAGGAAAGAAGGAAGGCAGGGAAAGAAAGAGGGAGGGAGGAAGAAAAAGAAAGAAGGCAGGAGGAAAGAAAGAAAAACAGGATGGAGGGAGGAAATCTCTCTTGTTTCTACGTATTCGAGAGGGTTTTTAGCCTAAATAGGGTAATAGTTAAAATAATAGGGTTAACTTTAAGGTATCAGAAGCAGCAACATTAGGGGGTGGGTTGGGAGGGTTGGGGAGCCCCCAGGCCGCCAGCTCAGTCAGACAGGAGCTGGGGAGGGGGAAGGAAGCTGGCAGTGCGGCGTGATGGATGAGATGGAGAAGTCCCCGCCCTCCAAGGTTTGCAGGACCTGCCCTGCCTGGGAGACCCTTATTGGCAGACTCCACCATTTTATCAACAGCCATCAGGACTGGCACTGCCCCCAAATAACTCAGACTCAGTGGAAGAGTTGGTGGAATGCAAACCTTTACGCTTGAGAGGGGGATAGAATTTCTCTCCTTCAGCCCACGAGCTCCCTGGAGACAGGGCCCGGGTCTTCCGTGGTTTTGCAAACGCAGCGCATCTGCCCAAGAACCGGCCTAGGCTGGCGCGTGGCGCACCGTGGAGCAGCGATGGATGGTGGCGAGGCGGGGTCAGGGGGCTCCGGGGAGGTGGGACGGCTCCCGAGGGCAGGACTCATGCGAGTGGACACAGCTACGCCGCCGCCGCTGGCCGGCCAACCGCAGACGAGGGACAGCCTGCCCGCAGGCGGGGCGGGGGGCGCCCCACACTCGGGGGGCTGGCCTACTGGGTAGAGGATGACTGTGGTCGGGGGTCCTTGCCAAACCTCTGGTTCCATGATGCTTAGACGGTGTCCATTTGCTGCTAACGCTCAGTGGCCTCAGCGCCGTGGGGGCGTGGAGGTGGGGGTGGGGGGCGCGGTGCTCATGTCGTCAGGGGAAAGTCAATTCCCTGGGGCTTTTACTTATAACTTTGTTTGCAGATAGCGAGCCTTTTCCGTCCGGCTCCTCATCCTGATCCTTTCGGCCTGTAACAATCACATTATTTAATTTAGACGAGTGAAGTTACCTTAGATCAATTATACTTATTTTTCCTGGGTAATTTCCAAAGCTTAATATCTCCATGCGGGCCCAGCCTGGGGGACAGGTTGTCTAGCAGAGTCCTAAACGATTTCAGCCCTTAATTCAATTGTACTTTTACCACAGCCCGGGCAGCGAACATAATTCTTTTATCCCTAAGATGTCTCATTAGCAATAATCTAATAGCACATATTAAAATATAGGTCACCGAGGTGGGCTGCCAAGTGGAAGACTTGTCATAACTTTGAAGGCCGGACGGCTGTCTTGTGCCCCTGACAGCACATCACCCCAATCCCAGGCTTAATTCTAAAACAATCATTTCAACACGAACAGTTGACTTTTTGTAGTTCAAGGTTAAGTTC
>CM053508.1:125888641-125903718 GCA_028627145.1 Eidolon dupreanum | reverse complement strand
AGGGGCGCTCGCGCCTCGGTCTCAGGCCCGCGGCTCACACACCCAGGCGGCTGCCCCCACCCTCTCTAGAAATCTGCCCCGCTTCTGCCCTGTTCTCCAGCAAACTCAGAAACCACGGGGCGGGGAGGCGGGGGGCGGGCGAAGGTGGAACTCCATCTTCCCCTAATCAACAGGCGCTTGTCTCCGGTCCCACTCGCCCGGCAGGGGCGAGAGGCTGAAACTCTCATGTGACATGTTGGCAAGGAGATAAGGGTCTCCTGCAAACAGCTTCTAGCGGTGAGAACCCAGGCAGCAGCTCTGACAAGGACTGTGGCTGCCCTTCTCACGATCGAGCTAAGGGGTCACCTCGAAGTCCACTCTCAGAGTGTGAAAGGGCCTCACAGCCCACAGCTATGGGCACATTTATTCTTTATGGCCTCGTATGAGGACCAATCACGTTTTAACCTGAGCGACGCCCGCGGGCTGGGGTGCGGGACCGGCCTTGTGCACATCACTGCTGCCCTCCCTCGGCAGGCGCTGCTTATCAAAATCAGCAGTCTTCCCTAAGGGCCGAGAAGCAGGGCCAGAATCCCTCTCAACACCCTGCTCCTGGCAGGTCTACCAGCTGGAAAGAAAAGGCCGTGAGAGGAAAGCTACTTGCCGGCCTCACTCCAAGGCCGCTTGCCCACTGCCAGGCATGGTGCACGGAAGGTGGACGTGGGCGTAAAGAGAGGCCAGCAGATCTGACCAAACACGTGTGTAAAATGAAACGTCTTGAGACACGAATGAGGCTCAGCGTGTTTCGGAGGGTGCTCAGTGACAAGGCACGTGGGCAGAGCGCTCGGGGGGAGAACGGGAGGTCCGTGCGCCCTCTCCGGATTCACGTGCCCTGGCTGCAAGGGGCGAGTTTCGGGCCGGCTCATCCGAGGTCCCTCTCGTGTGGATTTTCATGATGCCACTGGGTGGCTATTGGTTCTTGGCTGTGACCCAAGTCTCGCCTGAGTGAGGACTCACTGCCGTGTTTGCATCTAACTGGGACCTTCTGGAACAGCTACTAATCAGGGTTCGAGTCGTAGGAGCTTTAGGTTGAGTAGTGTGTTCGTATGTGGTGGGGGGAGGTCAGACCCAGAGGTGTTTGTCTGTGTGCGCATATGTGTGTGTGCGTGTGCGTGCGTGTGCATGTGTGTGCGTGCATGCACGTGTATGCACGTGTGTGCATATGTTGGTGGGTGTGCACGTGTGCATGTGTGGGTGTGTGTGCATGCATGCACGTATATGCACGTGCATGTGTATGTGCATATGTGGGTGTGTGCATGTGCGTGCATGTGTGCGTGTGTGCACATGTGCATGTGTGTATGTGTCAGATGGGTCAGGCCCAGCAGTGTGTGCATGTGTGTGCATGCATGTGCGTATATGCACGTGCATGTGTGTGCATATGTGGGTGTGTGCGTGTGTGCATGTGTGCATGTATATGTGTGCACAAGTGTGTACATGTATATCGAGTTGGAGGAAGTTCAGGCCCGGTGGTTTGTGTGTGTGCATGCATTTATGTGTGTGCATGTATGTGTCCGTCTGCATGTGTGTGTGAGTGTGTGAGTGTGTATCAGGCGGGAGGAAGGTCAGGCACAGTGACGTGTCTGTGCATGTATGTATGTGTGCATGTATACGTGCACATGTATTGCGTAAGAGGAAGGTCAGGCCCGGTGGCGTGTGTGTGCGTGCACGCATGTGTGTGTGCGTGTGTGCGTGTGCATGTGTGTGTCGGGCGGGGTACCCTAGGCAGGGTCACTCACTGAGCTGTCAATCCCCAGAGCTAGGAGCATGATGAAGAACACGATAGCCCAGAATGTAGATCCCGACAGAGTAGAGATGGCTTCTGGGTACAGGATGAAGACTAGGCCAGCACCTATAAGACACAGCAAGGACCTCGTCAATGACGGTGACCATTGGTCTGGGCTGCAGGTGCTGGGAGGGCACTGTGAGGCCCCAGCAGCCCCAGACCAGCCACGGCCTTGCTCAGTCATGCGTGGACAGAGAAAACCAAGGCTCTGAAGACGACCGGCGAAGCCAGCTTCAGCTTGTGGCTCATGTGTGCACCGAGGAGGCTGCCCTCCGGCAGCCAGACTGGAGAGCAAGCCCCACCTGGGCAGCTGTGGGTGACACACTGCGAACCCCACCTCCTGCACACCATGAGGGATCCTCTTACTCTCAAAAGCCTGTGGTCCTCAGAGTCCATTAGATGGAGTCCCTCCCCAGGTCTCAGCTTCTTTGTGGCCGCAAGAAAATGGGAAGACAAGGGGACACAGGCCCCAGAGCTGGACTTGTCAGGGCTGGAGCGCTGGCTCGGTACTGGGTGACCTCGGGCGACTCACGCAGCCCGAGTCTCGGTGTTCTCATCTTGAGAGTGGGCCTATTCGCACTCTGACTGTGAGAACTAACGAGGCACGTCACGTGCTCAGCACAGGGCCGGCACAGCGTGGACGCTCCACAATCCGTCCTGCCTCGCTGGACTCAGAGGGGAAGATTCTGTTACGTACACAGGGCCCCGCACTGCCCGGAATTCCCAGCGACAGACTCGGGAGAGTCCACCGCGTGGGCAGCTTAGCAACCTCCACGTCCAGCCCGCTCAGGCCCAAGGCCACCGGAGAGCTGCACAGACACGAACGAGGTGGCTTCCTCAGCCCCCTCGTCCTCCGTGGGCCCACCTTCCGTGGCGACATCCTCGATGTTGACCTTGTGCTCGTGGGCCATGTAACCGAGGATGGAGAAGATGGCGAACCCAGACACGAAGCTGGTGACACAGTTGATGGTGCTGGTGAGCAGGGCGTCCCTGCGGGGAGAGGCACCATGAGTTCCAGTCGCCTGACTCTGCCCAGCCCTGCTCTTAACCACGGGACCATCTGCGGAATTGCAGCTTCAAATGCTTTCCGTTTCCTTGCCGGCCCACGGATCCCAGTTCCTTCCCATAATTAGGTCAGTACCTGCAGGAAATAGGTCAACAGCTTCTGGATGAAATGCTTTGAGACCAGCGTCTGGTATCAAATTCTTCCTGGGGAATTCGGCACCAGCCCTGTTTCTTCAACAAGCTTTCTGTGCCTCCCCAGTGCCTCTCGGCGTCTCGCCCGGGCGGTCAGCTTTGCTAAGACGGCCCAGCCTTCCTTCCAGGCTCATTTTCTGTGAGTCCCCAACATGCGCTTTTTGACCAAAGCGATCAACTTGCTGGCCCACCTGCCTCACTTTGCTCGGGCTGTTCCCCATGCAAGCTGTCCACGCTGTCTCTGCCTGTCAGAGTCGCAGCTGCCCTCCATGGCTCTCCTCAAACGCACCTCCACACACCAGCTGATCCTCCAACAGAAGGATGGTCGCCCCATCTCCTTAGCCTTCCTAGAGCCTGCCCTGCTAGTTGGCATTCACCCTACTCTGCCTGGTACCAGAGGGACTGAGATTCCGTCTTGAACCTTTGATAGAGGATGTTGGAGGCAGGTGCAAGCTGTGCCCATGCCTGAAGCCCTCACAGCACTCGGCCCGCAGGAGGCAGTGTTAAATGTTTACTGAACCAAGCAGAGCGTGGCCTTCTGACCCCACTGCCCTGCGATCTTACTACCGATCCTGTCAGGCCCTCGCCCCTCATGCGAGCAGCCTGGATATCCCACCCTTGCCTGCCCGGGCCGCAGATGAACAGACAGGTAGTGCTGTCTGCTCTGAAAGCCACATAGTGTGTCCCTCTCCCAGCTCTGCATCCCTGTGATCTCCCAGTGCTGGTGGCCCCAAATTTCCCAGCCCCTCACCCAGCATTTAATAGGTGTCCTGAATTGAAATGAGTTCATCAGGACACTCATAGGCCATGTCAGAGTTCACTGAACATCCACGATGGTCCACGTGCCTCGTTTCGCAGAGGAAAAAAAAACGATGAAGAAAAGTTCACTTGTCCCAAACCAGAGCCCCTCTCTCCCACCCCTGCAAGGGTTGACCCCCAGGATTTAGAGCTTGCCAGAGCCTTGAAAAGGATCTTACCTGTAGCAGTTGTTGTCAAATTTGTTGTAACTGGCAAATGCAATCAAGACTCCAAATCCGGCCCCCAGGGAAAAAAATATCTGAGTTGCAGCATCAATCCATACCTGAGATGGGCAGACAAAAGCCATCACCCTCCGTTTGCTAGAGGACGGGACCACCTCGCTGCTCCAGAAGGGCTGGGACACCCCTGGGATGCGTACTCCTCTCCTTAAAAAGAGGGGTCTATGGAGGCCACTAAACGGCACCGCAGACTCCCGGACCGGCTTGTGGAGACCCACAGGAGCAAATCAAACCGGCCCCAGTCAGGGCTAGCGCTGCAGCCAGCGTGGAAAGGAAGGATGGTCCCAGGCTACCTCTGAAGTGGGGGGCGGAGCTGGGACCAGATTCCTAACCCTCCCTGCCCGGGGCCCTCCCCAACCCTGGCCCAGCAGCGGGTGGCCCCCGGGCACTGACCGTGGCCTCCTTCAGGCGGTAGAAGTCGATGTGCAGGTAGGCGTTGATGCCGTTGGAGGCGCCAGGCAGCGTGATGCCGTGGACCAGGAGCACGAACAGCACGAAGTAAGGCAGCGTGGCTGTGATCCACACGACCTGGCAGAGGGCAAGGTCGCCGTGAGGGCCTGGCCATGCGCCCTTCGCCGCGCGCGCGCCCTGCGCGCCTCGCATGCGCGCCTCGCTCTGGCCTGCGCGAGGGAAGCCGCGGGCGGCAGGGGGTTGGCGGCGGGTTTGGGGCGCGCTCATTCCCGCCGGAGGGCAGCGGGGGCCGGGGGCTCAGGCGCTCTCTGACCGAGCCAGTAACGCCCTCCCCCGCTTCCTGCACGCAGCGCACGCTCAGAACCGAACGCAGTCAGCCACACCGGGCGCAGCGCTGCTGTGAGAGCTATGGGTGCGGGGACACGGGGCACACGTCGCCTCTGCGGATCCGGCAGTTGTTCCAGGGAGAACTAAGCACACCCGCCCTTATGCCCCGTCTCTCCTTCGCCCTCTCCTGACCTCTCCCCTCATTCGAGCGCACCTTTCTCCTAAGCTCGGTGCCCAAGGAGGGATATGGCTGGGCAGAGATCTCTGACCCTTGTGCATCCTGGTGGAGATGTATTTGGGGCATAGACGACTGCCTTGTCCAGAGACCCGGAGGCAAGAGAGGGTCCCCAGACTGCGAAGAAGCCCCACCTCCCCACATCCTGCCCAGGGCGGAGGAACGGAGAAGGAAGGTAGGGGAGGGTAGATCGTGCGCACTTTCTGCCATTCTTTCTCACCCCTGACCACATACCAGAACCCTCTGGGGGAAGCTGTAGATTAAAATGTGCAAGCTCGCACCCCATTCGTAGAGTTTCTCATTTAATTGGGCCGCGCTGGGGCCCGCACTTCGGTCAGTTTTGGAAGCTCCCCCGGTGATGTAAACGCACGGTCAGGGCTGAACATTGCCGCTAAAGGCAGCCGCGGCCACCGGCAGCCTTGCAGAAAGAAGACAGTGGTCCCAGCAGAAAACCCGCTCAGGCCTGGGGTAACCAGACGCGAGGGAGACTCAGCGGAAACGCAAGAGGACACGTGGCCTAAGAACCATACGCCCCCACCCCCACCCCAAAGCCGTGGCACTGGGCAACCCGAGAATCCCCACACATCCCTAGGGAGAAAACAACAGCCCTGGAACATGTCTGCGGGTAAGTTCTTTGCCAGCCTAGAAAGACAAGGGCTAAACACAAAAACTGAGATGGAGAAAGGAAAGTCGTATTTTTTTCCGTAATTACGTTTAAGGACTGGGATTTAACCTCTCCGTCTGTCTTTCCCACCAGACTATGAGCTCCTTAGAAGCAAAGTACCCATAGTTTTCAAACTTGTACTCCCGGCACGTGGCACACATGGGCGCTTAAAAAAGTTTTTAGTTCGATGGATGAATGAATGATTAGACAGTTGTGTAGAAGAATGATTGGATTGATGGGTTGATGAATAGGTGCATGAATGGATGGATGGACAGATGGATGGATGGACGATGGTTGGATGACTGGGTCGTTGAATATGTAGTTGGGTACGGTTAAACAGATAGACGAATGGTTAGATGAGTACCTGGTTGAGTGCATAGATAATAAATAGATAGATGAATGGGTCCATGATAAATCAGAGGGTTAGTAGATGACTAAGTTAGCCAAAGAATGATTGAAAGAATATAAGAAGGAGTGAGCAAATGAGTCAAGGAGAAATTAAATACACTAATGGTTGGCCATCACTCCCTGGTTACATGGGGGTGGGGGGGATGCTGGGCTTGGCAGATATTGGCTTTAGATTTCTATCTTCTATCAGGGGCCCAGGAACAAGGACAAATTGCCAAAAGCAAAGGAGGAGGAAGACATGCCTTAGAAAGTGAAGTCACTGCATCTGGATGGCCTCACATTAATCTTGGATTTATTCTCTCAAGTTGGGACACGTGGACCCAACTCCTTGGTTACAGACACCGGGAGGAGCCCTCACACATCCTTGTTGGGTCTCAACGGCTGTGTTCCCCTGAAACTCATGTTGACAGCTGCAGGCCCTCTGCCCAGCCCAGCAGGGCATCCGAAAACAGCACTCCACCCACCCAGAGAAAAACAACATCCCCTGGTCTGACTCTAAGGAGTCTCCCGTGGGGTCTGGAGACAGCCCGGCCTTGGCCATGCCTGAGGCTCCAACGTGGATTCATTTTCTCCAAGGAACACATCAGGGCACGGCCGAGCTCGCTCTGACCTCGGTCAAGCATCAAGAAAGGGGAGTTTGCTTTGTCCATGCTCATGGGTTCAGAGTAAACCATCTGAATCTCGTTGAAAGTCCTCAGAATTGATGGCGGAAGTGAGTTCTGCCCAAGGTCCTGTGTGAAAAGGGAGGCTCTTGGGTCCTTGGCCAGAAGCTTGCTCATGCTCACATGTGCCCTGTGTGCACACTGGGCAAACAGAAGGGACACTTGGGCTGTGTCATCTCTACCCTAGACTTCTCTGCTCTCAAAATGCCAACTTGCAATGTATCTCCGGCCATGAGAAACCAACCTTGCTCTATCTTTGAGACTGAGATGAAAAGGATGAGGAGAAACCCACTGGTTCGGGCAAGTGTCATCAGTGCCCAAGAGAGGTCACTGTTTTCCATCACCTCAAGTTCAAATTCTTCTCCACCTTGTGTTTCTGTGGACACAGGTTAGAATTTGCATGGTTCCAGGGTGCCAAACTCAGTCGCTGATAACCATTCCGACAAAATCTTGGCTCCTCAAAAGGAAGAACTTTCTAGTGAATAGAGCTCTCTAAAGAGGAAATAAACAGCCCAGGGCGGGGATGAGTTCCCTGTCATTGCAGGTGTCCAAGCCTTGGCATTCAGGCCTTAGGCCAAGGATTGTCTAGGTCAAGGTGAGGCCCACGGACCAGCAGCACTGCAGTACCCGCCTGCCCACCGTGGAGTCACACTGTCAGGGAATCTGAGTTTTCACAAGCTCTCCGCATGATCCAGGGTTACCTCTGAGGCCTTCTCAATCATGGAGATGAGAAATGCCCACACTTCATCCCTATAAACTGCATTAATTTGACCTCTCATAATTTAGAATCTATAATCCTCTGAACTGGGTGTTAGGGACATTTGCACTAATAATAAACACATACCAATATTTATGGAGTAAGGGGTATGCACCGATGTTACTCAAGAAAACACTAAACTGTAAATATTTTAGCCCATTCATTGCTTGTATGCAAACATGCTATTCATTATACTGGGTCCAATCGTCACTAAAGCAAGCCAAGGACAACTAGTGAACACCCTAGTGAGAAGACTTGGCTAGAATTATAACTTGAACTCAAAAGTAACAAAACGACCTCTCTATTTAAATATCCTTGAACTTGGGTTTACTTTGAATTGGTCCATCTTTCTCTCTTCTCGACCCCACCACCATTGCCAGAATTCAAGAGGTGCTCTGTCTTTTCTCATCCCCTGCATAGCCCAGAGCCTGGCAGTGAAGTAGATAGAGCTTGGCGTCCGACCCTGGCCAGTTCTGTTGTCTCGATTTATCTCCAGGCATAAAGGAGTCCAGTACCTCCAAAAGTTTAGTCCGACATGGAAACAGAGCAAGTGGGAGCCTGGACCCGCACCTTCCTTCCAGCCCCACAGGAAGTAGGCGGAGTTTGAAAACCACTGAGGTGGGGGCGGAGCACTGGCCGGGGTGCTGATGGAAGGGACAAAGACAGACAGACGAGGACACCCTGACTGAGCGATCTCCAGCCCTGCTCCGAGGCCCTCTCACTCCGCCCTCCCAGCAGCCCTGGGAGCCGGCCTGACCGCTGCCTGCCCTCACTTTGCAGGTGAGGACACTGAAGTTTCGGGAGGATCATGAATCCTGAGGTCACCCAGGAGGACATGATGCCAGGGTGACTGGACAGGTGCCTGGACTCCAACCCCAGCGGTCTGACCGCAAGGCCGTGCGCTTACTCACTCACGCTTCTGCATATTCGAGACCCAGGTTCACGTCCTAGGGAGCTAAAGATTGCTATGGAACCCCACGCCTCGCTGGGCCCCAGCTCCCCCATTTGCACAAACAGGTTGGAGCAGAGGGACCATTAGTCCCTTTGGCACCTCGTCCGGTTCAGCCAGGGACTTTGGGATGGGGGCGGGGCGCAGGCAGGAAGGATTTCAGGATGGCGAGCGGAGGGAGGGCCGTGTGCACACACTTGCCCGGCTCCCTGGGGGCTGAATAACTCCTGACTCAGACCCCCCCGCCCTCCTCTACCCTGAGGTGGTCAATGTGCCCAGGTCGCGGAGTGTGTGGTCTGCTTCAGACTGCACCCCACGCCCCGCCCTCCCAGCCGCTGGCCGCGGAGTCGCACAGTCGCACGTCTTCCCCTGCACGGAGCTTTCCCTTGCCAAGACCGGAAGCGTGAACATTTGCGACTCATTTCCAGTCGCTCTGGCTGTGGAACCTACTGAGAAAAGCTCTCGTCCGTTTCCAGATGCAATCTGGAAGAAAGACGCAATGCTCTTGTTTTTCTCCTGAGCCGGTTTGTAAACACAGTGAGAGACAGGGAACAAGAATGTTCTGGGCGAAGCCCCTCCCCGCAAACTGGGAGACTTACGCAAATGCGGGCTGCGGCTTAACACATTCCCGCCTGGGAGGGGGGGGGGCCTTCTCCCGCGGGCCACCCCCGTCACGCCTCTCATCACCTCGTTACACGCTCAGGGGAGGGGGCAACTCTCCCGAAGGTGTCTTTGCACGGAGGAACCCGCCACAGCCTGCTCCTTCTCTCTTTAGCATCCCTCTCCCTGCGGAAGACTCAGGCTCCACCCCAGCCAAGCGCTACCTCCCTGGTGAGGGCTGCAGGGAACTTAGTCTCAGGTGCTATGTTAGAAGCCTGCGCTGGTCCCACCCCCAGGCCAGTAGCGACCCATCTTCTTCAGTTCTGCCACCGGCAGAGGCCACCCTGCTCCCGAGACACAGGGGAGGCGCAGAGAGGCTAGACAGGGTGGCCTGGGGCTTCCACACCGTTGCGGCTTTGAGGAGACAGTTCCTTCCCTCTACCCTGCCTTTCCCTGCCTCTGTCCTTGGAGACCTGGCCCAGATGCCACCGTCTCCAGGGTCTCTGCAGACCCTCTCAGTTGAAAGACCTTCTTCCTCCACTGATGCAGCATCTCACATGTCCTTGACCATGAGGACTCCTGGGAGGAAATACATTATCTACTGAAACAAAATCCACATAAACCTATAGATGCTGTAACCGAAACACAAAGTCCACGAGAGAGCTCTTACTTTTACTACATGCGACCCTAGCCTGCTTCATTTTTGAAAATTGTGGAGACCCACTAAATTGATTCAACGACAGTTTAAAAACCCCACAGTTTGTATTTCCATTAAAGTGCAACCTGACTACCTAATGTGACATTATCTCTGAGGTAAGGTTAAGTTAAAAAGCAAGATATATGATAATGTCTATAGGAAAACTAATCGTTAATGTTTATTTAAGGGGGGAACACACACGTATCTCTGGTTAGAGACTCAAGAAACTAGTGACATTGGTCGACCCACACTTGTCTGTGACGTACATGGACTGTCATGCAGCTGAAGAAGGAACCTGTCTGATTCCTGCATCACCAGGACCAGGATCAAGCCTGGCACATAGAATGTGTCCATAAATGTTTAATAAGTTGAACCGAATTCAAAAGAACACTTAATGAAGGTCCCCAGATTTATTTACCCACCCACCCTTCTTCTTTTCTTCCCTCCTTCCCTTATTAATCCTTCAGTAAATATTTACTAAAGACCTACTATGTGCTAGATGCTGGGACGGTCGGTGGTGGTCTCAGCCTGGTTTTGCTTCCTCCCAGACCTGTCTGCACTTTGCTTGGGTTCTTCCTTGGGGCAGACACTGTGTCTCCATCACAGGAAGGTCCACTTCAAGCTCTTCTTGAGAGATTTCAGCCCCACTGGCTGCTGGTCTCCTGACCTTTACTCTCAGTGGCAGGACCGAGGAGTACCAGAGAGAACCCCGATGCACCCCACTTTCCAAAATCATTGCCTAATAAAGAGTCTCACAGATTCACACATTCCTGATTATGGTAGATTACGGACCCGTGACCCCTACAGAACCCGTGCCTGCGTGGGGTCCCCTTCTGCACTGACGCTGGTCTTTACCACAAGGCTTGTCTTGGCCACCGGGGCAATAACAGGCACGATGCAAGAGAGGCAGGCACATTGGAGCTTGTCTGCTTGGAACACGCTCTCGGAACTCAGCGCCATGCTGGAGAAGCCTAAGCCACGTGGAGTGGTGACGCGGAAACAACGCAAAGTGTCCAGTTGACGGCGGCATCTGAGCTCCCTGCCGGCACCAACTGCCGTCCGTGTGCATTCCAGCCCAGAGGAGACCCCAGGAACCGAGCCTAGGCAGCATCGCACGGAGCAGATCAGCCACACCGCCGACCACCGCCAACCCACGGAACAGGAGAGGTAATAAAACGGCTGGCATTTCGCATCAGGACTCCTTTAGGTGGCTTCTCACCCAGCAATAGCTGAACAAGCACTGGAAAGAACACCTCCCCGCCGTGTCCCCGTCGACGTGGTTGACCCCCACAAGGACCTCACAGGGTCCCAATGGGGAGGGTGTTTCCTCCACCTCAGAAACAGCAGGGGCTGTGGCCTGAGTTTACTCCAGCCTGAGGGGCTGGCCGCAGGGAGCAAGGTCACTTAGGTCCAGAATGCCAACTCTGGCCAGGCCCTCCTAGGTCATCTAACCTCTCTCTGGGATGCTCAGACTCTTGGGGACACTCAGCACTGTGTCAGGGAAGCACAAAGCCCCAGGATGCATCTAAATATTTTCTAGAGCAGTCTCTTTTACTCAAAAATTCAGAGGGTGGGGACGAGTAGTGAAGCAATGGTTATATTTCAAAGCAGGAGGCAACATCTGCATGAAGTGTTAGGCCAGAATTTGAGATTTACCCATCATATGTCAATAGGTTGCTTTTGGTTTTTTCCTGAGGCCCTTGGGTGTCCCATTCCCAGGTCCCTTAGGGAAGCTTTGGTAGAGAAGTGTGGGGAAACCTGATCCATTTGCAACCCCCAATGTTGGGGAACCTGGGCTTTGGGAAGGGAAGGGACTTGTCCAAGGTCGCCCAGAGAGCCGGTGGCAGAGCCGGGTGCGAACCCGGGCTTTGCGTGTCCGGTTCCACCTTTTGCTTTCATTAATTAACGATCACGGATAGAAAACACTAACGTTTTGAGGCCAACCTCCCAACTGCAAGAGAAACTAAGATGTTACCTTTCCGGACGTCTTCACGCCTTTCCAGAGGCTGAAAAACAGGATGACGACGACGACGATCAGACAGAGCAGGAGCTGCCACTGCGGCAGGCCGATGTCGTGGATCCCGCTGCTCTCGTGGAGGTGCAGGACGCCACGCCTGCCAGGAGGGAGGGGAGGGCGCCCGGGAGGACGCCGTCGGTCAGCGAGGACGGCCAGGCCGTGACCACAGAGAGATGGAGACGGGCCCCGGGCTGCCCGGCCCTGCCGCGTGTGGGCCCAGGACTGCCCTGCCCGGGATAGCTCGTCATCTGAGGACACTCCCGCTCAAGGCTGCTTTCTAAACAGTAAGAAAAATTCCTGAGTGTCACCTGCATGTCTGGTCCTGGGGAGATGGAAGTAAGTGACAGGAAAGGTCTCTGCCCTCACAGTCTACAGCAGAGGTTCTCGACGGGGGGTGATGGGGTAGTTTTGACCCCCAGGGGACACTGGAACACTTGGCCGTGTCTGGCGGTGTCTTCAATCGTCACGGTTTGGGCGGGGGTGGTGCTACTGACATCCAGAGAAGAGAGACTAGGGACATGCTACGGTGCACAGACCGGCTTCTGACGACAGAGATGATCTAGTCCGACACATCCGTGTCGCTGAGGTCATACATGCCTGGTCCAGAGCCTGGGACAGGAGTAAATGTGTCTCCTACGGGGGACGTGCACCGCAGCTGCAGGCACGTACATACACACCCGGGCACGCCAGTCCTGGGTCTTCACCCAGCAGAAGCATGTGCCTAAGTTCACCAAAAGACATGTTCTAGAATGTTCATAACAGCATGATTCATAATAACCTCAAAGTGCAAAATACTCAAATATCCATCAACAGCAGAATGGATATAGAAATTAAGATGTATTCATAAAGTGGAATGTTGCACAGAAACACATTCTGTGTGGATGAATCCCTCACACGTAACTTCTCTCGCACATGATTCTGTGAGGAAGCCGAGACCAAGAGTTCTTTCTGCCTGATTTTCATTCATATCAAGCACAATGGGCGAAACCACCCTGAAGAGGTAGCGGTCAGGACAGGTGTGCCTCTGTCTGGGGGTGGGGGTCTGACTGGCAGGGGACACAGTGGGGACTTCTGCGACACCAGCCAGCTGTCCAAACCTGTAGAACGTCTTTATGAGTTTATCTGAGCCAAGCTGACAACAATTGCCAGGGAGCAAAATCTCAACGGACTGAGAAAACGCTCAGGAGCATGACAGTTTCGCAGCTTATTTCTCACATTAGAATCAAAGGAGACGAAAAGGGGGTTACGAAGATGGTAGACGAAGGAGGCGGAAGAAAGCAGAGTGAGAAGTGGGGGGCGGGGTTCTCTGGGACTGGATTACAGTGAAGCAGTGGGACACGTATTTCTTTTACGTTGTGGAGACAGGAGAGTTCATAATGAACATTTCCAGCACATGGAGATGGTGTGTGGGAAACAAAATAACCACGAGGGGCTCCGTGGTCCCTGCTGCGGTGCCTGTGGCCTCCGAAAAAGGACCCCACTCTGATGGTCCAAAGGTATGTTATCTTAGACGCGAAAAGACAACAGAAGGTTCACTTAAGGTGAAGACCGACCTTTGTCAAGGAAGCTACAGGCCTAGAATGTGACCCACCATGACCCGCCTTTGATTAGGGATTTTTGTGTTCAGACCCTCCTATGTGGTTACTTTCGGTCTCTAGGTGCTGGTTACTTGGCTGTGTTCAGTGTGTGACATTCGCTGAGCTGTCACCTCATGACACTCATTTCCCTGTAATACGTCACTCTTCAGAAAAAAAAAACAAATAAGAATAAATATTTGTGAGATTTAAGAATATCAGCTTCCTCAAACAATCTACAATGAAGGATGAGAAACAGAATTCCAAACAAAGTGACCAATCGCTAATTAGACTCTAGACAAAGACTGTTACGATCTAACCAAGGTCAAGTAAGAACAACTGATAACATAGGAGGCCAGGTCCCAAGGGAGGGAGGTTCCCCCGACCACAATTCCACACCCTTGCAAGATGAAGAAAGCAGAACTCTTCCCATGCAAGTGGGAACAGCTTGCTAGGTTCTTCCCATGCATTCAAATCACTTGCTCCTCATTGGTGCCTGCTGCGAGCAGACGCATCCTGGGCTTCAGAGGCACAGTGGGGCTGCGGATACTCAGCCACAGTGCCTGCCTCGGGGTGGCTGAGGGGCTCCTATTCTAGCACTGGAGGCAGCATTAAACACCATGAAGACCCACACGTGCTGGGAGGGCAGAGGAGCTGAGGGAGCTCCACGGGCATTCAGAAGTGGCCTCTGCCCCGTCTGTCTCTACACCTCACACTCGGAGGCTGAAGTCAGTGCAAACTTCCAGACACCCTTCCTGGCCCATCTCCGATGTCACCTCCTCTGGGAGGCCTCCGTGATCATCCCTGCTAGGGATCTTTCAATCCTTTCTGTTCTGTGGCTCTTGGCTCATTTTCCAAGCAGAGCCGGGTCCGCCAGCTTTAGGGCTGACTGTGTGCAAGGCTCTGCTGGGGACAGCGAAGTGGATGAACCACGTCTGGGTCCCCAGTGCTAAACCAGGCCTGGCAGCGGGCCCGTTAGCTCAGAGCCGATGGCTAGATCAGGAACAAATGCTCACAACCTTCCTTGCTAAACCTAACAACCCGCCTTCTAGAAAAATATGAGACCCGGGACCACCTGAAGGAAAGAGGCTCCGTCTCCCCACACTCACGCTCGTAGCAACAGCTCCCCCGACCTGTAAACTCCTAACCCCTCTGTCCAGTTCTCTCGCGCCGCCCGGGGCGACCGCTCATGTTCCCACTAGAAGCTTCACTTGCCTGTGTCTCATCCTACAGGGTTTGCTCTCAGCCGGGGGTATGTTCAGAGAGTGGCTGGTTAATCAATTCATATTAGCACAAAAGGCAAAAAGTAGCTTGATAGGTTGTCTTTCTTTGGAGCGGTGCCTGAATCTAAAATTTTACATAGTCATTTCTCTCTCTCTCTCTCTCTCTCTCTCTCCCTCCCTCCCTCCTTCCCTCCCTTCCCCTCCCCTCCCCTCCCCTCCCCTCCCCTCCCCTCTCCTCTCCTCTCCTCTCCTTCCTTTCTTCTTTATCCACCTCCCCAAAGAGAAATATGAGGTCCAAAGAACGTAATTTTGAGGCCTATCAACAAGAACAGAATTCTCGACCTGCAAATTAGAATCAACTGGAGATCTTTTTAAAATTATTGATATCTAGGCCCTGCTGTCAACCCATTAAATTAGAATCTTCGGGGAATGGGGCCTGGGCACTGGTTTCTCTTAAATTCCTCAGGTGATTTTTTTCTGGTCCTCTAAAGCTGAGACCC
>CM053508.1:125585568-125888141 GCA_028627145.1 Eidolon dupreanum | reverse complement strand
TCTTGGGAAAGAGGCTCTGGGAGGCAGAGTCCTGGTCACGTGATCGGGACACTCCGGAAGCTCAGGCCTGTTGACACCATGGTGGGCTTCCACCTCAGCGGGGTGGAAGGTCCCGGGGGGCTGCGTGCCACCACTCGGCCCAGCTCCAAGGTCACCTTTCTGTTTTTCTTTTCTGGCTCCCCTGGTCTTTGTCTCTTTTTCGTTATCATTTGCTTCTTGAATTTTCTCCCCTTTTCTCTCTCTCCTTTCTCTTTTCCCTCTTTCCTTACCGTCTGGACTCCTGCAATCCCTCTGCCGCCCTGCTCCTCGCTTCTCTCTGATCCTTCTCTGCCTCTCTCCCTCCCTCCCACGCGCTTCCCTCCCCTCTCTCCCTGTCTCTCTTCACTGTCTCCCCGCCGCCCGGCCCCCCCGCCCCCGGCGCCCCAGTTCGTGGTGGTGGTGAGCATCATCAACTTCAAGCCGCTCACCTATGACGACTACATCTTCCCGCTCTGGGCCAACTGGGTCGGGTGGGGCATCGCGCTCTCCTCCATGACCCTGGTACCCGCCTATGTGGTCTACAAGCTCCTCAGCACACCAGGCTCCCTGCGGGAGGTGAGCTCTGGGCTGGCCTTGTGGGGTGGGGCGGACGGCACGGGAGGGGGCATCTGAGTCACTCCTGCTAGACGGGGACGCCAGGGTCAGACAGACCCAGCAGGTCGGCCAACTTGTGTATACCCCTGAACCTCAGTTTCCACATTTGTAAACTGGGGATACTCATACAGACCTTGAAGAGTGTTTGGCAGGGTGTCAAACGCACAAACGCATGGGAGGCCATTACGTTCCATGTCACGTGTACCATGTGCTCCTGCTGCTGTTCCTACTGGTACTTACGTGAGGAGGTGACGTTCAGGATGAGTGAGACAGACGACCTTAAATGGGCCCATCCCCGTGTCCCCCCCTAAGGTCTGTCGTGTCCCCAGATGCCCCCACCCTCCCTACCCGAGCTCACCGTGACCCGGGATCTCGCTTTCGCCTGCCCCATTCCTGAACCTGAACCTGATCAGCCTAAGCCCGCTGTCTCCAAAATGTATTTTTTTCTCTTACTTGCGCACGTCACGTGTGCACACGGATTTGGATAAGTACCTGGAGGGAGGTGGTGCCCTTTACCCTGAAATCATGTCTCTCCTGCTCTTAGGTTGTTAAAGTGACCATCGTTTATAAACCGCGGGGCAGCCCTCCCCCCGCATGCTCACGTTGCAAGATGAAGGCTTCATCCCTTTGTGGCCGCGTCTGCTCCTTACTGAGGGTCTGCGTGGTCCGGGCATTGTGCAGACAACTTCCTGGGGCCCTGGTTCTAACGAGGGGCAGGTGAACAGATGAGGCCGTGAGAGAGGCAGCTGCACCAGAGCTGGGGGCGAAGGGTCCCAGACGGGGCTGCGTCTGCCCCCCCACCCCGTCCGTGAAATCTCAAAGTCCAGGGTCTTCCAGGTTGCCTGGAGGGTCCGTGTTCTGTGAGCACACCCTGGACCTGGAAACTGGGACCTGCTTCCAGCTCGTTATGCTTCCCGCCGCCTGGCGTCCCGTGGCCCGAGTCCTGCCCTGGCCCACCTGCTGTGCGCTCTGAGCCTGTCGCTGCAGCCCTGCTCCCCAGCGTGCTGTTAGCATGGCCCGTGTGTGTGTGTGTGTGTTTGATGCTCGCCCCTTCTGTACACTGTAAGGTCCCCCAAAGCAGAGGGCGTGTGAGTCTCCTCAATTCTGGATGCCCAGGGTCTGACCGTGTAGCTGTTGGCTCAATAAACTCCAGGTGAACTGACCAGCGTGGAGAGTGTCTTGTACGCACCCCATATGCTGTCCACGTGGGACTTCAGGGCCAAAGAGCAGGTGGCCCTTCTCGGGGGTGCTGCTGGGCCACGGGCAGGACGTCCCTGGGCCTAGCTGAGGCCACCGCCATTTCTGTCTTCTCACAGAGACTGGCCTATGGCATCACGCCGGAGAACGAGCATCACCTGGTGGCCCAGAGGGATGTCAGGCAGTTCCAGGTGGGTGCAGCCCAGACTGTGTGGGCGGGGTGTGCGGGGTGTGTGGGGGTTCTGGCTGCCACCTGCTGTGCCTGGTTCCCGAGGCAGGAGAGAACCCAGGGCAGCAAGAGGTCATAGTGCGGGGGGTGAGGGATGCTAGGAATGGGGGAGGGGCCTGTCCCTCGCTCCTTGGTCCTGGAGCACCCAACGCCCAAACTTTGCTAAGCTCTATCCTCCCACTTTGAGTTGTCACCATGGAGTGTCACCAAACCAGACCAAGGAGTCCTTACCTTGAAGGAAGCACATCAGTAACATGGCGACCTGAGTCCTAGCTCTTCCTCCCGTAAAAGAAGTCCCGGGTGGGTGTCGGGGGAGGGTCCCAGGGAGTCCCCCGCTTCAGACTTGCTGTGTGGCGTTGGGAAGGCTCCTTTGCCCTTTCTGGACCCCAGTGACAATTAGGGAATCAGCGCACACGTGTTCTCCGCGGTCTTCAGAGGCGGGGCGGGGGAGGGGAGGTGTTTTCTGCCTCCGCCGTGCTCCCTGCCGCCCTCTGGCCCGCCCGGCCCCTGCCTGGCCCGGCACTGAGGCCTGGTGTCATGTCCCGCAGCTGCAGCACTGGCTGGCCATCTGAACCGGCCCAGAGAAGGAGCCCGCCACATTGACGTCGAGGGCGTCTGACCTGCCCCCTGGACGTGGCCCCGGGATTCCTCGCCTGGCAGAAGCTCTTTTTAATCCTCTCCCCCTCGTCCCCATCACAAGTGATTTCCGGACCTGGTTCTCCTTCACCTTCTGTTCGTTAGGCCTGGGGTCTGGGAGCGAGGGAGAAGAGGAGAGGCAGGAACAGGAAACACGATTTCTGTTGAACCTCTTTTGTTTGGGGGATGTCTCACCCAGTCGGGGAGCCGGCCCGAGCTGAGTGCCTGACGCAGGCAGAATTCCCCCATGTCTGCTTGTACCTTGGGCCACAGAAGAAACCCTCAGTCCATCCAGTCAGACGTGGCCTGACACCATAAGACCAAACACTAACAGAAAGATGGGCTGAGATTTCGGGGGTACCTCGCTCTTCCGCCCTCCACTCCCTGCCCCTACTCAGCCCTCTGGGATCCGAACCCGTGTCAGGGTTCTCGGGTTGTCTGTCCCTGTCATGAAGTCGGTGGAGAGAAGCTCTGGGGAACCTCGAGGAGAAACCCTCATAGCTTGTTTTCACTCTGGCTAACCTGAGTCTGATGTGTGCATTCTGGAACATTCTTCCGGCTTCCGGTGGTCAGATGGCCCAGAGCCGTGGGTGTCACGGGGGAGAATGTCCAGGAGCCCCCAGGTTCTGCAGAAGAGCCAGACAAGGTCATTGAGGCCACATGTGGGGGTCGCTCTGTCAGGCGCACGGAGCCCAGGAGCCCGTCCACGGCTCTCCCGTCACCCTTCCGGGAACCCAGCAAGGCCAGGTGCGTTTCTCCGCCACGGAGTCCCTGCTACCCTCACGGGACCAGGCGGGTGCCCGAGGGCAGGCCGACAGACAGCCTGTCTGCTTACGTGTTGTTCATGGACACCTGCAAAGCCTTCCCCTGAAAATCCCACCCAGCACCCAGCCCAGGCCAGGGCTCCCGCGGGATGGGGAGTTGGCCCTGAAAACTCCCTTTGTCTCCTCATGGACTAGACTTGGCACTTTGGAGGACAGGGTGAAACCAAGCACGTAACAACCTGGTCGCTCAGGTTGAGGGGACAATAGTCTGAGCTGACGGAGCAAGTTGGTGGTGGCTGTAGAGAAGTTCTAAGGTGACTTCTGATACAGACTTGCAAGTGCCGCCCTCTGGTGGTGATGGTGGTTAGTTTCAGCTCATTCCAAGAAATGGTTCATAGTTAGGTTAAGTTGGTGGCATCTATTTGGGGTTTCTGTTTACAGTTTGAGCCTCTGACGCCCTGGCGGGAAATCTAGACTTGTGGGTTCTTATTGTGAATGTGGGAGCCCCTGTTGCAGAATCTTGGGGAAAAAAGAGAGGCCACTTCACTTACACTGGGAGTGTAGGGAGGCGGACATCCAGAAGGTGCTTTGCATAAAACTAGGTGTTACTGAGCTCCGTTGACGGCTCGATCCCGCCATCTGTGGAAGAAGGTTATGGGAGGGCAAGCTGGGGGCAAGGAGGTGGTTTTCTGCTGAGTCAGGGTCCTTGGGTGTCATTCCTTAGAGAAAAGAGGGGAATCGGAAGACTTTTGGGTCTTTCCATATAAAAAGGCCAGCTGCAAGTCTGAGGCAGCCCAAGTGGCAGGTGGGGTCCGGGAGCATCCCAGAGAGTGGGACAGTACGGCGGGGATCTGGGAGATGAGGGCAGGGTGACCACCTCTGATGAGATCTGCCAGAAAGGGTGATTCCTCCCTAGCTGGGCCAAGTTTTTGACGAAGCCCTTTCACCCACGTCGCCTCCTATCCACCCAGCCAGGACTGTGGAGCTGGCTTCAGTCTCCCCATTTCCCGAATGAGAAAACCGAGGCCCAGCACTTCCGTTTCTCAGCTGCTAAGGGATCCAGTCGGACACTCAAGTTCGATCCCCTGACTCTCAGCCCAGAGGATCCTGAAATTCCTTGCCCGGTACGGTTCACCTCCCCCATCCTCACCCAGGGCCGTCCTCAAAAAAGTAAACAAAAATGCAGTCAAGGGGCCAAGGAGCATTTCTTAACGAACAATGTGTTGGAAGAAGGGAAGAGGGGAGAAGATGTCATTTCTTCTCCTCTCGCTGGCTGCCAGAGAGGAAGTGGTTTAGCTGCTCTCTTTTGATGAAAATAATCACGCTGGAACAGTGGATGTGAAAAGCTGAGGTAACTTGGCTGAGAGCAAAGGGTCAGAAACACCGGTGTGTGTTAGAACAGGGACACCCTTCCGAGAGAGCCGACCGTGTTCTCTCTGCCACCTGACGTGGCCCTTCTGCCTCCACACATTTGTCCCAAAGGCGAACAGGAGCTGTGGTGCTAGCTGAACCAACTCCAAACCAAAGCGACGGTGCTCCCTGGCGGCGGGAGTTGGCTCCTGAGCCTGGGGTGGAGGGAACCTGGCCTGAGCCCGGGGTCCCTGGGGAGGTGGGGGACCCCGGAAGCCCTTGGAAGGTGTCATGGAGGTGCTGGGAGACCTCTGGGTTCTCATCCGCCCACACTTATCGGAGAGGGAGTATGCGCTTTATCGTACGTAATGTTTGACTTCTTTTTTCTGCCTTTTTTGGTAGCAGAAGTTACCCGGGATAAGGGTGCTCCTGTGTACTGTATAATGCACTTTTGATATTTTACCAGTTTTTTAAAGAATTATTATTTTCCATAAAATGTAAATTATCTGTTTAAGGCCATCGCGTTAACACCTACTGAACGTCTAGTTAGTTAGCGTCTGTTACTTGGTCTTCATTCTAGATGCAAATGAGACAAAGGAGAAGGGAGTGGCCAACTCTTGCCAAATTTCCTGCTGAATGAAAGTCCCCAAAGCTGCCTTAATTCTCAGAGGGGGTTCCCGCCAGGTGGGAGCCAATCTCTTGCTGTATGACCCATTTTGCAGCCCTGGTAATGTGAGACTGAAACATTCTTTCCAAAGAAGTCATTTGTTAGTAAAGAAGGCCACCGAGCTTGTTTCGTTTGTTCGTTTATGTCCTTTGAAAGCCATGGACTGGAGAAGAACAGAGAGGGAGTGTGGTGCGGTGGGAACAGCATTTAGAGTTGCACAGACCTGAGTCTGCAGCTGACTGGCTAGTCTCCTGGGGAAAGTGGCTTCATCTCTTTGAACTTCAGTGTTCTTTGTCTCTAAGAGTAAGGGTTGGATCAGATAACCAAAGGTCCCATCTAATTAACAAAATTTCACATCTCCCTGACCATGTCCTTGTGCAGTGAAGGAAGCACATCATTTCTGATAGGACTTTCTCAAACCACCTGGTGGCTAATAACCTGTGGAGCAGAGAAATGTCAGATTTCTGGCCTCCCGAACTTTTATTTTTTGGGGGGAGGACATTCAGGACTTCCTCTTTCTCCAGTATTTCTCCAACTGATGCCAGAAACATTTGGTTTTATAAAGTCCAACGCTTTTGGTTTAGATTTTGAAGGAAACACATCGTCATGCCCTCGTAAGTCCCAGGATCCACAGGTCTGCGGGCGTGCAGCAGAGCGATTGCTACAGTCAAGAAGTCACTAAAATCCTGGTGCATGCGAACTTGATCTTGGGCTACCTGCCCTCGTCCCTCTGCTTCCCCACTTCTTTGTAAATAAGGACTGTGTCAGTGGTGCCCTCTCTGTGTCACGGACGGTTCCAATGTCATGCAGGTGTCTATGTCTGGCGTGGATTTATTTTACAAGCTGTTCTCTTCATGGAAAAATAACTGTACAGAATAATAAAGGGTATTTCCTGTGCCATGCATCTGGTAGTGGAGTTCTTTCTACCGTGGAGGTCAAACGATAGGAGTTATGTAGGACAAATAGGTTTGCCTATGATTGGTCTACAGCTGGTAAAGGAGCTTCTGGTCATAGTGGCCCACCTTTCACCCAGGTAACTCTTTTTGTAATCCATGGAGCAGGAGACTGAAGGGGGTTAAATCTGTAATTCTAGCTCTGAGACGGATACATATTTTTATTTAAATGGAAGTGTGTTCCAAGCGACACCAGGTAAGTTATCTAGTTTTGCTTTTTCATTTGTAGGGCTGAATTTCTCTATCGTCCAGCATTATAATGACCTTGCATTTTAACCCACGCTTCTTCAAATGCACCATTTGTTTTCCTGACAATTATCCTGCAAGCTAGGAAGCACTGAGAATAATATGTCTACTGGACAGATGAGGGAATTGAGAGTTGGGGCTGAGAAGTGACCCACTCAGAGACACACGGCCACTGAAGGACAAAGTCTGTGCTTTCCTCATTGTGTCTGGTGCCCCCTGGACATGAAGTGGGGCAGGAATCAGAGGAGCCCTCACAGGTGGCCAAGGGAAAAGACAGTCGGGCTCTGAGGATTTGGATACCAAGTGAGGGCTTGTTGCAGGGGACTGGGAATACTACTGTCACAAGGTCTCAGACAGGACAGTGGAGGTGGGTCTGCATGGATCAATGCTTTCAGGAGCCAAAGCTATGGAAAGGTTTTGGACTCCCAGAGCTCATAGAGACCAGCTACTTATGTTATGATTGAGTCACATTGGAAGGCCTCATTAAACCTCAGTTGGATTAGGTGATTCTACAAAGGCCCTTCTGTTTCTGATTCTGTGAGATACTCTCAGGGAGCTATCACAGTGACGACTAACTAATTCATACTAAAGTGTGAGTGACTACCTTTCCAGCTAGACCCTGATAGACAGAGATAGGAGTTGCTGCCTTTCGTTTACCCTACAGGTTCAGTGCAGGGGTTGACAAACGTTTTCTGTGCAGGTCTCCGTCACAAGGACTCAACTCTGCTGTTGTAGCATGAAAGCTGCTGAGTTTGGAAAATGGGCGGCGGGCTGGAGCCAGCCTGCAGTTCACGGTTCGCCCCATTTTGGCAGAAAGAACAAAGGATTTGAAGCCAGACTAGACCTGGCTTGCAATCCCAGCTCTACTGCTCTCTGCCATTTAATCTGGGACAGAGTGACGTAAAGCCTCCGAGGCTTTCCTGTTTCTGCAGAGAGTGAGAGGGTGAAACTGCATAAGAGAGCCAACGGGAGAGTCAGACACAGGGCTGTGCCTTGAGGGTGACCGCTCTGGAGCCACAGGGCCCGGAGTCACACCCTGGGTATGTCACTGGCAGTGTGAAAACTTGGGCAAGGTACTAACCCCCCTTTGCCTCAGGTTATCACCTACAGGTGGGGAGACACCTCACGGGGTCACGGAGAAGATGAACTGTCAAGGTCGTATTCAGCATAGTATCTGCTACGCAGCTTACGATGTGTTCGGTTCACCTTAACCACGTAGTGAATGTCCATTTCCTCTCCTTCTCTACCGCTTCTGCCCATTTCAAAGGCATCCCAGCTAACTGCTATGTTTTCATGTAGCCAAAACGGTGTCTCTGTTCCCTTGTCCCCTCCTTACGATGGTGCTCCTGAGGTTTGAATTTGGGTCTGAGTGGCCAAATCCAAGTCTCCCTGGGCCCGAGTGCATTTGAGCTCCTGGGCAGGAAATTCAGGCTTTGGGAAACAGCGCCTCCACGGGCCTTGCTAGGCAGCAGCCCACCTCCTGCAGGACCCATCTGCCCGCATACCCTCCACTGTCAGCCCCCTTCAGGGCCACGTGTCAAGCGGACCCTGTTCTCAGCTGTGACCCAGAGGAGGAGACAGAAGTGTGGTGACCAGAGATTTTTGAAAGAGCTGACAACTAACTGGCTTCTGGTGTCCTGTTTATCAGTTGCTGGTTCTGTCAGCCTCAGGCCTGGGAGGGGCTGAGCTGGGCCAGACTAGGAGGGCACAAGGTAAGGGGTCAGGTTACAGGAAAGCAAGAGAGGCCATCTTTGTCCCCAGACAAGGCCCCAGCAAGAGCCATGGCCTGGACATATCCAGGATCACAGATCCATTGTTCCTGTAGCAGAAAAAGGCTTTTTTTTTTTTTTTTCTTTTGAGGAGGGTTGGGGAGGTCAGCCACCACACTCCCTATAGCTTCAAGTTCTAGTCCAGAGTCCCAACCTAGGACACGTAGACTCAGGGTCAGAAGAGGAGAGCCTGAAGTGAGCCTAGCTCCCGGCCTCAGTAGGCCTGGTGCAGCAGACTCGGTGGCCGCAGTCAGCCCAACAATGGCACCTGCCCACTGCCCGCCCCGAGCCCTTGCCCAGGTTTCTGCTAATTTCTGGTCTTGCACCACAGCCTCCCATTGAACCCTGACCCCAATCTCCAGTCACCTGATAGTAACAATGCCTTATTGGTGGGAGGAGGGAGAGGGAAGGGCTGATCTACTTCAGAGGTGAGGAAAGGTATGCAGCTCATTTGACACTTCAAATGAGCTGCATGCCAGGTTGGGGAGTGTCAGAGCCAGGATTATAAATACTAGCTTAAGCAATTAAATTTATAGAGGCCCCCACTGGAGACTTGGAATTGGAAGGGAAACTGGGTACAAGGAGTCCCTGGCTTTTGTTCAAAGAGAGAATGGGGTCATCCCTGTCTCGCAAGCCACGGATTCCCAGGACGAAGACCTCAGGAGCATCAGCACCTAGGACAAGGGCAAGGCGCTGCACTGACGTTCAATTAGCAAGAAAAGGAGCTTATCCTGTGCCAGGGACTCAGCCCAGGGCTTTACAGACTGCAACTTGCTGAGTCGTCCTAAGGAGTCCACAAGGCAGTATTATCATCCCCATTTACAAGTGGGGAAACTGAGACACAAAGCGATGAAATAACTTACTAGTTACTGAGGCTGGAACTTGAACCCAGGAAGTCTGGTTTCGGTCTGTGCTCTTAGTCTGACATGCCATCCCCCCTGGTCCCCAGCTATGCAGGCATTAAATATGGCCCAGCTAGTAGGGGCGTGGGTCCTCTACTAGGACCAACACCTTCTTCGTTATATTTATATAAACATAAATGTATTCATTTATACATACATATATGTAGTCTGTAAATATACACATACTTAAATATATATTAAGTACCTACAGTGTGCCAGAATTCAAACGGCTTGCCCCAGGTCACACAGTAAGAGAGAGTTCATTTTGAACAGACGTCTCCTGACTCCTGGAGAAATTATCTTTGCTGGTTTTTCACAAACACACTCCAATCCCATGCTCTCTGGTTCACTGTCTCTGTGCTCACTATCAAGAAGCAAAAAAAAAAAAAAAAAAAATACACACACACATATATGTTAGGATGGCCAGGTGTCGTTGGTTCCAGAGGACTTTAGTGAGGGCCTCCACCTGGATGTGCCCAGAAGCCAGGAATGGCCCTGGAAATGCTTAAGAAAGTCATTAAGAATTTGGACTCCTTCGAGTTTCCTGTTCTACCACCCACAGCCTGTGGTTTTCATGCTCATAGAGAAGAAAAGGGTTAATCCACCTGCAGACGCCTTGGCCAACTTTCAGGCAGGAAGAAAGGAAATAAAGAGAAAGGAAAAACAGCAGAGGCCATTTGAATCTGTCCCTCTTGATTCCGGAGAAGAGCAGCTGTCTTCGGACCCCACCCAGATGTCTGCCTGCATCTCATCGCTCGGACCCACGTAACCCCTGGCCACCTCCAGAATTTATAACTGGGAACATGGCTGCCCTGGACAGAATCGGGGTTCTCTCAGAAAGAGGATGTCGTGAGGATGCTGGTCATTGCCTCCCTTCCCACAGCTTCCTCCGCCCGATTCCAACATCTGCTGACAAACAGGGGCCCTTGCAGTGGCCATAGATAAGGGCTACTCTGTCCTATGGGCTGCAATGTTAGTTTCTTGGACTCGAGTCTTGCAGGGGAGGACAGACAGACCTGGGGTTAGCATTCACAGGGGCACCTCTAAGTCCAGCTGAGCAGGTAGGTATTCTGCCAAGCAAGACTTTCTGCCCACTCCAGGTTGCCACTCTCCTTCTCTGCCTCACAGGGCACCTTAGCAGTGGAAGAAGCTGATCAAAAGGGAAGTTGGGCACTGTGGCCGCCAGGTGGCAGCAGTGCACACCTCTGCTGCCATGGGGGACTAGGGTGTCTTTGTTCTCTGGACCCCTCTCAGAGCCCACTTGAGAACCGGGAAGCTGAGAGCAGGCACACCATCGTTGCTGCCATGTTTTATTGTCAAAACAAGTGAAGAGGCCAGCCCAGACTCTCAGTGGGAGGAACTGCAAAATCACCTGTAGGGCGGAGAATAGGAGCAAGGAGACCTGTCAGGAGTCTTAGGCCAGCCCGGGCGACAGGCAAAGGGTAGAGCCTCTGCAGAGAAATGCTATGCGAGTGGACTTTCCTGATCACCTCCCAGGTTCCAGGGGTTGGATTAGTTCTGTCTCAGAGCCTGGGAAGGCCATGTGGGCCGGAAGGCACTTAATTTCAGTTTGAAGAAGAAATAAGATTTGGGAAGCTCCCCCCGCCCAAGCAGCCCCTGCATGGCCAGACTCTAGCAGCTGCAAGAGGCCAGTCTGAATGCTGTCCCTGGATGGGTCAGCACAGGCATAGTCAGTGCTATTCGGGGGCTTTGCTGACGGTCCTGGCTCCATCCCTGAAACAGGTGTGGCTATGTAGACACTGCCCACAAGAGGGCAGGAGAGAGTCATCAGCCTAATGGGTGCCTCTGGCTTCAACTGGGAGGTGAAGTTAGAAATAGCAACAAGCCCAGATGTGGATTTTAAAACTACGCTCCCTGCAGGAAGGAGTGGTTGCTCTGTGCTTAAGGACTCAGGCTCCGTGATTGCTTTAATGGTCAGCTGTCACTGTCCGAAATTCTTAATACTCTTTAAAATAAGATGTGTTGGAGTTTCTGTTTGTTTGTTTGTTTGTTTGTTGCACAGCAAATTATGTAGCTCGCCTTATCTGCCCCTTACTGGCTGAGTTTTCTCAGGCCTTGTGTTACTTTTCATAGGGTTGCTAGCAAGTATTCACCTCATGGTGTTGCTGTGAAGATTATTGGAATTCATATAAAATGTAACTTTTTATGAAAACGTATCATTTAAGCAACTTTCAGTTACTATTATTATTTTAGGATTCGAAGGTGTAATCGACAGATCACCAAAGGCTGCTAACCACCTCCACCTGTAAAGACCCATCTGGCCGGCTGTCTGTCTATCAGTCCATCTGTCCAGTTCCATTGCCATGGCTAGGGGACCATGAAAATGAATCTGACCTTGGTCTTGACCCCAAGGAGCCCACAGTCTAGCAGGAAAGCCTCCAGTCGCTAGCTGACTTTCCTTCCTTTTTATTCCTGGTCTCAGTGACAGATGTACACACACAAGCCGATGGCTACAAGGACTGAATTGCCGTGGCCACCAGGATCTGAAAACTGACACCTGTTCTTGTGTGTGACCTTGGACAGGGCACTTCTCCAGTGGAGCCTGATGAAATAACCACCTCTCTGCTCCAGGCTTGTCAGGTTAGAGGTAATGCTGGCCGTGAACTTGCTGTATCTGTCACCCAGGGGCTGCGCGTGTCATGTTTACGACCAGATGAGGAGCCCGGCAAGGTGATCCCCCTCCCCGCTCTCCCGCTCAAAGCCTCAGGCCAGGAATAGGGGGAAAGGTATGTTGGATAGAGTCGGTTCCACCCTGGAGCTGGGGTGTAGGGTGGGGGAAGCTGCAGGCAAATGCCCAGGGACAGGTGGCACACAGTGTGCTCTAGAGGAAAGTGCCCTTCTAAGTGTGGGGAAGGTTCATCTGGGGATGGCCAGGCAACGCGGTTGAAAGAACCCCATCTCAGGGTGGTGAGGAGGCCTCCGTTTGGCTCCTGTAGGTAGGACAACGACTTCTGGGCGGCTCAGAGCCAGTTCCTTGCCTTCTCTGGGCCTCCCTTTGTCCCTACGTAGAAGTGGCCAAGTCCCCTTCCTGGTGCCCTTCTAGCTTAAATACACCGTCACTGCCTGGCTTACGTTCCCTCTCTGCTCACTGCTCGCACACACGCTGGTGGCTTCTCTCTACAGGCACCGGTCACGCTCTGCCTGAGGGCCTTCTCTGTGGGGCAGGTCCCAACGCTGACGAGAGACCCCCCCTCCACCAGTGACAGCGCAGCCATCCCACCGGCCGCGCCCTCCCGCCCACAGTGCCCCCCGCTCTTCCTCCGGCTCGCTCCAGGAGGACGGTACGTCTCCAGCCCGAGACCCAGACATCGACTTTATTTTTAAAACCGAGGCCACTCCCACCTGACAATCTGCCAGCCTCCACAGTAAGACACCTCTCTGGCCCGTGAACACCTGTCGAATTATCCCTACGCTCCCCCCGGTCTTCGAGGCTGCCTGGGTCACCCATTCACAGCTCGACGTGTTCTGTTCGTGGTGGTGTCTTGGCTCCCTCCTTGCTGAAGATCTCTATCCAGAAAGTCACTTCCCTGTCTTTCAGCTTCTGGGTCGCCTGGGTGTTGACGTCGATCTGCAGGTACCCTTCCTGCTGTTCATATGCTGGCCAGTAGGGCAGCCCCTCCCCGTTGGGGTTCCTGGGAATAAGAAAATCAAATGGAAATGCTCCAAAGTGATGATGTGGCCCCAACAATTCTCTGAGATGTGCAGTGGTCCCCTGGCTTCATCTCTGCCAAAAGGGTCACACGCCTCCAGAGACGGGGGCTCACTGTCTCCTGGACAGCCTGCCCATTTGTAGGGAGCTGTCATGCCAGAGGTCTGGGGGCCGGGAGTCTGACCACCAAGTGTTAGGAGCTACCCCTTCCCAACAGATACACCCTGCCCCTCCCCAAGCCCGCTCCATCTTTGCTCACCCATTCCGAGCAAAGTTGGCCCAGAATTTCATCATCATCTTGCTGATATTGATCTCTTCTGAGCTGCCCCCTGGAGGGAAGAAGAGAAAAAAAGCCTTTGCTACTCAAAGTGTATTCCTGGGGCAGCAGCTGCCACATTTCTTGAAAGCTCGTTAGAAATTCAAAATCTGAGCTCTTCTTCCAGACCTACTGAGTCAAATCTGCATTTTAAGGAGATCCTGAGTAATACATGTGCACTCTAAGATGGAGAGCTGCTGCTACAGGACTCAGCGATGGGCTGCGGTCAGCACATGAGCCAGATGCCTTTGCCTCCGGCACCCACCCACCCCAGCCTGACCCTTCAGCATCTCAATGCCACACGCCTCAGGGGCTCCACTACAGCCACCCCGCTTCCCAGGAGGGCCCCCTTTGTGTCTGTTCTCCATCTCTTTCATAGACTCTGAAAAACAGCCGCAATGATTCTATGGCATCTCACAACCAGGAAATGGCCAGAGGCACTGGTGTGTCCCAAACAGCGCCAGGGTGGGTCACGCACAAATCAACTGCAACTGCTGATCATTAAGGTATTGAAGACATCTATGAAAAGTTTTCTTTGAAAGATCATATTCCTGAATATATTTTAAAAGATAAGAGCTTACATAGATGGATAGATGATAGATAGATGATAGATAGATAAATAGATGATAGATAAGCAGATGATAGATGAATGATAAATGATAGATAGATAGATGATAGATAGATAGATGATAGATAGATAGATAGATAGATAGATAGATAGATAGATAGATATAGATGATAGATAATGATAGGTAGATGACAGGTAGACAGATGGTTGAATAGACAGACGGCCACACCTTAGCCCTGATTCAAGGTCGGTACCAACCCTGACCTTACTCTTACACTCCAGCATGCTCTTGTGAGTGGGAAGTGGCCAGTGGCACTTTAGCCCCTGAACAGGGCCCTGCAGGTGACCCACCACCTGTCTTATTGGTGCCCAGGTCTGGATTCTCAGACCAGGGATGAGAGTGCATGCACACACATTCTCCATCATGCACGTCAGAGGGAGAGAAAGGTGGGCACCTTTATAGTTCAATCTGTTACGGTGAATTCAGGAAATTAAGATCTTGACCCCAGATCTCTTAACTCCAAGCTTGTAGTCACCAAAGGGTCATCACCTTTTAAAAACGGTGCCCCGAAGACAAAGAAGATCTCGTCCCCATGGTCTGAAATCATCTTGGATTTCACCTCTGATGAGAAGCTTGAGTAATACTGAAACTCATACAAGTAGGTGGGGGCCCCAGCATCTGAAAAGACAAGATTCATGCACAGTTCCTGTTAGTAGAGGCATACCTGGGTGGTATCAAGGTCTCCGGGGCCATGAGCACTCAGGGAGCTAGTCCCACATCCGGGACCAGAGTACACAACAGCAATATTAACAGCCACTGCCCACTGTGCTAAGACCTGTGCAGCCCTGGTAATTAGCACAATAGAGAAAGAGGGTTTCCGATGAGTTCTGTGCTATGCTCAAGGGTGAGGAGCCGGTGGAACTGGATTTGAGCCAGGTATTTGTTAAATGAAGGCATGCATGAAGATCGAATGGATGGATGGATGAATGAATGAATGTGGAAACTTTGGGTAAATCCATTCAAAATAACTATCATTTTAGGGCCACTGGGTCAACTCACACAAACCCCTTTGCCTGCCAATGCATTCATACAAGACCATCTGTATACATACAGTTTACTGCATTTCATTGAACTATACCTGCAGAAAAAAGGAAAATGAGCAAAAAATCACTTATAATCTTACCAGAGAAGCCACGGTTAATATTTCAGCACATATCCTTTTTATGTAAATAAAATTGAGATAATATTGTATGTCATTTTGTAATAACTATGATCATTTCTTAACATCGTTAAATATTTATTCACAAAATAGTTTAATGACATATGCCCTCCCAACTGGAGGACGTAAAATAATTTACTTAATTGCCTCCCTCACCCTCCAACATTGCACCCTTGGTCCAACAGGAGGTGTGCAGGAGAAAAAGCAATCCTCAGGGTTCCATAAACCCCTTGTTAAACCAGCTCCTTCAGGGTCAAGTCGAACTCACTGAAAGGTGGGGGTTTAACCTTGCCTCAGAAGTTTTAGAAAGGAGCTCAGAGCTCAACCATAAAGGAAAGATCTTTCGTGAATGAGAGAACTTATTTTGGGCAGGATGCTGCCCAAAAGATAATGTTGTTGTCGTTGTTGTCATTATCACTTCTGTCTTAAACCACTGTGTAAAATTTGTAAAATTTGTAAAATGTGTAAAATTTCTATAATCACATCACAAGTCTTCAAAGGAAAGCAGGGCACAGATTTGGATAATAATTAGGAACAAGAAGAGAAGCAGAGGGAAGGAGAGAGAGATAGTAATAAAAATATGCAAATTATAACAGTGTGATGTTCTCTTCTTTTGGTGAGGAAAGGCTTATGAAACTGGCAACATTATTTTTACTTTTTATCTTAGTATACCAAGTGTGAGAGTTAAAACATCCACACTCTTATACACTGGAAACCAATCTCGCAATCTGTATCAAGAACTTTAAAATGCTCCTGTGGCCCAGATTCCTTTTTTCATTTCTAAAAAGTGATCCTAAGAAAATTATTAGGGCCTTGGTTAAAGATTTATACACATAAGGCTGAGCAAAATGTTTTTTGTAGCATCAAAATATAAATGGCCAGCCTAAAAATACTAAATTAAACACTAAATTAAATACTAACTTAGAGAGATACTAAATTAAATTTAATCCATGAAATAATGGGTGTTTTGGGGGAATTTTTATTGACATTGAGGAAATGCCCATAATATAGTTCCTATGAACAAAATCAATATAAAATTAATTTTTAAATTATATGTAAGACATGGAAAGTGCATTAGAAGAAAATATATCAAAATTTATAGCAGATTCATCTAGGTGAAGGAATTACGAGTGATCCCTAGTTTCTTTATGTGTTCCTATATTTTTTAAACTTTCTGCAACTGTAAGATATTAATTTTATATTCAGAAAAGTATTTTTTTTTTTTATCAAAAAGAGAGTGAGACAAATACAAAAATGAAAGAATAACATTGATAAAATCTGTGTATTCCTGGCAAAAAAGACCTTGAACTCAGAGTTATGAGCTATCGTATAAAACGCACAAGTCCAGTATGGCTGGGAGCAGCAAATAGTACAGAAGGGGGCACCGCATATCAGACACACAGCGAGAGGCAAGACTGAGTTCATGAAAGAACGGATGAGATCCCCGTCATCCGGACCCTCCAGGGGGAGGAAGTGCTCACTGGAATGCACAGCACTCTGCCAGGCGCTTGGAAACCCTGGGCTTGGAAACCCAGGTGAGAGGTACTCCTGGAAGAGGAAGGGCCCAGAAGGAACACCTGCCTTTTAGGTGAGCTCATCCAGCCCTGACCTCACACCCCACCCACACAGCCTTGGGTCAATGTCGGAAGGCCCTGTGGTAGACCCAGCACACTCAGGGATGGACAAAAACCAGCCACAGACATGGACATTTGCTCGACTGCCTGTCCCCACACCTCCCACTGCTTACGTCTTTCTTGGATCTGGACAACCTTGCCGATCCTACGCTTGGCTTCTCTCTTTCCCCAGCTCCATTGGGTAACAAACGCATTTACAGCCAGCTCTAACCATGGAAACCTTCCCAGAACCTGCTTTCCACAAATAGCCCTCTAGCCTCATGAACCACGTAACTTTAGGTGAGAAGCTCCCGTGGCAGATGCCGTCTGTGCCTCACCATGCCCCCTACGGAGGCCCTTCTGACTTCCACCTCCAGCGTCTGCAGCTCTTTTGCCTGAGGTCTTCGGCCTCCAGGGACCACTCTACCCATCTGGGAGGAGGTCAGGGCTCTAGGGAACTAACCCCTTGGGAACAGCCTCCAACCAATGACTTGTAGAGTTGGAGGGTAAATACCCTGGCTCCCTTGCTGCTCAGGATAACCTTGAGACGCGTCCTCTGTTTCTTCCTCAGAGCTCCTCAGCTCTCGCTGTCCGCAGTAGATACTTGCCACTTCCCTCTCCTTCCCATGTCACTTCTCCACCCCTCTGCTGGTGTTTTCTGGGACCATCCCCAAATAAAATAGTTGCATTTGGATCCTTTTCTCCGAGTCTGCTTCTGGCTGAAACCAAACTAGAACAGTGCCCTGCCTCAGGCCATATGGAATCGGCCTAGAAAGCTCAACCTCTCCAGTTTCCACATATGTGTTTATCCTGAGGGATGGGCAGGACAGACACAGCAGAGTTGATGTCACTTCCTGTCCAACCTATGAGGCTCACCTCTGTGGTAACGGGCCACAGTCACAGTTGGGAAAGTAAACAACACATCTCCTATCAAATCTAGTAACAGGTCTTTCTTTACAACAGGGTCGTCTGTCCCTCCTAAATACTTCTCGATGGCCACTGGAGTCAGTTCGTCAGGAATGTTCTGAAACGGATCAAGAGCGAAAGTGACCAGTGAGTAAGGCACACACTAATGGTGAATCTCTCAAGTCCTGTGCAAACCCCTTTCCTCCCCCAGTGGCCAAGTGGGAAAGGGAAAAAGTGGGGACAAAACCCTCCGGCCACAGTCTTTATTCTACTATTTAACTGCTCTGTGATTTGGAGTAATCCCCTGCCCCTCCCTGGGTCTCAGCCAGTTCTGGGGATACCCTAGACCCTTACTGTGAGGGAGTAGGACTTCAACAAGAGTGATGTGGCCGTCTTCTGGTCCATCTTGTCTTCAGAGATCGGAAAGCCCATCAACTGTTAAAACAATGGCTTAGCATTTGTGAATCACTGATATTGAACAGAAAGAACCAAACGGACCAACAACCAACCAACCAAGCCAATGCAGGCTGGAAGTCAACTGGGCAAAGTTGTTGATGGGCTAGGAAAAACCAGTAAATCAAATGGACGTTTATATCCGTTTCACTCCAGGAGTGAAAATTGAAACTTGTGCAAAGGGGACAGCTGTCCTGGCCCCAGATGGGGTCTGGAGAAGAAGAAGAGTCTGAGGTCAGAGGTGAGAGGTGGTGCGACAGGCGGGGGGCACATCCAAGGGGCTCGCACGTTCTCACCTTCGGAAGGACCCAGCCAAACTCTTGCTTGTTGACTCCGAGGAGATACGGGACAGTGTTGAATTTCTTCTCAGCCAGCATCTCTTCAGGCGACTTCGGAAGCAGCACACCATCGACCACAGTGGGCATGAACATAGATCTCTGGCGGACAGGGCAGAATGACGTCTGTGTTCCCTCTCTCGAGGTCACACTCACATCCTCCTTTCAGCCTATGTGAGCATGAGGCCAGCACCACAGACCTGTGTGGCAGTGGCCACAGGACTCAGGGTCCTAACAGAGGGGCTAGGTGTGTGACCCCAGAGAGCAGAACTAGACCCCAAGGGACTAGCAGTGGGAAAGTGATGGAAGGAAAAATCTCACTCAAGTTGAAATATATAAAAATATATAATGTAAAATTTATTTTATATTAATATTTCTGTTTCATATAAAACACCAAAAATTATATTTTGTATATATTTCAAGGTGAAGTGTATGTATCTTTATACGTATCTCTCTACAGTTGATTCTCAGCATCCACAGGAATCACATCCTATAAAGTTACTATAAACTCTGAATTAGCGAATACCGAGTCACTGTTCCCTAGGGAAATACAGGGTGAGGTCCCTGCCAGCCTTCGGTCACAGATCTGGACATGAAACTTGGCCCTGCCACTTACTAGCTGGTAACTTGGGAAAGTGACTTCACCTGTTCGTGCCTCAGTTTCTTCATCTACAAGATGGGCTAGTGTGGGGATTAAATGACGGCACACGTGTGGGATGCTCAGCACAGCGCTTGGGTCACAGAAAGGACTTGACACACACTAGCTAGTTGCCGATCCTGCGCACAGATGCCGGCCCCTGTGTGGTTTACTCTCCCTGGAGGGCAGGTGGGCCTACACAATCCGGGTTTTGAGACCCTGTGGCTCCCAGGACCTGCATCTGCCCTGTGAGGCGGGTGGGTGAGGAGCCCGTTCTGGCCTGGCGGCCAGAAGTTCTGTCAAGTGAACCTGACCCAACAGAATGAGGGCCCAGATCCTAATCCGATGGGGCCGGCGGCAGGGGAGGCGGCCGCGGGCATAACCACCACCCTTTCTGAAAGGCGCAGCCAAGCCAGGCGAGTGGAGCAATTCATCCTGGAAGAAGGACACAGGGCAACCCACAGGAGGCCCGACGTCTGCAGCGGGCTCCGGAGGGATGAGCTGTACCCGCGGGGGAAGAAAGGGGCGGGGGCTGCTAAGTCGTGGGACCAGCAGGAGCAAAGGGACAGAGGTGCCCCTGTGTGGGGCTTGTTTTGAGAGGCTCACGTCCCAAGCATTCCGTGCTGGGAGGGCCCGGGCTTGTACAACGCCTGGCACAGAGCGAGCACTCAGCTGTGACTTGAAGGGGTGAATACCCGGAGATAAGGGGATTTGTGCTGTGAGAAGCAGGCAGCATGCCCGGGCCTGCGATTACCCGGGTAATTCCTGCATCACCACCGTGAGCCACGGCGGTGGGGAGAAGAAGCAGAGGTGAACGGAGCAAAGCCAGAGGAGAGAAGGAGCAATTAGGGGATCGTTTTATAAACTCTATAAATGTCTCACCGATGTACTGTATACTTGAAACTGATTAAAATTAAAAAATTAAATAAAAAAAAAAATTGAACTCCCCTCACCCCACCCCACCCCGCAAAAAAAGTTGCAGAGGGAGACAGGGCTGGGGCAGGCCTGGCAACGTCCGGCGGGGGTGCTGACTGACGCCAGGAGTGGGGAGAGCAGCAGTAGTTGTCCCTGTCCAGAGTGGGCGCAAGCGGCTGCCCTGTGTGGACAGTACCTTGCTTGGGTCCAGAAAGCCAGGGGCCTGTGCCACCCCTTCTGCTGGTCTTAAGCCCCACAGCCTGTCCATTAGCAAATCTTGTTGGCTGCTCCTTAAAAAATATCCCAATGCCAAGCCCTCCTGGCCATCCCCTCTGCTGCTGCCTGTCCCAGCTGCCATGATCCATCGCCTGGGGACACGGGGGCCTCCCAGCTCATGGCCCTGAGTCTGTGTGGCCCTTTCCCTACTCTCCATTTCAACATGGCAGTCAAAGAGCTCCTTTGTAAAAACTAAGGTCTCATGACTCCTCCGTTTAAAAACCTCTCAATACATCCCATGCCACTCGGAATCAAAATTCAAGTCCTTTAAGTGACCCCAGCTCCCATTCCCTTTTTAGCTTCAAGCCTGTCCTTTCCCTTCATTCCCTCTATTCCACCCACTCTGGCCTCTGACCTCTGGCCTCAGGGGCTTTGCAGTTGCTGTTCCCTCTGCCTGGAACACTCTTCCTCCAACTTCCCTGATTGCTGCCTTCCTCCTCTCTCCTCCAGAACTTGGCTCCCATGTCACCCTCTCACTGAGCCATTCCCTGCCCCCCCACTATGTAAATTCAAACCACTGGCAAACTCTATGCCTGTTACCCACTTTCTTTTTCTCCGTAATGCTGATCATCATTAATCATGCTCCATTTTTTTATGCGTTTGTTTCTTGTAATCTCCCCTCGCTCCAAGAGGGCAGGGGGTTGTGTCTGCTTTGCCTGCCTCATTGGTGTGTTCCCCGGCTCGAAGATCAAGTCCTGGCACATAGTGAGCGCTGATTAAATGTTTGCTGGATGACGACTGAGTGAATCTCATTTAATCCATGCAATACCTTCTAAGGTAAGCCCTACTGCCCCCTGGGAGAGAGCAGAGGGGACAGGATTGTTGCACAGGTCATGTCGTCAGAACCCGCCGATGCTTCGGAAGGCGGGAAGAGAGGGGGAAGGAGATGGAGAGGACGCCGTTGGCGTTTCCTGCACGGCCGGGAGCGGGCAGTGTCCTCAAGCCTGAGGTTCTTCCCTCCCTTCCTGACAATCCTGCCAACCGTGCAGCTCACACAGCTAATCCACCCTCAGCGAAGGCTCCTGAAGAACCCTCATCCAGGCCCCTCCACCGCCCCATGCTGCAAGTCGCCAGTACAGCCTTCTCCCACTGGAGCACTTCTAGGAGCAGGAAATATAACCAAAAAGGGGACTAGGCGGGGGCCCATGGGACACAGAGTTGGTGACTGAGAGCACTGGACTGGGAGTCATGGGATCGGGTTCCAGTTTACGGCTGGTCCCCCTGGCTGCGTTACTCAGGCAAGTTACTGCCCCTCATTGGGCCTCAGCAATCACAGGGAGTTAGCAGGAGTCTACAAGGCAGAACCCTTTTATTCATACTTAACCGGAGTTTAACATTGTCAAGATTTAAAACTTGTAATCAAGGAAATAAAGGTTCTTACCTCTTTGGGATCTCCATGTAAATCAAAAACAAGAAATTTCTGTGAAAACAAAGGGATGTGAGTGAGAAGGCTTCCTGGAAGGAAAGTTGATCTTTGTGATGCGTGTGCCAAAGGTTCTCAGGTTGTACCTCCTGGCGCCACCTTGCCTGGGACAAGAGGAAGTAGGCAGGAGACTGGCTCCCCTGGGCACAATCATGGGGTGCAGGTGTGGGGTGGGGGAGGGGAGCTCTGGAGAGGATGTCTGTTGTTTGTGCCTGCCCTGCCCTCCATCCATTTCCTCTTTTTGTTCCCCCAGGCAGCAGCACCCCAATTTTCCTTTGGGAGACCTCCCTCATCCCCATTCTCACCCCATGAGCACAGGCATATAGATATATAGATACACACACACACACACACACATATGCATGCATATGTATTTATGCATGTGTGTGTGTGTGTACATATATATGTATATATATATGACTGTGGTGCCCCATCTTCCTGACCACAGAAGTTAGTTCACAGGTGGGCACATGCTCATGTCAGGCCAATAGTGTTTGCCACAAAACTCTTGCTGAAATTACTGGGAAAGAGGGTTCCTAAGCAGATAGGATATATGTCTAAGTGCTGTTGTTGTCTTTGACCTCCCCAGGAGACAAACCTGCCTGAGACTGAAGCCAGCCTGGGAGGTAAAAAGTTGAAGGCTAAGCACAGAGTCTTAATAATATATGTGTATCTGGGTCCAGCCAGCCCGAAGACATGTACTCTTGAACTTTTCATTTATCCGAAGATTCTGTTACAACACATTTCTTTTTCTGATTAAGTCGATTTGAAAAGAGTCTTCTCATCTTGCATTAGAAAGTCCAGTCTTATACAAGCTCACTAAAATTCACCCTACACCCACACTTTTCTTTGCTGTATACTCACCAAGATTGCACTGATTGTAATGTTAACACTATGGCTGACTAGTCTGACCAGCAGGCAGAAAATGACCAGTAGGTAGAGTCCTCTATTATGGGTTGTAGCTCTATGGTCGTGTGTGTGTGTGTGTGTGTGCATGCATGCATGTGTGTGCATGTGTGTTTGCATGTGTGTGTGTGTGTGTGTAGGGGGGAGCAGGTAACCATGGAAAAACTTCCACATGGTCTCAGAAAATCTCAGAAGGGACACATGGTTCTGATGTTCTCTGGGTTTCCCCCTTATAAGCTGGGTCCTCTTATGCCACATAGGATAAATTTGCCTCTTTTTAGGCATCAGAAAACAGTTGTGGTTTAATTCTTTGACTACATTAGTCACTTTATTTGAGCCTTAGAAACCAGGACCCAAGCCCAAGGCCACCCTGCACTCAGCCCATGGGAACAGAGCCGAGTCCAGTGCCAGAGGCCTGTACCTGGGGGCCTGGTAATATCTTCAGGAGCCCAGGGTCCAGACAGAGAATCTAGGAACTCAGATTACTTCTGGGCTCACATTCACACCCTCCCAGCAAAGAAAGGAATAGTTTCCATGGCGCTACATGCTGTATTCTCTGTATTCTCCGACTGTCAGGCTATCGCATCTCCGTGATGATCTATGCCATAGCCATGCATCAATCCTCACATGTTACCTTCTCTGTGAAGCATCCCTGCTGACTATAATGAACGCTCCCCTTCTCCGTATTCCCACCACACTTAACCCACCAAGTATAAAGGTGTGTTTCTCTTTAGATGGTTCCTTGTGAGTAGAGACTATATCCAATTCATGTCCGCATCACTCTCCCTGTACTTGCCCCCATACACTTATAATGGATGGATAAATGGATGGATGGATGGATGGATGGATGGATAAATGGATGGATGGCTAGATTTGGTCAACATATGGGGTATGGGTGAATTAGATGGATAAGTGGATAGATGGGTGATAACTAGCATATAGATGATGGATCATTGATTTTAGAAGGATGGATGATGGAGTAAAGATATATAATGGCTATATGATGCATGAATGATTGATAATAGATAAATAAAAGTTATGGATAGCTTGATATTAGATTGGTAAAAGGATGTTAATGAATGGGATGTTTTCGTGGATGGAGAGATGGATATAATAAGATGATGACTGGATGGTTGGATGGATGAATGGTTATCTCAGAATCACAATTGAGGCAGAGTCTCAGAAAATCTAGAAAACCATGCCACCACTGGGTTATACTGATTGTTTCTAAATTAACCAAGATAAATTTTGACAACCTTTCTGAAAACTTTTTTTTTTTTCAATATCTCCATTCCCCAAATTCAGCATGGTAGTTACCTCTGGAAATAATGTTTAATTTCTTAAAAATATGTCTGAAAACAAAATGACAAAAATAGTGTTTAGACAGAGCTGGGGGATTATTACACTAATGTTCATTATGTTAGTTTTTGACTTTGCTAACATTTGAGATATTTCATAATAAAAAGAAAGAAAGAAATTCCTCATTGAGATCCAGGGGTGACACAGCTTCAGGGAGGCAAGACACTGCCCCCAAGTAGTTTTTTGAAGGTAAGGGGTCAGCTTAAATGATGCCTGGGGCCAAGTATACAGGGTGAGGGGTTCATGTAGCCACAAGAATGGGTGCACCTACCATCTTCATCATTATCTCCATGAGCTCTTCCTCCGACTTCTGGCGCAGGCACTGCACTAGGACAGCCGAAGTGGTGGTTTTACACCCAGCAATGACAGCAATTCGCTGTAGAGATCACAGGCAACAGTAGAATTAAAAAGACACGTCCCTTTCCTCAATCAAAAGTGGGTGTTCTATCTCAACCTCAATGTCCAAAGGCAGTAGAGAGCAGAAGAAAATTATCTAGGTCATCAAGTCTGGCTCTTGGGTCTCAGTCACGCTAATTATATAACCTCTGTGTCCGTCACCTCTATTAAAATGGGCAAAGTGATCTCCAAGCTGAATGTCTAGAGAGAGGCAGTATGAAGTAGGCTTAAGAGCATGCAATCCAGACACACTCTGCTTGGTTTCAAATCTCAACTTTGTGCTTACTAGCACTTGGCCTTGGGCAAGTATTGCAAAGTGTAGCCAGAGGGGAAAGTGAAATGGAGAGAGGGAAGGCACCACACCACTTGGAGAGTATGCAAGGGCTCCTCAAAGCCTAGTAGAGTGTCCGACACAGAATCTAGCTCGGCATGGACAGAGAGAGAAAATGATGGTGGCGACAGGTGTGGTGGACAGCGCACAAGAGCAAGAATGAAAGTCTTACATTCCCTTCATTTTGCCAATTTCTAGTTTCTGTTCGATAGTGAAATTCAGCCCCATCTCTGTCACCAGTTTCCTTGAAGCGAGAGCTTAAAGGAAAGAGGGCTTCTGTTGTTTTCAACCGAAGAGTTCTGAAAAAACATTCTCAAAATTCTCCATGTCTTCATCTCCTCCCCTCCTACTTAGCAGGCCCTTAAAGTCTGGCCGCTCCCTACACCTCTCCATGAAAGCACGCCCACAGCACCATGTCACACAGTCCAGTGGGCATTCCTCAGCAGAGCTTCCCTGTTGCTCTCCCTTCCTTGGCTTCCTAACAGTCTCCAGATAAAGACAAAGCCATCACCAGGGTCCTATGCAGCATGCTCTCTGCCAGTGTCCCCACCTTCAGCTCACTCCAGGTCCCCCTGCACGTTTTGCTCTTGCCACATCAGATTCGTCATTCACTCTCACTTGAGATACTTCCTCCTGCCACAGGACATGTCTACATGCTGTTCCCTCTTCCTAGAATGTTCTTTTCTCACCAAACAAGTGATGGCTCATCATTCTTTTCTCAACTTATTAATCACTTTCTTTGGGAAGCCTTTCCTGATAACCTCCTCCTCCACACTGGACTAAGTGTCCTTTCTGGACTCTGTTGTGGCAAAAGTTGACATTTTATAATTGTGTGCTTATATAATCATTAATCTATCTCCTCCATAGAATGGGAGCTTCACAAGGTTGTTAGGCTATATGTCTGGCTATATCAAGATTATTTGTTGAGTGAATGAATGAATCAATAAATAAATTCTCCAGGACTCCATTGCAATCACAAGGCCTCCAGGGAGGAACCACTTCAAGCCCACGTGCTGCAAGTTCACCAGAACTCAGACCCTCAGAGAGATAAGACACAATGGCAGTCCACTCCCCACTGTCCGGCCCAGCACCTCACCTGGCACAATTTGCAAAGTATGATCAGTGGACAGTGCACTGTTCTGGCAGTCCAGAGTTGTGAGCTTGAGTCCCAGCTCTGCCCTGATCGCTCACTGACCTTGGCAAGTTGCTTCTGCTTTCTGGCACAGTTTGCTCATCAGTAAAACTGGGAGAGTGAGTGAGGTGTTTCTTTGCTCTTTCACTCAGTTATTCTCCTGTGACTTTTTGAACATGTTAGCTGGATACCATGGCAAAGAAGACCACTGAAGACTCCAGGAGAGCAGAGCAAAGGGTGTGGGGGCTGTCCACAGTGAAACCTACCTGAGCTGTGGCCTTCATGTCCTTGCTGACCAGAGGACTATGGGAGCTCACACCACTCTCAGAGATGGCTCGGTGGAAGAGATTCTTGGCTAGGGGAGATAACACCTGAGACAGGAGTAGAGAGGAAGAGAGTTTATGCTCATGGGGAGGAAGTCTTCAAGAGCAACCTCAATCCACAGCTCTGCCCTAGCCCATTCCCCTAGAGACTCTGGGCTCAGTGGACATACTAGGTCCTCACCTGGCCCGGCCTGTTCCCTAGACTGAGCCTGGGGCCCAGTTTTTCTGAGAAGACCTCAGCTGGAGGAAGCCAGGGGCACAGAGTGAGCAACAGAACAGGAACTATGCAGACAGCACTGATTATAACAATCAAAAGTATCAGAAAAGCAGCTGAGCAATGCCTAGCAACCCTTTAAAGAAACAGTTCTGATTATGCATTTCTTTTACTCAGAATTTATACTAAGAAAAATAATCATGGAGGAACACAACACTTTCTAAGAGTGCTCATGCTGTTTATAATTAAAAAGATTGGCCATTACCCAAGGTTCCAATTTAATGAGATGGAATAATAAGCTATTTTTCATTCTTACCATGGAATATTATGTAACTATAAAGAATAAAATTATAGAAGAATACTTAAAAGTTATGGAAATATTTATGTTGTATTGTGATGTTAACACAGTTTTTGTTTAAAAAAATCTGAAATAGAGAGAGAGAGATGATAGGTGATGATAGATAGATAGATAGATAGATAGATGATAGATAGATAGATATATAGATAGATAGAATGAATAAGTCATGGAAAAAGACTAGAAAAATACATATCAAATTGTCCATGGTGAATATGGAGAGCAATAGAATTATGGATGACCTTTCCTTCTTGAATTTATTGGTACTTTTCCTTTTTCTCCACTTTGCAAACTATAAAAAGTTTTCTCTGAGGATTAAACTATAAAAGCAAACATGTAGTATGTTTTAAAAATACAATAATTGTTCCAGTCAAGATGGTGGAATAGGTAAGTGCTGTGCTTGCCTCCTCTCACGACCACATCAAAATTACAACTAAACTACAGAACAACCATCATTGAGAATTGTCTGAAGACTAGCTGAACAGAAATCCTATAACTAAGGACATACAGAGGAAGCCACCCCGAGACTAGTAGGAGGGGCAGAAACGTGAACAGGGCTGGTCCCACACCCGCCTATGGCAGTTAAAAATTGGGAGGAATACCTTGGCTGTATAGATTTCTACTGAGGAGCAAAGGGTCCCAGCTCCTCATCAGGCTTCCCAGCCCAGGGTTTCAGTGCCAGGAAGAGACATCCCCATAACTTCTGGCTTCAAAACCAGCAAAGATTGTGGCTGAGTGAGACGGAGGCCTGCAGGAGTCCCAGGCATTCATTCCCCTTAAAGGGCCATTGCATGGACTTAGTGACAGATTCACTCGTTCTGAGTTCCAGTGTTCACACAGCACCTTGAAAGGCTCCAGGGACATACACAGAGGAACTGAATTGTCTGGCTTCAAGGTGAGGGCTGAAGGGGCAGCTTCTTCCCAGATATTAGTGCTGGCAGAAGCCATTGTTTCTTGCTGAGCCCTCTCCTCACCCGGCCTGCAGGTTTCATATCTGAGTCTCTCTCAACCTAGCTAACATCAATCACTCTGCCCTGATGATTCCCTGAGACCCCATACCATGCAACTTGAGGGCCCACCCAAGACACTTCCAGTGGCTTTTCCATACAGATGCCTATCTTGACTCATGCTGTGAATTTCCTAAAATCCATCAAAGGTTCGCAAACCCCAAACAAACAGTATCTGGCCTTGATGTGCCCCATACTCTTGCTAGGCAGCCCAAAGCCTAGCACTACTGGCAGCTGGCCTCACTTTACAGTTTAGCTTCTCGCAGGCTCCTCCAAGCACAGCACAAGTGGCAACCATCTGCAGATCACCTTGCAGCTCATACAAAGTGGTCCCGGACAGGTTACAGAGACTGACCTTGGCCTGACATAGAGCCCCTCCCAAGAGGCCCCAGAACCAACATACCTAGTGAACAGCTCCAGACTACACCAGAGAACATTACCTAACCACCTCCACAAACAACACATCCAAAGGGCAGACTGAGAAGGCACCAGAGCCCACTATATTGAATCCTACTCCACAGAGTCAGCATGACTCACACAACAGCTCCTCCATTGTAGTCATGGCCAATTCTCATAGCTAATCAGCCTGAGGATCAATCCTTCCAATTAATAAGCAAACAGAAACCAAGGCTCAACTACAACAGAAGGACACACACAACCCACACAAAGGACAAACCTGGAACACCCACCTCAGGTGACCAGAGAGATTGCGCAAGTAAACCCCACAGGGCACCTGCTACATAAGGCCACTCTACTAAGACCAGGATACATAGCAGCCCTACCTAATACATAGAAAAAAGCACAGAGAAGCAACCAAAATGGGGAGACAAAGAAATATGCCTCAAATGAAAGAATGGAACAAAGCTCCAGAAAAAGACCTAAACAAAATGGAGACAAGCAATCTACCAGAGGCAGAGTTCAAAACATTGATTATAAGGATGCTCAGTGATCTCAGTGAGAATTTCCACAAAGAGGTAGGAAATATAAAAATGGAGATAGAAAACATAAAAAAGAACCAGTCAGAAATGAAGAATACATTAGAGGGAATCAACAGTAAATTACATGATGCAGAGGATCAAGTCAACAATTTGGAAAATACAGTAACAGACAATACCCAATCAGAAGAGAAAAGGATCTAAAAAAAATGCAGGTAGTTTAAGGGGCCTCTGGGATAACACCAAGCACACCAACATTTGCATCACAGGGGTACCAGAAGTAGAGGAGAGAAAACAAGAAATTGAAAATCTATTTGAAGAAATAATGATAGAAAGCTTTCCTAACCTGGAGAAGGAAATAGACATACAAGCCCAAGAAGTGCAAAGAGTCCCAAATAAGATGAATCAAAAGAGGCCCACACCAAGATACAGCATAATTAAAATGCCAAAGGTTAAAGACAGAGAGGATCTTGAAAGTAGCAAGAGAAAAGCAGTTAGTTACCTACAAGGGAGCTCCCATATGACTGTCAGATGATTTCTCAACTGAAACTTTGCAGTCCAGAGGGATTGGTGTGAAATATTCAAAGTGATGAAAAGGAAAGACATACAACCAAGATTACTCTACACAGCAAGGCAATCATTTAGAATCAAAAGACAGTTTCCCAGATGAGGAAAAGCTAAAGGAGTTCATCACCACCAAAACAGTATTACAAGAAATGTTAAAGAGACTTCTTTAAGAAGAAAAAAAAGACAAAAAAAAATATAAATAATAAAATGGTAATATCTATCAACAATTATTTTAAATGTAAATGGATTAAATACTCTAATCAAAAGACATAGGGTGGCTAAATGGAAAAGAAAACAAAACACATATGCTGCCTACAAAGACTCACTTTAGATTGAAAGACACACAGACTGAAAGTAAAGAGATGGAAAAAGATATTTCATGAAAATGGAAGCAAACAAAAAAAATGGAGTAGCAAAACTTATACCAGCCAAAATAGACTTTAAAGCAAAGGTTGTAACAAGAGACCAAGTAGGACCCAGTAATCCCATCTCTGGGTATTTAGCTGAAAAAACCCAAAACTACTTTGAAAGAACATGTGCATCCATATATATTTGTTGCAGCATTATTTACAAGCCCAGATATGGAGGCAACCTGGATGTCCATCAGTGGATGAATGGATAAAGAAGAGCTGATATGTGTGTGTGTGTGTGTGTGTGTGTGTGTGTGTGTGTACACATATATATATAGAATGGCATACTACTCAGCCATAGAAAAGAAATCTTGCCTTTTGCAACAATATGGTTGGACCTAGAGGGTGTTGTGCTGAGTGGAGTAAGTCAGACAGAGAAAGACAAGTGTCATATAGTTTCACTTATATGTGAAATCTAGAGAACAGAGTAAATGAACAAACAAAACAGAAACAACCTCACAGATTCAGAGAGCCTTTTGATGGTTGCTGGATGGGAGGTGACGTGGATAGGTAAAGTGTAGGAGGAGATTAAGAAACACAGATTGGTAGATCCAAAATACTTATGGGGATGTAGAGCATAGCGTGGGGAATATAGTCAGTAGTACTGTAATAACTATATATGGTGTCAGATGGGTACTGGATTTATCAAGGTGATCACTTCGTAAATTATATAAGTGTCAAATCACTGTGTTGTACTTGAAACTAATATTGTATGTCAGCTATAATTGAAAAAATATATATATTTTTAAAAAGTACAGTAATAGTGGTGACCTTCTGCTCAATTGTGATACAGCTTGAGGGTTTCTTACAACTCTTAGCACCTTCTAATTTGGTTTTCCGGGTTGTGTCTGTGTCCGCATCCCCTGCCCCATCCCTACCCCATCTTACCTTCCAATTCCTCTCCTCCCTCTCACTCACTTTCTCCAGCCCAGCTCCACCCTTTATTCCCAAAGACTACTGCCCTCCCTCTTGAGAGTGGACAAACCACCAGCCCACCTCAGAAGAGCCCCTGACCTGTTCTTAGTGCTCATGTCCTCCTGACATGTAGATCTGGCTTTAAGCCAAATAATGACACTGCCCACCTCTCATAAGTGCCTCCTCTAATTCATAATTTATACCCACCCCTACTTCTCAAGAGAACTGAGGTGAGTACTAATATGAAAATGATTGGGAAGGAGGGAGAAAGAGAGAGAGCTTGAATAATTTAGAAGAGGAGGAGTGTTGTAGGCTGTGGCTGGAGATTACTGTGGCCCTAGGATGCTGAGCTTCCTGGGGACCAAGGAGAATTTGGCCATGAACCCTCCACTATCTGATTCTGTGCAGAGTAAGATCAGCCTTGAATCCAGGTCTTGTTAATAAAGATGCCCATGGTTGGATCAACTGGTCTCTAACGGGTCCCAACAACAGCATGTTAGGGCTTGGAACACTTACAAGCACAGATACACTTTCACCTCCTGCTGACTCTCCAAAGATGGTCACAGAGCCGGGGTTCCCTCCAAAGTTGGCAATGTTCTCCTGGACCCAGCGCAGGGCAGCCAACTGGTCCAAGTGACCCCAGTTCCCCCGGCAGTGTTCATCCCCCGTGCTGTAAGAGAACAGGGTGGGGATGGGAGCAGAGACATCATGACAGGGTTCTCAGGACCATAGATTGGGCTGTGGGCTTTAGGTGAGCCTTCTGGAATAAGTTGGAGCTTCCACAGCCCTGACTCGGGGTTTGTCACCTGCCTTGCATTCCTGAAACACTGTTTGGTTTAGGACTTTACATTCCTTAATCTGACATGTACTTATTGAGCCAAACACTACGTGCCAAACATCGTTCTAAGAAGCAGGAACACATCTGAAAACAAAAAAGGCAAAATCTCTAACTACACAGAGCTTACACTACAGATCATGAATAAATGAACAGATAAATATAGAATTTAATGCCGGATAGTGAAAATGCTTTCAGGAAAAATAAAACAGTAAAGGAAAAGGCAGAGATGGGGCAGTGGGGTCCTGTTTCAGATCGGCTGTCCTGCAAAGGCCTCTTTGAGGCAGCAGTACTTGAATAGAGACTTGAATGAGTCAACACATGAGCCCTGTAAATATCCAAATAAGGGAATTCTAGGCAGAAGAAACAGCAAGTGCAAAGGCCCTGGAACCTGGTGATCAAAAGTGTGAGTACAGGACAAGCAACTAAAGAGGGTCCCGTGGGCTTCGGTAAAGCCTTCGATGTCATTGTAAGTAATGTGGGAAGTCACTGCAGGGGAAGAAATGGTTCTGTTTGTCTCAAATGATCACTCTAGCTATTGTGTGGAACATAGTATAAAAGGGTTATTAAAGTATTACAATAATCCAGATGAGTAACACAGAGAGCTTTGATTAGGGTGGATAGAAGAGAGGAGGCAAGGAGTGGTTGGATTCTGAATATATTTTAAAGGTGGAGTCAAGAGGATTTGCTGATGCATAACAGGTGGTGCGTGAAAAAAAACAGAAGGGTCCAGACTGACCGCAAGGCTTTCATGTTGAGCAACTGGGAAGACAGAGCTGCCAGGGGCTGAGCAGGAGGCATTGGGAGAAAGGAGTATTTCCAGGGGAGGGGCATTGGGAGTGGAGGGTTAAGTTTGTCCCTGTGAAGTGCCAGATGCCCTTGAGACACCCCGTAGAGACAGCAGCAGGCCATTAGTAAGGTGCCTCTAGGTTGCGAAGGAGAGGTCAAGGCTAAAAATAGGGAGCTGTGAAAGTGGCCCCTGGAGGTCGCTCAAGGAACCAGTGGAGATACATACAGAGGCCTTTGAAAGGGCCAAGAAGGAGCGGTCCCTGAGGCAGGAGGTGGCCAGGAGCCAAGAGAAGGAAGAATTTCAAAGAAGTGTGAGCGATCATGTGTGGGGGCTGCCAAGGTTGGACCAAGAGCTGGCGGGTCACCGGTGACCTCAGCCAGAGCCGTCGGTGGTGTGGTCAGAGCGGAGACCTGCCTGGGATGGGGAAAGGAGAAGCTGGGAGTTGAGGAAGGTGGCGTTAGCGGAGAAGCTTCACCGCAATGAAGAGCAGAGCAACGGGCCGGGGGTGAAAGAGGCGAGAAGTCTCCATGAAGCTGGTACATCCTGGGACAGGGCTCACCTGGGATAACCCTCCTCCATCCCTACAGGTCTTCCCGGTGAAAAGCTCACCCCTCCCCAAGCCTGCCCCTCAGCCCTCTCGGGGTCAGAGGTCCTGGGGCCAGTGCAATTAGGAAACCTGCCAGAAACTCTGTCCTAAGAATACCTGGTTCCTGTCTCCATGGAGACTCGACAGAGGAGACTCTAGCCTTGACTCATGCATGTGCCAAATGCAGAAGGAAGTGGATCTCAGATTCCTCCTGGGACGGTTGTCTATGGGGTCGGATGCTCTGACAACCTCCCAGCTCCCGTCACCCAGAAGCAACCATCAAGCTTCCGCCCCGAGTCTGCCCCTGCTTTACTTTCCCACAGAAGGTAAGATGTATAAACTTGCTGCCATAAGTATTGTGTTGCTCCGTGTCATTTCAGGGAAGTGTAAGGTGCTAAGGCATTACAGGTAAAAAGGAAATGAGTATTTCAGAAGAAGTAACATTTGTGTCAGGTTTTACAGGATGCAGAGGAGTTTGTCACGTAGAATAGGTGTTAGAGTAAGAGGAAACAGCGCCACGATGAGGAGCAGAGGAAATGAGATGGTATGTGGAGCTCAGTGATGAAAGGATTCGGGTGCCTTCCTGGGGAACTTACAGAGATCCCCTGAGGGCTGACATGACCAAAGCTGGGTCCTAGCACCCTCGCTCTGGGAGCCAATGCACAGTGAGTTCAGCATCTCACCTGAAGAATCCCCAGATGCCCAGGCGGTACTGAATGGTCACCACTACCACGTTTTCATGGGCAGCAAGGACCTGTCCATCATACATTGATGCTCCGCCCAGCAGCAGAGCACCTCCGTGGATCCACACCATCACCTGATCAGGGAGGAAGCGACCATCCTGGTTATAGGAAGCAGAGCTTGGAAAGACCTCAAGAGGTTGTTTGCTTTAGTCACCTACCTCTTGGCCATGACTCAAGAAGGCCATTCTTCAAAGTCCATCAGTCCCCAGCAAAGCTGGAGCAGGCAGTCACTCTCCTTCCTCATTCTTCCACCTAGGGCCAGGTCACCACCCCACTCAATGTATCTGGCTGCTCCTACCTGTCTCCCCAGCCCCAGTGGCACCTCCTCCCAAAGCTCATCATGCTGAGAACACCATCATGGGAACAGCCACAGCTAAGGGTGTCATCTTCTCCCCGGTACTCCTATCATCTCATGTCTGGACCCCTCACCCAGCTCGGCACACTCTGCCTGTGGCAGCCCTTGAATTTCAGCTTCACCTTAGTTACCTCTTATGTGGTGAATTAAACTTTTCTCATGCGTGTAAATGATTATCTTAACAAGCGTACATGTGCCCCTGTGGTATCTTTTCCTAATATTTCTTCCCTCTCCTACCTCTGCATCCCTAAATCTCATCCACTCTTCAAAGCCCAGCCTAAAAGCCACCTCTTCCAAGAAGTGTTCAATCATTTGACTAACATGATCTTATAACCTTTAGAATTCTATAAATAAGACTTGAGGATGAGTGTGGACACGATTCATAATAAATGGCTCTTACATTTAAAGACCTTACTTTGCGGAGAAGTAAATGGTTAAAATAATAATATCCTAATTATTTCGTTAATGAAGAAATAAAAGAACTCTTAACACAAACAATGTGCCAAGCAGTGTTCTAAGCACCAGAAAGTAAACCAACCACGAGGTAGAAATTACTATCATGCCATTTAACAGGCAGGAAACCTGGGGCACCTAAGATGCCAAGTTAGGTAATAAGTGGTGGAAGCAGGACTTGAACCCATGCGTCTGGCTCCAGAGTCCTTGTGCGGAGACACCCAGGATGCTGCAGCCAAGGGCCACAGCACGGTAGGTCAGCCATCAGGTTAAGAGCCAGACCTTCCCTCGACAATAACTGACGTGTCGGGAGTGCCTGCCTTGTGCACTGCGCCAAGTACCGAGACATCCATCACTGAACACTCACATCACTGCTCCCGTTTTGAGGAAGCCGCAGTCTCTTAGCTAGGAGAAGGCAGAACCAGAATTCGAATCCAGACTCTGCAGCTCCAGAGCCTGTGGCCATAAGCAGATGTTCTCCCGCCTCTTGGTTCCCAGAGCCCCTGTTCCTCCTGCACCTCTGATCCCTGCCTACCTCGGGGCAGAGGGTCAGAGTTCTGTCACCTGCGAGTGAAGGCTGAGCCAGAGCTGGTGAGCAGTGATTTGCTGAAGAAGCTGGTCTGTCTGTGTAGCCCAGATGCTGAGATCCTTGAGGGCGGGGGCCACATGGTAATGGCTGTACGTTATCCCTCTCTCCTAACCCCAAGCCTAGCTATGGATATAAGGGCCCTGAGCACATGATCAAAGAATGAACGGATAAGTGAGCGAATCTTTGTCTCCACCTCTTTGAGGCAAGTATGTGCAGTGCTACTTCTAGGCACACGTTCACGGACGCCCTCTGTCACGCTTACTCACACCCCTCCCTCTCCACTCTGGAAACTGCGTCCAGGAGACCCGCCTCACCCTCCAGCCCAAGCCCGGAAGCCTGCCCTATCTCTGGGCTTCCATTTATTGTGGAAATGCTAACTTACTGGGCCATCAACCAAGCCAAAGACAATCACAGAGGTCAATTAGCTATGAGAAAATCCCAGGTATTTGGTCAAAGGCAAAGGAAAGTGATTCTCAGATTACTCCAGGCTCTGCTTTCACACCTCGGTCACCACGAGACACGGAAAGTTATCAGAGCCCCATCTGTGTGTGTTGAGAAAGGCCACACACATGCTCCCTGTCCCTGTCTGTGCCACAGAGCGCTGGTTTGAAGATCAGGAAACTCTTGCTCTGGTCCTGCCAGCCCTCCTGGATGACCTCTCCTCCCCCTCTCTGGGCCTCAGTTTCTCTATCTGTAAAGAAAGTGCTGGGTGGTTGGCTTCTCTCTAAGATTCCTTCCATGTCCAACTTTAGAGGCAATTATGTCTTAGCAACCAGGAGTAATTTAGCAACTAGGAGTAATCATTCTTGCCTTTCTGCTAGCATGAAAGAACTTGGAAAAATTGATTACAGGTTACAGGTGTACAGCAAAGTCACCCAGAGGACCTCTGTCTGTCACTGGGGGAAACTGAGGCATAGAAACTGTTTCTTGTGGTCATGTGGCCTGGTCATGGGGTGGGTAAGGGAAGCCCGGGGCCCCCGAAACAGCCCTCGGTGGCTGTGATGGCCCTGCCCCAAGCTGCCCCCCTCCCCTTCCAGTCTGTACCAGAAGGTTCTGTGGCTCTGCTGCTCTCCACTCTCCACTTACCGGCAGCCTGCTTTTCTTGCTCAGGTCAGCAGGAGTGTAAACATTTAGGTAAAGGCAGTCTTCAGAAGTCTCAAAAGGCAAGATCTCCTTTCCTTTGGTAAAGAGCTCGAAAAGCATTTGATTGCTAGAGAGGTTTTGGGAGCACCTGGGAGGGGTGGGGAGAAGGCAGTCCTTAGCTTCATGAGCCCAGAGCCACCTGCCAAGGTCATGCCGCGCCTTGGTCTGGGCGGGGTGGGGGGGGGAGTGGGGGGGGGCTCGAGGCCTGCACCAAGCTGCTCTTACCAGACTGACTGAAGACCCTGGAGAGGGTAGGAGGCTACCTGGGGGCTGGGGGCTGGGGCTCGCTAAGACCCCCCAGCACCGCTTAGTGAGAAGGCCAGGCATGCCTCCCTATCCTGCTGCACCTGGTCAGTGAGACCAGGCCACCTATCCACTGCCACCCCTGGGAGATGGCAGTGCCCACATGCCCTGGAGGCAGCCCAGCTCTCCGCCGGGCTCCTGTGCTGGGTACAGGGCCACCCCGTTCCTCCGCCAGGTAAATCGGGTGGCCTAGTCCATGGGAGACTTCCATAAACCATGAGATGGCAGATGTTTGGGGCCTGCAACAGGTCAGGGGTGAAGCAACCTCAGAACTGCCTTGGCCACTGATTGGCTGGGTGACCTGAGGTGAAATCCTTCCCTGCTCTGGGCCTGGATCTGCCAAGTCTAAATGCGGGGAGTGGCTTCCACACGGGTCTTCTGGCCCTGACACGCTAAGAGGCTATCATCATCCCACCTACGCCTAGTAACAGATCTTAAGGATCCAGCAAATATTATAATTGGCAGCCTTTCCTGAATCCTCCCAGCATGCCGACCATTGTTTTAGGGACTCCTTATGTGCTGACTCATTTATCGCGCAAATCACCCCCATGACAAGATTCTATCATCAACCCTACTTCAAAGATGAGAAAACAAGGACACAGAGGGATTAGAGAACCTACCCAGGGTCACACAGCCAGTGAGACCCATCCTACGTAGTGTTGCTATTTTAAAGGACATTGTAAGCAACATCTCCATATCTCCACGTTCCCAGGAGTGGGGCATCACCGCCCCAGCATGTAGGCGAGGTAACTGAGGCACTAAGTGGGTGACACAGCTGCCAAGGGGCGGAGCCAGAGCCCACAGCGCTGCCCTAACTTCCATCCTGGGCGACTTTCCCCAGACCGCCAGGAGCAAGAAGCATAATATTCATAAAAAGAAGAAATTCAAATGTCGAAAAAGGGAAAAAAAGTTTGACGTCACTAGTATTCAAGTGCAGAATAGCAAAATTATATAATACTAATCATTAATATTAATTGCATTGATAATATTAATTAAAATATATTAATGATTAATCATTTAAGATATTGATAATGTCAATAATTACTCTGCCTAGCCAACAGCCACAAAACATTTTTTAGTAACCCTAAGCTTTGCCATAGATTCAATGAATGGAGGTGTTCATATATTAATGGAAAGTGTGCAGTTGGAACATTTCTAGAGGGACATTTAACTAAAAGTTCATACTCTTTGGCTTAGAAATGTCATTATTAGCACCTTCCAAAAGTATTCATAGATGTGCGTAAATATTTAGCTACAGGATCCTCATTGCAGTGCTATTTATATTATCGAAAACATCATGACGCCAAATGAAAGACTATAAATAAACTCAGGTTCAATATTCAACAACAGGCAGCTATTGAATGCCAGGCTGTGCCATTTAATGACACAGAAAGTTGTTGATGATATGCTACTTACAAATGGGCAAAGCAAGCGCCCAAACTCTCTGTACGATGTGATTCTATTTTGAAGGGAGAAAATATGCAACAGACAACAGACGGGGAAAACAGAATTTAAAATATGAACAGCACTTCTCTCTAGGTTATGGATTCATATGATTTTTATTTTCTTACCTTTACTTACCTGTACTTTCTAACTTTTCTGTAATAAATATGTATTACATTTGCAATCAGGAAATAAAAACAGTGAATGTCATTTTTAAAATGAAGGAAGGAAAGGAGAAGGAGAGAGAAAGGGATGGAGGGAGGGAGAAAGGAAGGGAAGGGAAGAGTAAAGAGAGGGGAAGAGAACAGAAGAATGACTGGGACACACCAGCCATCGCTCTGCTGTGACCAGGTAGCTAGACACACCAGAGAACTAAGAACTCGAACTGCTAAGGCCCCAGAGCCACTGCCCAGCTTACAAAGGAGGGTAAGAGGTGGTGTTCTTCACCAGGGTCCATGGTTCTGCAGGCTGTGGAGGAGCAAACCTCAGGGGCCCAAGGGGAGGCCTGGCAAAAGGGACTCCCAGGAAAACAGCCAAGGGCTGTGCGAAGCCTTCTAAGCTGACGTACGTCCCCAGGACTTTGCCCTGCACGGTGTCCACGATGGGTGGTGAGCGTAGGTGCCCTGTGGACATTGAGAGGAAATGAGGACATGTCAGCTGTGAAAGGTTTGCACTGGATTCCAGGGGAGTCATGCCACTCTTGGCATGGGACTTTGAATGAGTCACCTCAACTCATAGGCCTCAGTTTCTTCCTCTGTAAAAGAGAGATGAGGTGAGCTGTCCTTCCTAACTCGTAGAGTTCTCCTAAGGAGCATGTCGGAGTTGGAGGTATAACAGCATCCAGTAAAAACTAAATGCAAGCAGGAGAGCTGCTTGGAGTGAACAAGACGTATGTTTTCCACTCTTAGAAGCCTCTAGAAACAATGATCCATTAGGCTCCTGGCACCGAGCTGCACAGTGGATGAAAGAATGAACAAGAGGCAGCCCCTCTTCTCAGGGGTCTGAGCCGTGGAGGAACAATGAGCCACATACATACTTGACCCTAACTGCCAGGGTGAAAGTGGTCAGTGTCCTGGGACAGGAACCAGTAAGGAGGGAGGGCAGGGAGCAAGGCCTTCCGCCTGGTAGCATCACAGAGGCAGTAACCTTGGTGCTGCAACTTGCAATAGAGGAGGACTGGACAGGAGAGTTGGAACGGGGGGCGGCATAAAGGTACAAAGCGAAGATGAGAATGCGCTGAGGCGAGGCTCTGAGACACCAATACGCAGGCCCTGCCGTAGGAAGAGTGAATGGCTTATTGGGGCCAGAGGCATCTACGCGGAGTGGAAAAGAATCCCGGAACGAGAGGGGCTCATGGCTGCCAGGGCCTCGCAGGGCAGGCTAGGGGTTTGGGCTTTATTTGGTGGGTAAACGAGCAGCAGTGAACTGTTCGGGAGCATGGGAGAGTGAGACGATGGCTCTGAGCACGGTGCTTGAGAGGGGAGAGGGACTGGAGTCAGATTCCTATTTGCCCCGTTCTCGTGGAGCAGACGGAGCTGAAATTCACCTCCTTGCAGCTTCCACCCCGGGCCTGGCTCCCCTTGCCGTGGACCACCCTGGACTGCAGGCACTTGGCTGTGCCCATCCTTCTCAGGCCCTCGGGTCCATCCCCGGCAGCCTCGGTGGTTTAAGCACTCCCCATGGGAAACGACTTCTAGGCTCTCTTCCTCCCGGTTGTTCCCCTTTGGATACAGATCAAAGATCAACATCTCCCTCAGAGTGTGTGGCCAGAACTAAAAAGAATCATCTAGACTGAGTCTTATAAAAGACTCCCCCCAGCGACACTGGTGATACCACATGCATAAGCAGGTTACAGAACAGTATCCGTGCCTCCCATTATTAGGGGCTAATCCTATCCCATGGCCGTTTAGGCTGTTTTCGCTTGTCACTGTTGCCGATCCTTTCAACTAACATTGAGATGGACTTTGGAAGCATGTCTTTCAAGAGATCAAGGGGTGGTGTTATCGCAGGTGATGTTTTGTTTTTGTTCTTTCCAAGTTTCCTGCATTGAACAGAGATTCCTTTTTATAATTTGAAGGGTGTGTGTGTGTGTGTGTGTGTGTGTGTGTGTGTGTGTGTGTACGGTGATGTCTATAAAGACTTTTGAAGGGCTTGGTCCCTGATCAGATGTGGGGGACAAGGGAGGGAAAGGCGAAGACACAGAGCTGACTTGGGATGCTGCTCTGTTTTTTGACAGGCACCATGGAGATGTCAGTGAGATATCTGGGTAAGAAGACGCTGAGGGAGTGGGCCCCTCAAGACCGGAGGAGGCCAGGTGAGGGGGCAGAGCAGAATCCTCTACCTGAAGGTGAAAGTACAAACCGTGGATACGTGTGATGTCGTCGAGGGGGCCAGTGTGAGAGAGAAGGGCAAGAGCCGCAGAGAAAACTCAGGGAAACCTGCAGCCGAGACTAAGAACCAATCGTCAGTCAGAGAAGTGTGGGGCGGCATTGCGTTGAGAGGTGGGGTGAGTGTCTGGAGGCCTGGGGAGTAAGTGTGCCAAGACTGCTGAGTACTTCAAGGAGGGGAAAGAGGGCTAAGTCTGAGAAGAAACCAGGCTTGTGAAAGGCTTGGCTTTTACAAACTCAGTGATAATCTTTGACAGAGATAAAGCACCAATTGGTAACGGTGAAAAAGTGGGTGGTTGGGTTGGCAGGCCAAAGTCGCCATGGGAACAGCAGCAGTTGCACTTGAGTTATATGTAATGTTCATATACTGCGCACTTCCTAGGTATCCGATGTGTGGGTCCAGTTCGGTTGGCCTTCACCAAAGCCTTGCTGGGTAGGCACTGATACGCCTATTTCACAGAGGAGGAAGGTGAGGAAATGGAAGCAGCCAGGACAGACCCGCTGAAGATGGAAATGGGGGAGGGGAGGCTCGCATTCGATTCCCTTCTCACGCTGCCCTCCCACCTGGTTCCAGGCCTCTCAGAGCGCACAGCACCAGAAAGAAGATAAAATACAGACGGGACCTGGGCTGTCGGGGTAATGACGGCCGTGGTGCTGGTTATGAATTCTGGAGCCAGAGAGTGACTCCGGAGCACGCTTTTCCAGTCAGTCGACCTTGGGCAAGTGCATTTCCCTCTCGGAGCCTCAGTTCCTCCGTCTATAAAATGGCGCAGATGCATTCCGAGGTCCCTTGCTGCACTTTGTACCAATCGCGTCTTTATTTTCTGTGTGCTTATGCACTGGCAGACGTTTGGAGCCCTGCTGACCCTGGAGGTTCCGTCCCTCCTGGACCTGGCCAGTTCCTGGACTGGCCCTTCCTTACCCTCTGCTGCCTTCTTTCCCAGGCGCTTACATGCCAGGCCACTGCCATCTTTTCCTCAATCACCCCAGTGCCAGTTCCCTAACAGCTGCCCTTGAAATTGGCTAGTCGCCTATCTTAAACCCGGTTACCTAGTCTCACCTCTTCCTAGACCCACATCCATGAAAGACTTTCACCCACAGTTGCTCCCTCCTCTCTCTGCCTCCTGCTCCACCCGGTGCTTCATTATGTGGCCCGCCGTGGCGATGTGGCCCCTTCCTCTTGGGAACTGGGAGTAACAAACTATCTTTTCAGCGGCAGTTGCCTCACAATTTCTGTTAATACGCAACACTTTTAAACAGCGCCTTTATTTGTGGAGCCTTTTGTTGCACTACCTCCATCTCAGGCACTAGACTCTTTAAAAAAAAAAAACATCCCATTTTATCCTTAAAACAGCTTCACGAGGAAGGTACTGTTGTCACCCTCATTTTAGTACCACTACCACTAATTGTCCATTTATCCGAGATTTATAAACAGCCATCTTAATCGATGTTGAGTTGAAATGTGCCACTCTATTTGCCTGGCTCCTGGGAAAACCAAGGCACAGAAGCGTGCAGTGCCTTGCCTAAGGACACACAGCTAGGAAGTGCTGAGCTGGGTGGGATTGGAACACATGATCTCTGGCTTCAAAGTCCCAACCACTCTCAACAATCTAGCCATAGCTGGACTAATAATCAAGGAGAAAAAAAAATCTGAGCTGTTCACAGTCTTCATTTGTGAGGCACGAAGTTAGCAGTTGGTACCCTCTCCACCCTCACCCCCAGCATGGAGTGCGTGCAGCCAAGAAGGTACCAGTTTCTGCGGAACTATACCTGTCATACCCATCTCCCCTACCTGGTCCCCGGACGAGGGTTTGCAAATGTGCTCGCAGCTATTCATACTTCAGAAGGACTCACCCCAAGCCGTGGAAGCGCCCAAGTAGACCAGGACTACAGCCAAGGGCCACATCGCGGAAGACAGCCGCACCAGTGCCTGTGGCTCTCTGTGCTGCCAAAGAGGGGCTGTGTGTGTCCTGCCTTTCAGCTCTTTCCACCCCCAGCTCTTGCCTCTGGCACCTTATAGATGAACCAGGAGGCAGCAGGAGAGCTTCTCCCATCCAAAGGTCTCTGGGTGAGGACTTCTAGGCCACGCCCACCCAGAATCGATCCTCTTTCACCTCAACAGCTTGGGCAGGGCTCTCAGATTTCAGCTAGTCACGGAATGGCAAACAGCTAGTTATATAAGGGTTTCTCCCTTTGGGACTTTACCCTTAGTGAGCGACCCATGGCAGGCACAGTTGATGCCTTTAGGCAAGGGAGGCTTTGGTCTGGGGTCCTCAAAACAAGCTTGAAACCTTTCAGAGCAAATCCCAGCCCTGTGGCGTGGACTTTGTGATAGTCCCCAGAGGTGACTGCTTCTACAAGGACTGACCCGGGCTGAGACTCCTCTCTTACTTTTATCCAGGAGAGAAACATGGGTCACCCTAATGAAGAACACCCCCATCTCAATCCACATGCAATGATTCGGGTTACCTTTTAAGCAGACAAAGAAGCTGATTCTAATCGTTTAGCGCAACACGCATACACACACATATTCTCCCACTGGCCTTTGCAACCTGGGAATGCAGCCCTGGCTGGTGGCCCGTGAAGATTATAAGGTGCCAGAGATTAGCAAAACATGGAAAACATGGAGGTGAATTATTATCCCGATCCCACTGTTGAATCTTGTGGTACCAGCCAATTTTGCAAACAGAGGCAGCCACCTTCAGACCTTGCTGCATCTGGCTGCAGCCTGGAAGCTCATTCCTGGCTCAGGACAACTCAACAGAAATGATAAGTAAAGCCGGAGTCAGCCATGCCTGAAGCCAGACCTCATTTGTAACTTGTATAACTCCCCTATTTCACAACAGCTGTAAAGAACACTGCATTTCTTGCTTCAGTGGCAGTTGTTTGGGAATCTGGTTCTGCCTTTGAGAAACTCCCTAAGGTGCTCCATGTGGAAATAGATGATCTGGAGAGTAAGATCCTGGGAATTGGATTAACTTCTAAGTGGGCTGGGCAGGTCTTAGGAGAGAAGACACCTCTGAGGGCTCCAAACTACCTCACCCCCACCTCTCTGTCTCCATCGATTTGCTCCACAGGTGTACGGAGAGCACAAGCTAGAGCAAGCCCTAGACAGGTGTGAGCCCAGGACCCACTGTGCACTTCACTTGGCTTTGATCATGGGATTAATCAGGTGAACCTTTCATGGTGGAGAGCAATGCACTGCAAGACGAGAGTTTGGGAAACCCACTGGGTGACATTGGGGAGTCCTTTCTGGAAAGGAGGTGGTGAGAGGCAGCGCATGGCTATGGATGAGGTGATCTCTCATGCACAGTCCTCCCTGGACCAAAATGCTGTGAACCTAGAATTCTATGACATTTTCCAATGCAGCCTAGACATATGCAGTGTTTCTTGAACCTCGGTTATTCTCATACTAACATCATGGTTTTTTGCCATATTGGCATGCCAACTGTTAGCAGTTTTCCTTAAATGGGTTAATTCTTTTTACTTTCAAGAGTAAAAAGGAAATTTTATGTCATTTCCATAAATGCAAGACCTGTATAACTTGCCAAGAATGAAAGTAAATGGAAAATGTGTTGTCATATTTTTAAAAATTAAAATTATGGTAAAAATAAAAAGTGAATATGGAAATGTAATAACACCTCTAATTGATTCACAAAAGTGTATGCCTGAAAATAAGTTACTCAAAGGTAAAATGACCTGTGGATGGTCAGTTAGTAATAGGAGGGCAGGGACAACTTGGTCCACCATCATGACCACCAGTTAGGTGACAAGGCACTGGCTTGATCAAGGGCCATTGTCACTGCAGCCATTTCAACGAGCTTCAGGGAACATTTTCCTTTTGACACTCAGATGATTACGCAGAAATCACATACTCATACCTCTCAAGGCCTGTTTTGTAATGAGGTCATTGAACTCACGCAGGAGGCTGAGGACAATCTGGTCGTAAGACTGAAGCAGAGCACTTGTGTGAAATTTTGGCCTGAGGGTGGGTTTTGGAGGGGAGAACTCACTTCCCATGGACGTTAAGTGGTTGCCTTGCATGACACAAACTACTGGCATTCAGGCCACTGCCACGGTTCCCACGGGGCAGCTTAAATTAGCTCTTACTAAGCACTATTGTAAAATTAGGGTAAATGACAGTAGCAAGAGTTCCAGAATTTCAGAATTTCGTTTCTTGCTTATGAAAAGAACTGAGGTGCTGTTCAGGTCAACAAGGTGGCTGGCCCCCATATGGTCACCCCAGGATCTACCAGGAGGTTGGACAACTTTTTCTGTAAAGAGCCAGCTGGTATATATTTTAGGCTTTTCGGGTCATAGAATCTTTGTGGCAATTACTTGACTCTGCAAGTAGCAAAAGCAGCATCGATAACACCTAGGCAAAGGGGCATGGCTGCGTTTCAATAAAACTACTTTAAAAACAGCCACTGGGCCAGATTTGGAAGATAATTGATCTCCATGCGAGAGGCTTTGTTATCTTAATCTATAGTTTCCAATGTCATCATGGGTGTTGGTTCCAATCACGGGGAGCGGGGAGGAACACAGAGGAGTGCACATGGTGGGGTGGGGGTTTGGGCCAGGCCTGGAAGTGGTGCTCCTCACTTCCACTCACGTTCTGCTGGGAAGAACTGAACCATATGGCCAATCTAGGTGCAAGCAAGGCTGGGAAATGTGGTTTGGTCGTGCACCAGAGATGATGGGATGGATTTTAATGGACGGCTAGCAACTCCTGCCACAAATAAAGTCCATTCAATCGTGGACTTGGTATTAAGGATTTTTTTTTTCTTAGTACATAGCAAATAAATATGCAAGCATTATATAAATGCTTCAAAGTTTGCTTTCATACCATCTAAAAGAATTTTGCATAACTCCAGGAACAAAATGTGTTTGTTACTCTTTGGTAAGAACAGAGCTTTTGTTTATATTTGATTTAAATTACAAGTGTCTGCCTGTGAACCCAGGCCCTGCTTGCTAGGGCTACTCTCTAAAAGCTTCCTTCAGCCTTTTAAGAATAAAAAAGAAAAATGAGTGAATCAGAAAAATATAAAAATTTAGGCCCAGGAAAGTTAAGATTGAATTCTATTCTGCAAAGGGCTCAGCAAACTCAAACCATTATTATAGGTTTTATTACAGACATCTGGGTGAACACAGTGACCACAGACTACTAAAGCATTTTGTGAGTTTTCTTACGCTGAGAATTGTCAGAGTTTGTTAGTGTCCCAAACTGTCCGTGACTCCTCCTGCTTCTCCTGAGCATTAAGAAATGAGCAGGATTTGGAGGAGCAGAGAAGAGAGGATGTTAGCAGTGGTGCAAGGCAGGTTTAGGGGCTTCTTCGGGAGGTCGGCAAGGGCTAAATATAGGACAGAGGGCTTGGATGCCAAGCTAAGGAGAGCCAAGCCGGCTTTCACCTTGAACAAAAGGGAGCATTGAAAGACTTTAATTCTGAGAACAAGTTTACAGAGGGCGTTTCCAAAAGTAGAATCTGGCAGAAGCAGGTAAGCCAAGAAAGGACTTCTAAAAAGGAACTCCCTAAACTCTCATCGGGAGAGTAAAAGTTGAGCTTACCTTTCCAAAAACGGCTAAGCCCTCTGATTATGAAAGCTGAGCCTTTTGAGGTCTCACAGGATAATGACATGAATAATGACATAAGTGTCTCCAACATGCTGAACCGTACAAAGGAGCACAAATCCCTGAATTACTGATGTTGGCAGTCAGTTCTCACTTTGGTATGTCACAGTGGTCACAGGGAAGTTGCAACCCTCTGAAACACCCCCAAACATTGTTGGTTCTGTGCCTCCTTGTCTTTCTATGTCAGTAAGCCAGGGACATATCAGGGGTGGGAACCAGTGTTTAGGGGAGAAAGACAAGCCACCCATGGTCTCCCCCCATCTTATCACCCAGGTTCCAATGGCCTTTCAAGCTATACACATACAATATGTCATTTCAATTTACTAACAAGCATGCAAATTAAAGCCATATATTCGATTTGCCCCTATCAGATTGGCAAGGATTTTTACCACTATGGTTTTAATGGCTGTGCCCAATATCAGCAAAGAGTATGGAAAAATAGGAATTTCACCGCTGATGTGGGAGATAAACTACTACAGACTTTTTTTGGGGACAATTTGGCAAAATCTCACCCGATACATAAAAGGGGCATCTCTGTGGCCCTAGCTGGTCTCTTTCTAGGAATAATTCTGAATGAGCCCAAAGGTGTATGCATCTGATAGTTCTCAGTGATACTGGCAGTAGCAAAAAGTATGAAATAGCCTCGTGTCCAACCATAGTAAATGGTTACATAATTTATTAAGTATTCCTACTACCAAAAACATGGAAACATATATAATATTATCTTTAAGTGTTCGCTAAAGAAGCAACTCCCCACTTATTATTAAAGAAGAAGGTTCAGACACTTGCATTAACTTCTACTCCCCCTAGATGCTGCTAAAAGGACAAAAAAACGAAGTCTTTAAAGGCTTGAGCTCACATGTGCAAACAGAATGCAAGACGAGATGATGGCGACAGCTAGACAACGAACATGGCAATGACGGCTGCTCTTGGAGCAGAGAAAGTGAAAGTCAGTGCATGGGGAACGGGGGGCGGGGCGCCCAGACAAAGGGGTTCAAATGGAAACAGCAGGAAACTCTCTGGATTCAGAGTTGCCAGGTACTTCTGCGAGGGGGCGGGGGGAGGCTGCCCCTCACCTAGGCACATAGGGAATGCAGATCTCCACTCCGAGGCCCACCCCCAAGACAGAGTGTATTCTGCCTCTGCCAACCCTAGAACTGCACTGAATCCAGGGAATCAAACCACCAGATTCCAACAGAAACCTTGAGCGTGTCAATATAATATGATTTCTGTCCAGAAATCTAAGTGTCAAAAGGAGGACGTTGTTTGAAGCTCAAGAAATGGCTGCAGTAACAGTGACCCTTGGTAAAGTCAGTGCCTGATCACCTACCTAGTAGCCATGATGGTAAACAAAGCTGTCCCCACCCTTACGTTATCAACTGACCATCGATGATCTATTTTTCCTATTGAGTAACTTATTTTCAGGAATGCAATTTTGTAAATCAATTGTTACATCTAATAAAACTAAGCAAGGAAATAGGCAGTAATTAAGAATAAAGTATAGCAGTCTTTCAGAAAATGCCAAGTATTGACATTAATATGGAGCAGCTGTTAAATCTCGCATTCTGCTGGTAAGAGAGCAAATTTGTACAACCACTTTGGAAAACTTTTGGAGTGCTGAATAAAGTTGATGTTTGTGAACCCCATGCCCCAGCAAAGCCAATGGTAGATAAATATCCAAAAGAAATGCATGCAGGTATCCACTAAATGACATGTTCTATCTAGAACATTTATAATATTCTACTTAGAATAACCTGAAACTGGAAACTATTCAAATGCCCAACAAGAGTAGAATGAATAATTTATGGCCTATTCACATAAATAATGACTCCACAGCAATGATGAAGAACAAACTACAACCAGAGGCTATACAGAGTGTCATAACATGACTTTGAGAGAAAAAAGCCAGATGCAAGAGTGCACGATTCAGTGTATATGAAAGCACAGCACCCAGAAAAATGACAGCATGCTGCTAGAAGTCAGTTACCATTGTGGGTAGACGGGCACAGGGCAGGGCCTGGAACTGAGCTCAAGATGGTTTCCGGATGCTTGTCGTCTTCTGCGCCTTGGTCTGGGTGCTGGTTACACAATCGCAACTGATCAGTGAAAACGCATCAAGACACACTATATATTATGTATTAATATATTACATATTATATTACACTATATATACGTATACTTTCTTATATGTAAGGTCTATTCAGTTAAGACCTTAAAAATTTATACCAGGTCTTAAGAACTTATTATCCTAGAGAGGAGACAAGATTGTTATAGATAAAATTACTGAAGACTATGTAAATTATAGAAATAGAATAGAATGGAAATAGTCAATGTGCAATTATGTTAATTAGTACTCTCTCATATGTACTAACAGAAATTCTACTTAAACTTATCTAAAGCATATATTTACTATGTTGGCTCTTGTATATGAATAGTCCGGGAAGTAAATGGAGTTTCAAATTTAATTATATAAAGGGGCCCAGATAGATAGTTTATAGATGGATAGTTAGATGATAGATGGATGGATGGATGGATGGATGGATGATGGATAGATGGATGGATGGCTGGATGGATTATGGATGATGGATGGATGGATGGACAGACAGCTAGATGGATAGATAAATTCACCTTTTATCAATCATCCCTCCATAAAGAAAGAAATCTATTTCCTGCAGGTCAAGGTTCAAAGCTATTCCTCTAGGCCTCCATGGTGTGCTCTAGCAACCTTGGCAACAGCAACCATGCCACCCTCTTGGTTGGCCCCTGGCAACCACTGTGTATCCACGGTCGAGCTTCCCCAACAGCTTTGCTGGCCTTTATCCTCCTGTCCATCTTTTAAGTCCCAACTTGAGCTCCATCCTGTCTGTGGAGCACAGCAAGGAATCGTTTGGATTTTGACACAACCAAGTGACAAGGTAGGTTTTCCTCTCTCGCTCCTCCCTCCCCAGGGAATAAAATGAGGCACACTCTTAACACGAATTTTCAGCAGAACACAGGGCTCTGACCCGATAGGTCTGTCTCAGCTGTGAGAAGAGAGGTTCATCTTGTTACCTGGGGCAATGCCAGACAGGGCAGCTTCCCAGGTGCAGGGGTGAGGCCACCTCCCACTCTCTCCTTGCTTCTGCCCAGGGAAAAACCTTGACTTGCAGTCAAGGGGGCCTGAGGCTGAGAGGGAAAAGAATTGGGCTTTGGAGTTAGGCAGAAAGGTTCAGAGTCCAAAACATCATTGAGGGAAGAGGAAAGAACAGGGGGCCAGAGGAGAAGGGGCTCCTCCGTGGCCTTCTGAGGTGGGCTTCTAGGAACTTGGTGAGGAAGAACAAACATTAGGTGAGAAAAAAGCTGTTGGCCCCAGCCTCCTCTCTGCCTGTCAATTAAGTCATTGCAGTCAGACTTTTTAGGTAAAGAATTGCACTTTTCCATTTTCCAAACTTTACAGGGAAAAGGGACAAGGATAAATAGTATTGGTTGTAATTTAGTTGTTTTGACTGGTTTTCTTTTCCTTCCAGCTCTACAGCATTCCATCACAAGTACCCCAGGAGCCTCAGAGAGGAGAGAAGCATTTTTCTCCTTTTATGATGCTGCCCTCTGCTGGACATTGGGAAATTCACAGGGGAAAACATTCGGTTTATCTCTGGAGTTTTGTCTGGGTTCGATTTAGTGATTCAGGCCCAAAATTGTTTGGTGGGGGGAAAGATTTTCTGTAAAAAAAAAAAAAAAAAAGTGTTTAATCTCAAATGAGAAAGAAATTAAGTAGTTTACATTTTTACAATGATGAAAAAGCAGAAATGACTGAAATATTATGTACCTAGGTTGCTGATGAGTGTGAAGTGACGTGACACTTCAGGGTAGTGAATTTATAGAAAAGAAGAGGAGTGATTTAAAAAGGGCACTGCCTTGGACTCTGTCCACCTTCTCCTGAACATCCAGACACCAGAAATAATTTTAAAAACTAAAAGTACTTATTCTCAAGGTTGCTCTGTAAATTATGCCCACAAATGTGTAGGAGCAGGCTAAAGGCTAGAGAGATGGTCATGTATCCATATCAGGCAGAGATGAAAGCTGGTTTTTTTAAAGGATCCTCTAGCAACTTGGAAAACACAAACGCCATGCTATCCATACTCAGCAGTTCTTAATCAGGGTCATGCATTGAATGCCTAAAAACTGCAAAGATTGATTTTTCAGGTCCCAGACAAGAAGATTCTGCTTCGTGTGGACTGGAATATGACCTGGGTATTGTATTGGAATTTTGGGAAAGCCCTCCCGGTGAGTCCCCTAATTATACCCCTAATAGAAAACTCTGAGTTAAAGGAAGACAGTGGGCTGCCAAATGGCATTCATATGTCACCTTTAACTCACTCAATAATACATCGACTGTACACGGACAGGAACAAAGAAGGAAGAGGACTCTGTATCTGGATGACTTGAAATAGCCTCTCTTGCAAGACACCTGCCAAAATTAGAACCACACATTTGAGGATTCTGGGACTGCATCAAGTACCTAAAGAATATGTGTCATGTTATTTCACATGATAATATTTTTAAAAATGAGTTGAGTGGTGTTTTCGAGCTGTTACTGCAGTCAAATATCAATGCGGAAATTAGCCCTCTGCAGCTGTGGAGGCAACTGAAGTTCCAGCTTGCTTGCATGCGGCTCAGTCCCTCTTCCTAGAGCCATAAAGTGGCCTGAGCATCACTGATCTGCCCTTCTCCACAAACACTTAAACCAGAGACAGCCTAGGACCATCTGCTGAAGGAGGCAGGCAGCCTGGCAGGAAAGACTAGAGACTCAAGGCCTGGTTTTGATCTGCTGCTAACTCACTGAGGGATCTCAGGGGACTCCTTCACCTCCCCACCGATTACTGTAAAATGAGAGGTCGGGGGTCTAAATTTAAGCACCCGCAGGCGTCAGATGACGTCAGTGAGTGAAAGAGGCCAGGCACAAGCCTAGGGGGGAAGAGTGAGGACTGTGGAAACTTGAGAGCGCGTGCCTTTGTAAAGGGGTGGCCAGGGCTCAGCTCCTGCAGATTCCTCTCTCGGGGTCACTGAGAACAGTTGTGCAGGTTGTGCACTGCACAAGGGCATGGTGGTGGAGGCGGTGCCCTTCACCTCACAGACATGGATGTCTATCAATGACAGTTTCCTGGAAGATGTCCGTACAGGGTTCTGAGGAGAGAATACCTTCTGAGATGCACAGAAGTGTTGTACGGACTGTTAGAAGCCCTGGTTACCACGTGAGAAGACAGGTCTAACGTTGCCTGTTGCAAGATCCTCTTCCTTCTGTGTTTTTCTTTCTTTTTTTTTTTTTTTTTTTCCTCTAAGCTGAAAACATGGCTTTTAATGTGAAATTGCCCTACATTAAAATTAGTTGGAAACTAATTCCAAAACATCATTCGACGTTGTGATGGCTAAGCAAATCACCTCTGGGGCCACATTCCGGCTATGGTTGGAGGTCCCTGACCCGGATAAACCCTAAGTTACTGCCATCTCAGAAACCCTCCTATTCTATGCACCTCATGTGTAATCTTGGGGCTATCACAGAGGAAAATGAATTACCTTGGTCAATTATATCAGGATATAATAGAGATTATACGGCTCTAAAAAGTAAAAGCGCAGCCTTTGGATGATGGTATATACGACCTCCCTACCCATCATCTGGTTAACTTTAATTCATCCTTTCTTACTATCAATGTTATTTCTCCAGAGACAATCTCCTAAGACTTCCATCTAAATAAGGTTCCCGTTACGCTTTCTTAAAACACCTTGCTTTGCCGAGTGAACTTTTACATCATAAGATATTCACTTGTGTGAATCTTGGCTTACTGTCTGTCTGCTCATGGGATGACGGATTAGTCTGGACCCCATCAGGGACATATCTTTTCTCCTTGGTGTCCCTGACCTGAACTTGCTGCCTGGGGTTTGGCTTCTGGGTTCCTGACCTTGGAGGATATCTGATTTCCATTGCTGGGAAGGAGGCTCTCTGGCTTGCCTCCCTCCCCAACATATCTCTGAGCCAGAGAAGGAAGCCAGGCCAAGCTAGTGATGTTCAGGACATCAGGCTTGGCTGGTGGCTGAAACCTGCCTGGATTGCGGTTGGGGGCTCAGATTTCAGAAAATACACACAGATACTTCCTCTGATAGACAGTCTGCTTCCTCTTAGATGATGGGGTTGGGGCTAGAGTTTTCAGCCCAGAATTAAATTCTGTTTCTGTACATATTTTACATTCTGATTTTCTTTCATAGGCATAACAAGATCATTATTATACCAACTAATAGGCCAGGCCTCTTGAAGATTTATTGAAGAAATCTGGTAGTCTTTAAGGCCAACTGCATTTCTTGATACTGAAAAGAATTTCCTAAGGATCACCCATCCCCAAGTCAGTAAAAGATCAGCTAAAACAGCTCATTCCATAAAGCAGCTAAAAACAGAAGGAAGCCAATGAATGTGGGAGAAATTGCAGAAGGGGAAGGAAAACCCCAAATCACACAAAGGTAACTTCTCAAAGAGCAAAAGAGAAAAAGAAAGGTAAGAGCAGAGAAGGAAAGATTAAGGAGGAAAGAGGACCAGGGAGCACTCCGGAAGTGGACATTATCAGGGGGAGAGTCTTCGTCCAAAACGCCACCTCCATCTCTTTGAGTCTCTGTCCCACGCTCAGGTTCAAACCCAGCTGCAGGTACTGCTCCATGTGATTGTAGGCTGGCCACAGAGGCAGGCCTTCCCCGTTAGGGTCCCTGGGAGTGAGAGCAGAAGCAGGGGTGAGATTTTCATCCTTGAACACCCGGTTTGTGGCGGGGTGTCCCAGAGGTTTACTTACCCGGTCCGAGCAAAGTTGGCCCAGTATCTCATCATCTTCCTGCTCAGTGATTTCTCCTCTTCTGTGGCTCCTTCTGAGGAGGATAATCATAAAACTCGGCTCACACACTGAATGCCAGATGCCCCAGGCGCCTCACCATTTGATGACTCTCTCACATCTCTCCTCTGGCTGGATCCTCACTAGCCTCCCAAGTCATCTGACTTCTTTTGCATTTGCAGATACTGAGGCTCATGCCCAAGGTCATGGCTTCTAAATGGTGGAGTCTGAACACATACCTTCCTTGCCTACCTGATGATATGCTCCCAGGCGTTCCCACGAGGCGGCGAGTTTCTGAGAGCTAGAGGGGTCACCTCTCTGTCTCTCTCAACTGATTATTGTATCTCTTTATTCGAAAAAATAATACTTGCTCAAAGTACAAAATCCAAAATGCAGAAAGGGTATCTAATGAATATCAGTTTTCCTCTCATCTCTTCTCTCCACTGCTACCAGCCTCAGAGGCAACCGTTTCGAGTGCCCTCTGAAGGCTGCTAGACGTGTACAAGAGTCTAAGTGAACATGTTTTTACCCACACAGTGGTATCATGGACATATATTCTGCACCTTCCTTTTTGGCTAAAATTCTACGTAGAAGATAGTTCCACAGTGTCGCCTATAAAGCTTCCATTTTTTTTTTTTTTTTTTTTTTTTTTGCCATTTAATGTTCTATATATAGAGAGAGTTATATGCAATTATATATAAATACACAATTAGTGTATCCAGTACTCTGTTAATGGATCTTTACATTATTTCCAGACTTTTGCTGGCAAAAGCAATGCTTTAGTGGGCACGTATATTTTTGCATATGTGGAAGTATAACAGCACAAAAAATCGTAGACATTGAATTGCTAAGTGCTCTATGTACTTCAAATTTTCATAGTTTCCCTTTAATTTGTAAAGTTGTCTGTTTCTCCGTACCTGCTCAAATAATAATTTAAAAGATTGTTCTTCCCAAACTTGACCAATGAAACATGATTCCTCAGTCAAGGTTAGTTTGCAGTCTTCTTGTTGTGAGTGAAGTTGAGTGGATTTTCCTGCTTAAAAGATTTTTGTGTTTCCTTTTCCATAAACTTTCTATATCTGTTACTCAGCTTTTGACTGAGTTTTCTCTATGATTTTAGGAACTCGTTAGATATCAGGAAATTTACCCCTCGACATGTGTCATTCATTTTTTCCAATTTGGAGAGTCTATGTGACCATCAGATACTATAGTAATACTATACTGCACACCAAATACTCAGTAATGGTTGTCAAGTAACAATAATAAAAACATTTATTAAGCAATAACTGTGTGCTTATGAGAATTATTTCATTTAACCCTCATGACAACCTAGGAGGTAGTTCTGTTATCTGTGTTATAAGAATAAATGAAACAACAAATAAACTGCAGTGCCTAGATACACTCTGTATGAGAGACTCTATCCTTACCTTCGAGAGGCCAGCATGAACTGGTTAAGAGCCTATATTGCGCTATTTTTTAAACTAAATATTTTAGTGATATCTCCTGTGTGTAGTTCCTATAACTTTTTTTTAATTGCTAACCTCATCTGATTGGCTTATTCTTTCAGGCACTGAACAGGCCATTAATTCAGGAATAAATGAGCTAACCTCACTGGTAATAGTTCACACGCATTTACATTAGATCTCCTGGATCTAGACCACTTTGGGCTAGAATTATGAAAAATGAGGTCCTTGCCTTTCAAAGCCCTGGGTAGTAGCCCCATGAAAGAGTTCTGAAAAGGGCAGGAAGGGTGAGTCCAGCAGGCAGAGAGATGAGAGAAAGTGGTTCTTGTTTTTTAAAAGGATTACACAAGAGTCCCCCAGTGCCCACCTCCATAAGCAAAGAGAAACATTCATCAAGCAAACTTGACAGCTCATTTTCATCTTAGTTTCTAAAAATACAAGTGGAGATGGGGCATTTTCCAGGGGCAGGTCGTGTTTGTAAACCTTAGATTAAATAAGCAAATGGAAACCAGTCCTCCGGGTTCTCCCGCAGCTTTGGGGCAGGTGAGGGGCTTCGTGCTAACAGTGGGGAGTCGGGTGTTCTTCCCAGCTCACGCCACACTCACACTCACGTTCCTGCAAGCTCAGGAGCCCGAGGCAGCTTCCGCTTCCTTACCGAACATGACAACGTCGCCCTTGAGGAAGGCGCCTCCGAAGACAAAGCGAATTTCATCAGAATGATCGGCTTTGACGAAGGCTGGCTTCGTGCTCTTAAAGCACTGGGGCCGGTGCTGGAACTCGTAGAAGTAAATGGGTGCTCCAGCATCTGTGGGGATGTAGGAAAGGGTCCAGGCCAGGCCAGGCCAGGCCTGGCCTGCAGGCAGGGGAGGGAGGGCTGTCCCTGCATCCCTACTGGTCTAGTCCTGGATTCAAGGACCCTCGGGTGGGGAAGCCCAGAGACAAGAGGTGACTGGAATGGAGCTAATTTCCTTCTCCCTTATTGAGGCCTGCTCCAGAGGCCCCGATGACAGAGAACTCACACCCCTCAGGGCAGCCTGAAAGGTCAAGAGTTCTACTAAAAAAAAGCCCTTCACACCAGTCCAAGATCTACCTCCTGTGACTTCTTCTCACTGGCCCCAGTTTAACTGCCTGGAGACAAACAGAACAAACTTATTCCCAGCTTCCAAAATGTTCTGTGCACCTTCTGTTCCCCTTCATCTCTCCTCTCCTAAAGGTCTTTGCTCTCTAATTTCCCCCCGTCTTTCTCTGAATCATCATTTTTTTTCTCTATGGGATCATTGCAAACATGCTTACAAAGTGTCCCCTTAAAGCACACATACAAACATACATGTGCACACACAAACATATGCATGCACACACATACAAATGCATGGGCACACACATGGGCACACATGAACATACATAGTCTTGGTCTCACCTTCCCCTTCAGTCACTGGATTATTCCTCTAACTCCCTTCTAGAAAAACCCCACAATACAGTTGCCTTATACTCATTATCTCTGCTTCATCTTCTCTCATTTTGTCTTTTAATCGCAGTACCATTTATGGACAATAAAAAGCACAGACTTTAAGCATACAGTTTGATAAGTTTTTTCAAATGTATACACATTCACGTAACCACCACCCTGGTCAGGACATGGAGTAGTTCCATCATCCCAGAAAGTTCTCTTGTGTCTCCTTCTAGTCATCTACCAAGACACAATGTTTTTTTTTTTTTTTGCCTATGTTTGGCCTCTGCATAAATAGAACAACACAATATATACTCTTTTGGTGTCTGACTTCTTTTATTTAGCATAACGTTTTTAAGGTTCATCCATATTGTAGTATGCATCAGTACTTCATTTCTTTTTATGGTCAAAGAATAATCCATTGCGTGGATAGACCACACTTTGTGTTGTTTATTCATCTATCAGTTGATGGACATTTGAGTTGTTACCACTTTTCAGCTACTCTGAATAAAGAGGCTGCTATGAATATTTATGTACAATTTTTGTTTTCAGTCATCTTGGGTATATCCATCCCTAGTTGTGGAACTGCTGAGTTAAGTGCTAATTCTACGTGTAACATTTTGAAGAACTGCCAAACTGCTCTCCACAATGAGCACACCGTTTTACGTCTTCGCCAGCAATAGATGAGGGTTCCAGTTTCTCCACATTCTCAATAACGCTGTTACTTTCTGGTTTTGTTTCTGTTTCATTTTTTGTTCTTTTATTATAGCCACCCTCACGGCTGCGAAGTGGTATCTCACTGTGGTTACGATTAGCATTTCCCTCGTGACTAACAATGTTGAGCATTATCCCACGTGTTTCTTAGCCATTTGTGTATCTTCTTTGGAGAAATGTTCATTCGAACCTTTGCTCATTTCTGAGTGGAGTTGTTTGGTTTTCGTTGCTGTTGTTAAGAGTTCTTTATAAATTCTGAATAATAGACCTTTATCAGATATGTGATTTGCAAAGATTTTCTCCCATTCTATGGGTTATATGTTGTCCTTCGATATAGAATAGTGTTTAATTTTGATTAGGTCCATCTTATTTTTTTCTTTTTTTAAATTATGCTTTTGTGTTATATATAAGACTCCATGCTAAATCCGAGGTCATGGAAATTTGCCCCGAAGCTTTCTCCTAAGAGGTTTACGATTGTGGCTCTTATACTTAGGTCTTTGAACCATTCTGAGTTAATTTTGGTTTACAGTGTGAGGGGAGGGTCCAACTTTACTATTTTGCAGGTGTCATCCAGTGGCCCCATCACCATTGGTTGAAAAGACTCTTCTTTTCCCCACTGAATGGTCTTGGCAGCCTTGTTGAAACGGTGGACCACAGATATATAGGTTTATTTCTGGATTTTCAATTCTGTTCCACTGATTTATATGTCTATCCTGTGCCAGTTCTGCATTGTCTTGATTACTATTGCTTTGTTGTAAGTGAGTTTTGAAATTAGGAAGCATTAGTCTTCTAGCTTTATTCTTTTTTTTTTTTTTCAAGATTATGTTGGTTGTTTTGGGTTCCTTGAAATTCCAAATGAATTTTAGGATGAGCTTGTTCATTTCTTCGAAAAAAGGAAATTGGCATTTTGATAGAGATTGCATTTAATTTATGGATTATTACCATCTTTATAACACTAAGTCTTCCAATCTATGAACACAGGATGTCTTCCTATTAATTCTTTAATTTCTTCCGACAATGTTTTATAGTTTTCACTATACAGGCCTTGTATCTCCTAAGTATTTTATTCCCAAGTATTTTATTCTTTTTGATGCTATTATAAATGTTCTTTGTGTTTTCTTAACTTCATTTTTGAAGCATTCATTGCTAGTGTGTAGAAATAAAATCGACTTCTGTATATTGATCTTGTATCTTGAAACTTTGCCGAATGTATTTATTTGCTTTTATAGTTTTTTTGTGTGTGTGTGAATTCTTTAGAATTTTCTGTATATAAGATTATGACATCTGTGAGTAGGGAATAGTTTTGCCTCTTTCTTTCCGATTTGGTTTCCTTTTAATTTCTTTATCTTGTCTAATTGTCTTGACTAGCATTCTAGTACAAGGTTAAACATTAGTGGTGAGAGATGACATCTGATCCCAATCTTAGGGGTAAAGTTTTTAGTCTTTCACCATTAAGTAAGATAAAAGCTGTGGGTTATTCATAGAAGCCCATTATCAGGTTGAGTAAGTTCCCTTCTATTCCCAGTTTGTTGAGTTTTTCATAATGAACGTGTGCTGGCTTTTGTCAAATGCTTTTTCTGCATATATTAAGATACTCGTGTTTTTTTTTTCCTTTATTTTCTTAATATGGTATATTATTGATTGATTTTCATATGATGAATCTTCCTTACATTCCTAAGATAAATTTCTAGATCACAGTGTATATATTCCTTTCAATATGCTGCTAGATTCAGTTTTCTAGCACTTTGTTGAGATCTTTTTGCATCTATACCCTGGAACACTGGCCCCAGAAAATCATGGGGACGTGGGAATTTTCTACATGGTCCTGAAGCAGGGAAAAGAACAGAAACAAGAACAGATCAACATTCTTGAACCCTGAAAGGCAGGGGACTTGCAAAGGTCAATGTGCAGGGTTATATCTCGGACACCCTTGGGAGGTCCCTCTCAGTGAGGGAACAGAAAGGCGGAGCAGGTGGCCAGTCAGCAGGCCACAAGGATCCCTGTAGCCACCGGCTTTGCTGGGCCATGGCCCTGCAGGGAGTAGGTGAGGATGCTCAGAGACTCACCTCTGTGATATTGAGCTGTGACCAGCCCAGGGACCACAAAGAACATATCTCCAAGCAAGTCCAGAAACCTGTTTCGTATTTCAACCAGGGAGTGCTTGTTGTAGAAGTATTCATCAACCAGAAGGCGTAAATACTGGGGAGGCGTGTGCTGTAAAAAATCACAGGCACAGGAGATCTGGGTCAGTGACAACAGCCAACAAGTTAAGCATCTGGCTGTGCAGGCTCGATTCCGAGTGCTTCACATGCATTGTCTCGTTTAATCCACACGGCAACTCCGTCATGTCAAAGTTAGCCCCGTGTCACAGAAGAAGCAACTGAGACTCAGAGAGGCTAAGTGCTTTGTCTAAACCGGTGGAACCATGATTCTTTCACAAGTCTATTTGCATCTAAATCCCATGCTCTTAATTATAGTACACATGTCGCTCTGATATGTCTCAGAAACAGCCACCCCTGGGCAGAACTGGCTATATCATTTGCAAGGCCCAGTGCCAAGTGAAAATGTGGGGCCTCTCATTCAAAAATGAAAAGTATTCAAGATAGTGACAACAGGACATTCAACCAACTGCAGGACCCTTTTCTGAGCACGAGGACACACACCCATGAGGCCGGCCCTGCTCCTGGCACCAGCAATGCCTCCGGGCCTTTGCTATTTGATCTAAACTAGTCCCCTGGAGTTCCCTCATCTGTGAAAAATGGGTTGCTCAGAGGGTTACGTGAGAAGCGAAGAGAAGAGCACGCTGCCTGGCATGGAGCAGGCCTTCAGCTCTGTCGGTCCCCGGAGACCACTGCCAAGTCCTTCCGCCGGGGGTCCGCTGCTCGCTTTGACCTGACACCAAGCCACTTCTTAGTCTGCGATCCCTCAACTAGACCCCAGCACAAACACTGGAGGGTGGAAGCGAAATTCGTGAAGGTTCAGGTCTGTTACATAGGTGCTGTTCCTGGGGGCGTCTGACACTCCGGGGAACGCTGGGACTCGTTGTTGCACCTCAAACCCCTGATCTAAGACAGAGGCACAGCCCTTCACAGGGCTCTGTGTAACTTGGAGGCGCCATGTGTCATACCAGCGAGTGCTGCTCAGACTTGCCTCGGGGCCTCCGAAGCCCACTTGCTTTCAATTGGGCCCAGAGCAAGCGAGCGCTCCGTAGCAGGCCCGGGCTGTGGTGTGAGCGCCCCGCCCCTCTTGGACCATATGACCAGCAGACCCCTCAGCGCTCGAGAGATCTGAGGTGGGTACAGATGCTGTGTGGAGCCTGTGGAGAACCCCACCAGGGCGATCGCAGGGCAGACCCCATGGTTCTGGAGCAAGGCTGTGCCATCTGCACCAGGGAACAACTAACCGTTTGAAAAGCACCTCCTGCCCCGCTACTGGGCCCTAGGAGAGACTCACACTCGCCCTCACAGTCCTCCTGCAGCTTCCTGCCCACCCTTCTTCCCAACCCCTGGACCTGGCGCAGATGTCTTCTCCTCTGAAAATGCCCAAGACCCAGATCAATGGTCTCCTCCAGCGTGAGGCCATCTCCAACCAGCCTGAGAGGTTCCACTGCCTAACTTATGTTAAATATCTCTCAAACCTTGGTCCCAACTCATCACCGGGTAGCCAAGACTCAGCCAACATCCCTTCTGAGCCTTAGGGCCTGAGAGGTCCCCTGCCCTAATGGATGTGGAATCATGTTGCCCTTCGTTCCCAGCCCCTGGGGTGAACTTGATATTCTAGCCATCTCACTTAAAAGTCACACACACCCTCCCCTGCTGCAGCCAACCACTTTGAGCTCTTCATGCTTTTCTGCTCCTAACTGGTCCTCTTGGTCCTCTGGCTCCTCTCACTCCTGGTCCTCCACCAGCCAGACTACCTAACTCATCTTCCAAAACACTTCCAGGAGGGAGCCATCTGCTCCCTCCTGTGGGCGCCTCGGGGTCTCGGACACCCCTCTGCCCTGATTTGTGTAGCCATGCACTGAAGTGTCTCGTCATGTCCATCTACCCTAAAAGTCTACAGGTTCCTCAAGTGCGGGGTGGTGGTGGTGGTGCTGGTGGTGGTGCATGCTTATCACTGTGCCCCAGTGCCTAGGGGCATGTGGACTCTCAATAGACATTTGTTCAATGAATAAATAAATGGAACAAACCTGGTACAGAATACACACTGAATAAATGTTTATGGGGAAAAGGAAGGAAGGAAGGAAGGAAGGAAGGAAGGAAGGAAGGAAGGAAGGAAGGAAGGAAGGAAGGAAGGAAGGAAGGAAGGAAAGAAATCCATCTCTACAACCCCATGTCCAGGATATATTTGTGCAAGGAGTGAATGAATAAATGGTTGAATAATGGTCCTGGGTATTGCTAGAACCCAGTTCAGCATGTATCGGCAGGCAGTAAACAGAAGTCCCGAGTTTCAGATGAGTTTCAGAACTCAGGACTTTTCAGATTGTAGATAGGTAATTCAGTATGTATGCTGCATATTATGTAACATGCTGGGGAAGCAGCACGGTAGCCCCCTCATTAATATGAAAACATATGAATAATGAGATAAAGAGAATGAAAGTGTAGGAATAATAAAAACTAATGGCTATATCAGTCTAGGTCAAGTTTGGCTGCCATGTAGGCTACAAAAAGCCTCTGGGTTTTCAGAGTACTTTGGATTTTGAGTTTGTGGGTAAGAGACTGTGGAACTCTACCAAAAAGATCTATTGAATAAACGAATGAATGAGGAACATCTATATCGCCAGCTCCCACCCCTGAGTGTGACCCAGGGAGGTTTGTTAAATGACTCTCCGAGAGTCACAGTTGCCCAAGCTCACTCACCAGGATTGTGTGTATCAAGTGCAGGGCGAGAGACTTGTTGGAGTCCCCGAAAATCTCAGAAATCTCCTTCTGTGGAGAGAAGCAGGACACTGCATCGGCACATCAGGTCATCAGAAGGGAGACCGGCATCTCTGGGGGCCCAAGCACCCTCCTGTCAGATGGGAGGCTGGGAGGAACAGGAACCCTTTCAGCCCCCAGGGGACCCTATGTAGGAGCAGCCTCAGTGAGTGAGTTAAGCAACGAAATTTCTTCTTTTCACATTTGATAAAACATAGCCATTCCCCGTCATCCCTGTAGTCCTGTGGGACCTAGTGGCTGCCCCGTGAAAAGGCCATGTTGTGGCCTGAGTTGTGTCCCCCACCAAATTCCCATACTGAAGCCCTAACTCAAGACCTCAGAATGTGACTGTGTGGAGACAGGGTTTCTAAAGAGGTGATTAAGTTAAAATGAGGCCATTAGGTTGGGCCCTAATTCAATTGACTGATGTCCTTAAAAGGAGAGGAAATGTGGACACTTGGAGGGACACCAGGGATGTGTGCACACAGGGAAGGTGGCCACCTGCAAGCCATGTGAGGACACTGCGAGAAGGTGGCCACCTGCAAGCTGAGGAGGGAGGCCTCAGAAGAAACCAAGCTGGCCAGCACCTTGATCTTGAACTTCTCAGCCTCCAGAACTGTGAGGCAATGAATTCCTGTTGTTTAAGCCCCCAGGCCTGTGATTCGTTATGGCAACCCTAGCAAACTAATACTGACCACGACTTGGCTTTGACGCCAAGATCAAAGAGAGACCGGAGAATCTTGAAACCAGTGGATTACTGTTCTCTTTCGGAAGACCTTTGCAATCAGGGCCTCTGAGAAGCCAGCACTTGGCTGGCAGCCAGTGAGGTGGTGAGGCTGGTGGGTAAGGACACAGGCTCTGCTTGGTACACAGGAAGAGCTACGAGTAATTATTTATGAAATGACCTTTCCCTGGCCAATGTTACAGTTTAAGAAAGAGGGGGTATAAATACTATTCACTTGTCAAATGAATTTCCCTGGTACGTTTTCTGCTGAAAATATCAAGGTTAAAGAACCACTAAGTTAGATATTTAAACGTACGGGTCTCTTGGAATCTGAGGGAATCCCCCCCCACCCCCAGAGTCATTCAAATCATCTGCAAGTATACTCTAACTACTAAGAACCCTCTCTGTATGTTCAAGAGCTTGGATTTGTGGCCACCAACGAGCCTTGTAATTTGACAGACCTATGTATTTCATAACCTCGTTTCCCCCAGCTTGAAAGGAGGAGGTTGGCCTACATAAATGAGCTTTGATGGCACTATGAATCGGAGTACTCCACTCTTCCGAGGACAGATAAAGGTTTATTTTGAACGCAGAGGGTTTTCTCAAAACACGAGGTCAAGAAATCATGGCTCCTTTTCAGCATTCAGGCCTCGGCTCAGACGATCCTTCCTTGGAGAAGCTTTGCACAGCCACACTTCCTCCTGCCTAAAGAAACCTTCTCTGTCCTGTTTACATCCTTCACAGCACTTATCGCTCACTAGAACCATCCTTCTGAACTACCATTCCATCTGTCTCTCCCCTGGAGAATGTAAGCTGGCGGAAAGCTGGACCCATGAGACTCGTTCACTGTTAAATGCTCTGTTTTTATAAGAGCTTAGGGCACAGAGTAAATGCTCGGTTCATTCTTGTTGAATGAATGAAGTGACTCAATGATTTTGCAACTTGCACAAGCTTAGAGAGCATTCTTGGAAACCCAAATGCCAGAACTGAGGCTGGATACGAAAGTGTAAAGGCCTGAAGTTTTCAAACCTACACGAATTTCATCTTTGAAGGAGTATCTGTGCTTATTTGAAACAACCATTTATAATGCTTTGCGCAAATCTCAAATGGGTCTCCTCCTAGCTCTGTGTTTTATAGAGTTGTTTCTTATGACATAGAACTATGCGAGGAGCAGGGCGGACACTTGCTACAGTTGACCCCAACCCTCAGTTACCCTCCTTCAGAGAGACGAAAGATGACCACTGAATACATGACCGATGGGGCTTCATCGCTCACAATGCTGCGTGTCGTCTACAGGAATGCCTCGCTGTGCCTCACTGTTCAAGGAGCCCCAGGAGGCACAGTCAGAATTCTTACCATGGGCAGCAGGAAGCCACACTCGTGGTTATTGACTCCGATGATAGAAGGAATTGAATTAAATGTTTTTCGAGTCAATAGTTTTAGAGGCTCATCAGGAAAGAAAAAACCATCAACCACTTGAGTGAAAGATTTGGTTTTCTGAAACAAGAATAGAAAAATCGGAAGTTGTCTCCGTTCACCAAATCTGCTGTCCCCAAACCCTGGCCAACCTGAGCCAACACACTCAAGCAAAATTCATGAAGAAAGTAAAAATAAGCCACACATGGCCCATTCCAAAACATTTGTGCTGGCTGGCCAGTCCTGCCACTTCCTTTGGCAATGGGGCTCAAATTCTCTGTGCCTTAGTTTCCTCATCTGCTAACCGGGGATAATAGTATCTACCTTAAAAAATTGTAGCCTAGGATGGTGGTTCTCAAAGTGTGGCTCCCAGACCAGCAGCATCAGCATCACCATGGAACATATCAGAAATGCAAATTCTCAGGCCCCACCCCAGACCTACTGAACATGGAACTTTGGGGGTACAGTTCAGCCAACTAAACTCTCCAGGTGATTCTGATGTATGTTCAAGTATGGGAACCACTGGCCAAGTGCATTGGACAGAGATGGCCAGGGTAGCAGAGTTGGTGTGAGCATCTTCCTGAGATGTCTTCCTCACCACTGTGTCTTGGATCTGGCCAGGTAGCTCTTGGGTCTCAGGAAGCAACACCTGGTTCCATCGATGGTTTTTGTTTTGTGTTGTGCTGTGTTTTGGGGTTCCTGTTAGGGAGTGGTGGTAGGAGGGAGCACACAAAAGAGCTTTCACCCTACATCGGGTCAAAGACTTGTTATCCACATCCTGGAGTCCAGGAGAGCTCGCAGCAGATCCTTAATCCACACCAAATAACTATTTAACAACTGTTAGAATTTGACAGATAATGACCTTGCTCTTCCAAGGACTATCAGGAGAGTGAAAGGGACATACAAGGTCATCCAGTTCAATGAATCCTCCAGTGACGGAAATCTGTCAGCAGTCATCTGGACTCCCTGCTTGCATACCTACAGAGGTGGGTATCTCCCTGCCTTCTAAAGGAGCAGATCCCTTTTCTGACAATTGAGTTTTCTGAAAGTTCTTGGTCATACCAAGCCACAGTGGCTTCCTAAGAGGACTTCCAGCTCTTGACCTTAATTTTAGCTTCTGGGGGCATGTAGAACAAATTTGTCTCTCTTCCCAGCCAGATACCTTTTAATGACTTAGAGACAACTTTTGTAATTTGTATTTTGCTGGATCTTCTCTAGGCTAAGCAGGCACCCCTGGCCCATAAATTTCCTTAAATTGCTGATAAGGGTTCTATGTTCCACCATTTTCCAGCCATTACTATGATTCCCCAGCCCCCATCTTTCTAAGTCCCACGCTAAAACCAGTAAGAGAGTGGCAGGATTCGTCTACCGCTCCATTCCAAGGGGCTGCCCCCCGGGCCCCCAAACCTCTCCTCCTGCTTCACCTGGTTTATGCCTAGCAGCTCCGCGGAGGATTTTGTCCTCAGGCACTGCAGCAGGGCCTCGGAGTCCGCCACGCTGCAACCGCAGATGTTCGCAACCATCTGCAACTGTTTCCAGAGAAAGACCAAATCAGAGCACAGTACAGAGAGCCTCCAGGAAGACAAAAGTTGGGGAGAGTCCTCAATCCAGCCGCAGGCTGGTCCTTCACGCGTGAAGCCCAGCCTCCTGCCTCTCCCCAGCCCCATGTAACTGTGGTGGAATGGACACTGCATCATCCTTAAGAGAGCAACGTCTTTTTGTTTGTTTGTTTGTTTCTACACCAGTTTCACTTATTCTTGACCCTCTTTATCACCTTTAGCAATCACTGGAGCTGGGGGTGGGGATTCGTCAGTCTGCAGCTGTGGGATAGAGTCAAAATAACTGGTCACAGGCTCCATTGTGATGTCCCAGTCCTGTAATGTCTCCACTAGTGCTAGGCCCCACAGAACCCAGGAGCCCAACTCTGGGGTGACAAATAGAGCCAAAAGTCCCCAAAAGTGAGGAGCAGCTTTGCAAACTCCTTAACTGTCTGTTGAGGTTTGACCCTACCTCAGAGTCCCGGCTCGTCAGCTGCATCCTCAGCCTGGAATGCCCTGAATGTCTTTTTTCTGTCTCTACATTAGTTTCACTTATGCTTTAAGGCCCAAGTCCCACCTTCTCCAGAATGTCCTTTCAGACTATTGCATCCCCTATGCATCTTTTCCTCCTCTGATCTCCCCCCACCCCAAAGGTCCCCACCTTCTCTACCAAGCCCTTCGCTAAATACCTTCTTGCCCTGTCACTAAACTTTCCACATGTGTAGAACTTGTCCCTTGAATGGGATGCTCCTTAATCTTCTGAGATTCACAGATGCTCTGAGATTCCAGTGAAAGCCCCAGGCCTTCTCCTTGGGAAATCGCAGACATATACTGAGTCTGCCTACAATTGCAGGAGGTCAAGGACCACCTCCCAAACATATCCATGGAGTCCAGGTTAAAAATCCTTCTCACGAAACAATTATAGTCTTCTTAAGTAAGTACATGGCTTCTCCACTTACAAACCCACAGGTCCTAATATACAGCTGGGTAAACAAGGGGTACTCGGAATGTGTGTGGCGAATGAATAAATATATGCACACACTGAAAGTAGCTTGATATATCATGTTACCAAAATTGATTTTCCCTCTGTAGTGAGGGTGTTTTTGCAATATTAAAACTCTGTTTCTGCTCTTGGTGTATGCTGTTATTTTCTATAAGGTGTTTAAGAAAATGCACCACTAACATGAATAATACCCAGGAGGTGGCTCCACAGCTTCATGTTTAATTAATATTCATTGACTGAATCAGCTCATTCGTAAACTCATTCATTCAGCAAACATTTATAGTTGCCTAATATCCACCAGACATTATGCTGGGACATGAAAGATATAGAGACCTTGGTGTCCAGGTCCTCACTATCTGGTAGAGTGCCAAGATGAGATGACAGATGACAAATATCTAGAGCATATGTCTCACCTCCCCCTCACAATCTCATGCCAGACAATATTAATAAGTCACCATGTTATTTCCTACAGAGCTGGAAACAGCCTCAGAAACTTTCTTATCAGAGTACCCTTGGTGGAATAGAGTAGGTACAGGAGATGAGCTGTATATAATACAGGTGACTGAGTTATACATCACAATCAAAGAATAATGGATAAGATGTAAGAACTGTTACAAATACATTTACACACAGACTCACACATATGCACATACACACACACTCAGGGGCACCAGCAGCATTGCACTGTATACCTGGACCCATTTCTTATCGAACCAGGCCTTCCTTGGATCAATAAGATTCACCCTGGGCCAGCATCAGATTCTCTGGCCATGGTCAGTAAGGATAACAAGGCATATGGTCTATGGACACCTGACAGCATTCTCTCCTGACCGAGGCAAGGAAGCTGGAGAGGTGTTAACAGTATACCTACATCCTCATTTCTCTCATCGTCAGGGGCCTTCAAGTAAGGGATGATGGCCACCCCACTCTCCATGATGGCTTTGTGGAATAAGCCATTAGCCAGGGGGGACAGAATCTGGAAAGAGAACACAGGAGACCCAGCAAAAGTTATCCAGGGGCTCCCCAGCTCTCACACTCATCCCTTCTTTAAAGAAAGCTTCCCAGGAAGCCTCTCCAAGAGCCCTCACCTTAGAGAAAAAAGTCCCGCTATGGGGATTTGACAACCAGCTGTGAAGTTCTGGTCAAGTTACTCAACTGCTCTGAGCCCCAGGTTCTTATGCACTCTGAAGTCAAACATTCTGGCGAGTGAGCACCAGCTCCTTCACCCCTAGCTGGGTAACCCCGAGCAAGTGGCTTAATATTTCTAAGCATCAGTTTACTCTCCTATGAAACTAGAATAAAAATTGAGCCCATATCACAGAACTGTTTTGAGGAGAAGGAGAAGTAATGAATATAGAAGTCTTTGCACAGTGCTTGGTTAAATAATATACACTCATGAAATGGTGGCCGTTAGAGTATATGTAAAGTTGAGATGATATAATCCACCTTCTAGGGCTATTCTGAAGATAAAAATACCTTCTATATGGTCAAGTATTATACAACAGAAGCTCTCCTGACCCGCTTCTGTGTAACTGGTTTCTGTGATTAGCATGTTAACCGATGTCCACTCAGAGCCAGTGGGCCATTTTCGAGCACCTCTGTGCATTTCTATTCCCACCGATTTCTTGCCAAGTGTCAGCTATTTGCTTTCAAATCTGTTTGGTCAGTTATATTTGCTATTGTCATTACATAATCAATGAACTATCGTGGGAACCAATGAAGTATGTGTAAAAGAAAACCAAAATGAAATTATGTTTTGAGAGAAAACAACCTTGATAAAAGCGGGTAGCTAAAAAATATTACTATCAAATTAAAGGGACAAACAAAGGAAGAGTAAATTGTGTGGAGGAAACAGAAAACTCTGTAAGCATACTGCTTTCATAGACTATTCTGCAGACATCTTTAAGTGCATGCTCGCTGTAAAGAGAGTGAAACCACAATTTGAGGGCAGTGAATTCTGTGGGTGGTTGATGCAAGAGAGCCATGTTGGACTTCCAGCCAGCAGAGCAACTCTGAAGAGATAAGACCCCGTATCGAACTATTGCTGAAGGAATGGACCTTTTATGTTTTTAGTTAAAATAAAATGTTTACATGCATCCTTTGTCATTTTAGGCTTTAGCTGAGTTTTTCTATTAAATAAGTAATTACCAGTCCTGATAACTGGATGTCAGGGCTTCAACTCTACAAATAGAAATGATTTTTCCTTAAATTACCACTCACTACGTGATCTTGGGAAATTTGTTTAAACTCTCTGACGACAGCTCTCGTCCTTGCAATGAGACTGAGCCCCTAACTCAGAGTGTGAGGCTTGAGGGAGAGGGTGTATATAAAAGTGTTTGTTCGCCATGAAGCCCCAATCAGGTGTGAGTGGTTTATCGTCCTCATTTTTGTAACTTCCCTCACTGAGTTATATTCAAGCTCCAAAGAGGAGAACTCACAAGGCCGGATACACTTATGGCTCCTGCTGACTCGCCAAAGATGGTCACAGAGCGTGGGTCCCCACCAAAGGATGCGATGTTCTCCTGGACCCAGGTCAGGGTGGCCAGCTGGTCCATGAAGGCCCAGTTTCCCAGAGCGTGCTTGTCCCCTGTGCTGGGGGCAAGAGGCAGGATGAGAATTCTCAGTGAGCCACTGTCCGCTTCCCACAGCCCAGAGAGTTGGTGGCAGAGGCTGTAAATGGATGTCCGGGCATCGCCGCTCCTGCTGGGGACAGGCTGAGAGTCGGAGGCCTGGGGCAGTGGGCTTGGCTCTCTCCCTCTGCTGGGATTTGGGTTTGAGAATCTAAGGAAAGCTACACACTCCAGAAAAATGTACAGACAACCTTCCATATGCAGTTTCAGGGTAGTCCTAGGCTCCCCTGAATCCAAAGACTCCAGAGCATCCAGCTCATGAGAATTGGTCTGCACCAGGGAGTGAGAACCCCCCTGGGCATAGGAGTGACTAAATGAATAATGATGATAATAACAGCAGTGGCATCGTCGTGAGAATACTGTCCTAAGCTCTTTATAGCTGACACTCTCATAATCCTCCCAATCTATGAGGTAGGTGGTGCTGGTTTTTCTCCCCTTGCCCCTCTGGGTTTCATCTCCACCTTCTCTACCCTTCCTCCAAAAATCTGGCCTCCATGAACTATAGCACCCAAGCTTCTTGCTGTGTGTGATCAGTGGGAGACACCGGCTAGGGGCCTGGGGGTGGGATATCGAGAGACCGGGATGTTTATCCCTCCACCCCCTACCCGTCTCTGCTGGGAAGTGCTTTGGGCAATGGCTGCACTTTTCCGAGGCCACGACTCACACCACTTCCCTTCAATGAAATGTGCAAGCAAACCCTAAGGGTACTGCCGGATACATTGGCTCCTTCTCACAGACAGGAAATCAGGACACAGAAAGGATAAATTCTTTGCCCAGGACCAAAAAAAAGAGGCAGATTTTGGATTCAAACCCAGTGAGTCTGGCCCCAGAGTCCACACTCCTGGCCATGGCTCCAAGCTGCAGCCCATGCGGGGGGGGCGCGTATTTCCCAGGACAGGGAGACAATTAATGGGGAGGGGAGCCAAGACCATGAAGCGATTATTCTCAGGAGCATTTGAGGAGCCTTGAGGTGGGGCCCACCCGGTGGGCCACACTTCCCACATCCCTGTGTTGGGTGTGGCCATAAGTCTGAGGTCCACCAGTGGTGTGTGAACAGAAGTGATGAGCACCAGCTCCAGGCTGACATGGAAGCTCCTCCTTGCCATGGTCTTCTCAACTCTATCTCCACCTGCTGGCCAAAGGCAGAGGGTCCGGGGCAGAAATAGAGGCGGAAGGAGCCTGGGTGCCTGACTGAGCTGAAGATTGTCAGTCAGGAACATACGATGGGGCTTTATTTGACTGAAAAAGAGATTTTTATTGTTCCAGGCTATGAAGGCTTGCGAGGTTTATCTGTTATAATTGCTAAAATTATCTAAAAAAAAAAAAAATTGGGGCTAAATTTGTCCGATGTCACTGAAGGCTCATTCCTCTTTGGGATGCTGGGCACTGAATCCCTTATGGCTGCTGCACAACTGCCCCTTGGGGACCAGGGGTGTCAATCACTTGGGGACACTCACTTGAAGAAGCCAAACATTCCTAGCCGATACTGGGTAGTCACAACCAGAACGTCCTCGTAGGCAGCGAGGGCGGACCCATCGAAGATGGAGGCTGAGCCAGTCTGGAAGGCGCCCCCAGGGAGCCACACCATGACCTAAGGAGGGAGAGGAACTTTCCAGTCAGCACCCACCAAGCACCCACGTCCCGGCCCTATGTGTGTTGGGACCTTCTTTCTTTATGGAAATATAAAAGTCCCACTTTCCCTTCTAAATAGCATCAGGGGTTTTGTCCTTCGAAGAAGGCCCGGGGTTAAGCATCTGGGCTCTAGCAGCCGAGTGCCTGCCTGGGTTTGATTCTGAGCTCTGCCACTGCCTTGCTGTGTGACCTTGGGCAAATTACTTAATCTCTCTGAGCCTCAGTTGTCTCATCTGTAAGATGTGAAGAATGGACGTATTTCACTTATGAGGTTATCATGAGGTTTAAACTAGATTCTGCATCTAAAGTTCACAGAAAAATGTTGGTACATTTCAAGAGTTCAGTGAGTCTTAACTAAACATCATTGAACTTGTAACCCACAGCAAGATGGAAATCATTAGAAGCCATATATGAGAGCAAAAGCAGCTTAAGCTGGTTCGGTGAAAAGCCCTTTTTCCCACCTACAAAGAGAAGAGAGGAGAGAAAAAAGGAAAGAGAGGTGTGGAAACTTTATTAATTAGAAAAACTGGGACCAGGAAACAGAAAACATTCTTCAAATGGTATTATCACTATTTATGCACTTAATAATAAATCCCTTTCATTCTCTCTTTTAAGCTCATATTAGGGACTATAACAGTTGGGGCAGGAAAAGACAAGAAAGCCACTGAAGAAAAAGGAAAACTGGACAAAGCTTTAACATCAGGATCTACCACTTACTGTGTGTAGAGCATGGAGCAAGTCGTTTAAGCCCTCCCCGTTTATGCCTCATCTTCCTCATCTGTAGAATGGGTCCAATAATCCTGACCCACTGGGTTGGCGTTGCGGTTAGATGGCATAATGTACTGTGCCTGGCACATAGTCAGCACTCTGTTAGGATGCAAGAGAGCATGTCTCTCATTGCAGGGGTGTTAGGGATAGAGGGTGATGAAGGATGTGGTTAAAAACTGAATGGTACCTCCTTTTCCATCCACTTATACAGGGATCTTTTACATTCTTAAATGAAATACTTCACATTATTACCTGACTGTCTTCATTGCAAACAGAAAAACCGGAGAACACAATTATCCTCTTTAAGAAAGGATTTCCCAAACAGCAACAAAAAAAAAAAACATCAGAATCTTTATAAACAGTGCTTTTTCTAAACGTTTACGGGCCCTTAAATACTCCACAGAGGGGAAAAACCAAACAAAATAAAAAATCAAAGGTCAAGTCACTGCCCATAAAGAAGCAATCAGGAAAGATAAAGTGAATTTATCATTAGAAAGAATTTTTAAGAAAGTTATTGCTGCGCCAAGTGATGACATTTCCCTTTGACCCAACAGGGAGCTGGGTCTGATTCCAGACACCCAGCCACTCTGCCTGGGTCCCAGCCCAAGGACCTGCTAGTTGGAGCCCCAAGCATGGCAGGCAGCCTTACGGGGAGCTTGGAGCCGGTGTCTGCATGGGCTGGTGCATAGATGTTAAGATACAGGCAGTCTTCTGACACTCCAAATTTGGGGTAATGCACCTTGAGAATGTGTTGATCTGAGCGCAGCCACTCCGTGTTCTGGAGGCACCTTGTAAAAGGGGAGGAGAACCCCCCAGAGTTGCTGTCAGCAAACTTGCCTGGGAAGGGACAGTTCTCATGACAGCAGGGAGGCCTGGCAGTCTCCTCTGTTTGAGCAGAAGATAAGTACAGGAGCTCTTGGCACAAAGTTGATCATGCCTGCCCTTTATCCCCAACTCCTCCCCTGCCCACCGGCCCCGCTCCCGCCCCTAGCAGTTGCACCAAAAAAATAAATAAATAAATAAATAAATAAATAAATAAATAACAATGATTCTCTTTGATCTGGTTCCTGGGTAAGAAAGTACACTGTGCACAATAGTGTACCATGAACCCCCAGGACCTACTCACACCTACACCCACCGCCATAATCCAACACACACATGAAGACTCAAACTGGTTCAACAATTTGCTTAACTGGAGGTTGGGACACTGGGTGGCATATCAAGGGCTTTGCTCTGGCAGTTCTCTCTTCTGCCCCCGGGGGATCAAAAGGACATTCTAGGCCTCTCCACCAGGAACCAGCTGAGGTAGGTGTGCAGGGGGACCCCTATGTCCATGCCTTTGTCCAAGCTGGTCCCTCTGTCTAGACTGCTCTCTTCCTATATATCTGCTTGCTCATGATTTTCCCTTTCTTTCAGACTTTGTTCAAATGCTAGCTCCTCCAGAAAGTCTTCTGAGGTTTCTCCAACTAGACCATAGCTGACTTTGGAAAACCCTGCACACTTTGTGTTCTGTCCTAGAACTTGTCCTGGACCTGTACGTGAGTACTTTCATAGTCTCCAACTCAACTGTGAGCAGCTAGAAGCTCAGGACCCGGTATTGGTCGCTTAAGTACCTCATAGCCTCTAGCAACAACCCTGACACACAGTAAGACTAAGTGAGATTGTATATATGAATATTTCTACAAAGTACTCAATTAATGTTATTTATTTTTTGATAGAATAGTGTATAGACGTGCTGCAAATCTCCCCCCTGACAAGTTTTTTTGTTTATGCCTTTTAGCCCCTTTGTACATTGTTTATCAGAAATCGAGGCCTCATGCTTTCAACAAAGCCATTCCTCACCTCCCCTCAAAGCTAGGCTAGGTAGTTCTCTGTGCTTCCTCAGCGCCCTTCTCCAGTCCCTTATGGTGGCCCTTGTCACTCTATATTTTAATTGTTGTCATTGTTTACGTCCCTACCACCACTACCAGTCCACAGGTTCCTGAGGGCAGCTGTGTCTAACTCACTGTGGTGTCCTGCAGGGTTTAATGGAAAGCTAGTTATGAAGTTGGTTCTCAATGAATATGAGTTGAATGGATGAATGAATGAACGAACGAATGAACAGATGAGTTCCAGCTTAGTGTCCTAAGTCTCTGAGCCTCATGGGGTCTTCTTCCGGGGCTTAGGGAGCTTCCTGGCACCAGGGTACTCTTTCTGCCTGGGACCTCAATGCCAGGAATGTGACCAGCATGAGGGCTCGAAAGAATCTGAGATTCAGAAGACTCTTGAGGATTTCCAAGTCTCAGCTCCCACCTAGCGCACAAGGCCCCTCCACAATCTACCGGGGAACTGGTTGCCTACCGAAGCCCTAAAATGTGCACTGAGTGGGAGCTCCTCACCTCCCCGTCACCCTATGCGACAGAGACACACTCATGTCGTCATTCCACAGGGGTTTATGGACTTCCCACCACTGGGCGCTAGACTGTCAACGCTAGAGCTCAAGTCCATCTAGTGTGACTCTTCCCTCTACAGTCCTAACCCAGTCTGACCTTGGAGACTAAGCCTGGCTGAGTCGCCACACAGGAACACTTGACAGTCCCTTCTAACCAAAGACTCAGTAAGCCCTTCACAGTGGTTCCCAAACCTGATCGGTCTCGGAGTCCCTACAGAGCTTTCAGGTGATCCAGTTCCCCTGGTCCAGCTCTGGAGATTCCAATCCAGGAAGTCCCTAAGGAAGCCCGGGAGACCTGCGTGTTCTGCCTCCGGTGACTCCACTGGTCAGCCAGTCGGAGAGCCACGCAGTCCCTGAAACCACTGTAGCCCTGCCCACCGCCTCTCCGACCACCTCGCCTTTCCCCCTGGGCTGCATGACCTCTAATTCTCCCTCCATGCTCTGCCCCCACTGCTAGGTCGCAGGCCACCCATGGGACCGAGCCTCATCTTACAAGTTAGGGTAGGATGTGGCATCTCGGAAGTCATTCCAGGGCAACGCGGGCTTCGGGTTCGCAAATCGCAGGGGTCCTAGAGGGGGTGCAGCATAGGGGACCCCAAGGAACACGTTCACAGGCACGGTGCTTCCCAGCACAGTGGCTTGCTTGCCCCGGACCCATCCCAGCCTGGTATTCCTCACTGGTGCATCAGCAGCTGGCCCTGAGAGAACACACGGGGAGGAATCAGGAACTGGCTGGGAAGAGGCCAAACTCAGACCTCTCCCGGGGAGGGGGGGCGGCTCTTTCTCAGCCCAGAGTCTGTGCAACAGGAAGTATCTGTATTCATTCTCAGGGGGTCTGTGTCCACTGCTTCCTCAACGCTGCCTTAGAAGTCGCTGGCATCGGAGCACCAGCTTAGTTCCTCCTAGGGGCACGGCACCAAGCCATGAAATTTTTCCTGGTTACTCTGGGGCCCCATACCCTTTCTGGGCACAGCAGCTTCCCCTTCCTAGGGCACTGATACACACCAGGCTCTGTAGATCTGCACAAAATCCTCTGGCCCAGAGTTTCCTAGACTTCAGTCATTTTCCTACCCACCAGCATCATCTCTGTGACCACTGATTTACTTTTCTTAAAATTATATATACATAATCCTCAAATTTATCTAGAGGAATCTTAAGCAATAACATCTATAGAACTGTGGTTTTGATGAGTTAGGTGCCTTGATGCTTTTGAACACACACGAAAATAAATATATAGCAACGAAAATAAAAATTCCCACCTGAAGTCTGCTCATCTACCTCCAGGGGTCTGAGGAGGACACTTCTGAGACTGAGAATGCAGGCTTCTCCATGTCCAAAGAATATGAAGCCTTGAAAAGTTACATGCCCAGGTATCTACTCAGCAGGACCCAGGTGTCTCAGCACTACCTCTGCTAATGTCATTTAACAGGGAAGGTCCCGCCTGGGCAGCCAGAACTACAGAAGCTCAGGCTCTGACTCATGCCCCTTCCCAGTGCCCAGGACGGAGGGCTCCCCAAGCCCACGCAGGCTGTGAGCAACCTAAGGGCAAGACCAGGGTCTTCTGTGCTCTACCCACATGCTCGAGGAGACTCTGGTGCTTGGGCCTTCGGCAACGCAGGACATTGATCAGGTATCCTGAGGTTACCGCACAGCCCTCCATGGGCCCCCAGAGAACGCTGAGCAGTAACTTCATTTTCATCAAGGTCAATCCTCCAAGGTAAGGAAACCCCCTTACCCTACCTTCTGAGAGCCCTCCTCTCCCACTGAGTATCTCACCCTCGGTGGCAGCTGCAAGGACCCAAAGAGCCCAGATCAGGGCCTGGTTGGGGTACACCCACTCCCCACTCATCTGGCTGGCCCGCCTGAACTCCCTGGACATCCACGCCGCTTCGGTCAGGGACGAGAAAGGGCTTCCTGCTAGCAGACAAATGTTGAGCAGGCAGACACAGGACGCAGGGTTGGTGGAGAACAGCATCAGACCAAGATTCAGGAGAGAACTCTGCGGAGCAAGACTTTCCTGTTCTGATTTACATAAGAAGAAGCTGATGATTAACTCTTGAGCTGAGGAAAGATAGATAATTTGTTAGTCTTTGGGCTCATAGGATAATAGAAGTAGAAAGGCCATTTGAGATTAGGTAAACCAGAGACACCACTCAGATGCCTGCAGGGGCTGGGAAGGCAGCAAACCAGCAGTGAATGACAGCTGTAGGAGAGACCATAGGGAGTGGTGGAGACTCTGAAAAACTGGACAGCACAAGTCGTCTAAAAGCGCAACAACTTCTCAACCCCAACAAATATTTGGTTTGGATAAGATAGGGAGGCCAAACCAAAAATATCTCTTGATTTTTAAATGTAGCCTCAATTTTAAAAAATCATGATGTGAGCCCAATGCAGCATTTCTACTGGCTTGAGTTGTGTCAATGGGTAAGGCCTGCAATTCTAACCTAGACCCAGGCCCTCCAGTGTACACCTGAGGAGACAAGCCCAGGGGGGCTCTGCTGGAGCTTCTCCTCAGCATCCTGGGTTAAATGATTTGCAGCTGTTACCTGATTTAATGCAATGATTCCCGTTGTATAGACGAGGAAACTGAGGCTCTGCAAGGTAGGATGACTTGTCTGATATCGCAAGGCTGAGCAGCAGCACAGCTGAGACTTGAGCCCAGATTTCCTGCCTCCAAGCTGCAGGCTTTGCCATGTAGGGAGGAGGGGGCAGGAAATGAGGGGCAACAGGAAGATAGGGAGGACGGGCTGACTTACTCAATTCTTGGGTCATAAAACCCACTTAATTTTCTAGGAAGCTGAGTAACCACTTGCCATCGCCTCCTGGGACCTTGATGTCCCCATCAGTAACACAGACCAGTGGCCTAGATGGCCTCTGAGAGACACAGACCTTTGATGGGCTCTCTCTGTTCTCCCAGATCGCTCTCCTGAAACCCTGAGGGAAAAACCAGAATGAGAGAGGACCTCAGTCCCAGGCTTGTCTTAACCCATACACTCATCTACTCCTGCTGGTAAGTAGTAGAGATCAAAGCCCACTTTCCAGTTCTCATAAGGGGAGGCTGAAGGAACCCTAAAGGCATCAGAGCAATGACAATGACCTCAGAGTGGAGACCAGTCCGCAGGTGGACAAAGCAAAGGGAGGATCCTCTGGAGATAGGATCAAGTCACTGGGCAGTGCCCCTCACACCACACACAGGCGCAGGGCTGGACCCTTTGAGTGTCCTTCTCATAACCTTCCTTCAAACCCAACTCACATTCATGTTAAACCAAACATGTGAACAGGTTGTTCAAATCTCTTCCCGTCTGGCTCCATCCTGCCGTTCTAGATGGCTGCATCACTACAACCCAGCATCACTGCACCCTCATCACTGTACTCCCATCACTGCACCCCCATAACTACACCTATCACTGCAACCCATCCCCGCATCAAATCTTTGTTAACTACCTTTTCCTCTCCTCAAACGTTATGCCTTGGCTTCTTCACCTGGTGAAATCTTATTTGTCTTTCAAGATCCCATGGAAATACTATCTCCTCCATGCACACCTCCTTATTCTCCAATGCTAGAATTATTTTCTCCTTTCCTCCTATATACTTTGTTAATGCCTCTACTATACTATTTACAATACCTTGTCCTAATTCTATAGCTCGTATAGCCACAAATGATGACGGTGACGACAACGATGACACCGTTCATCTTCTGGTCACATAACCTCAGCCCACTTCTGATTTAAGTCACAACTACAGTGGACAGTTCTGTGCAGGCTCAGTCTCACCTTGTACTGACAGCACAACACTTAAAGCATGGGCGGACCATGTGCCTTTCTATTTTCTGCCCCAGCTCCTTCTCCCCCATCACAAAAGTCCCCCTTTTTTTTCTCTCTCAAGTGAGAATGGAATTACAGGACGGTTAAATCCCCTGGGGAGTAACCCCCAACCAAAGGAGCATGAGACCCAGGAGACACCTCTGGAGGCAGTCTGTTTGCCACTGAAAGGCAAGAAGTCCGAGAGAAACTGGGCTCTCATCGCTCACAGCAGCAGCCTCAATAACATATCCCTACCTTGTTCTTTTCTCCTCCCCACCCTGTCCCAGGCTCTGCTCTCAGGGAACAAAGTCCACTGGTACTAGGAGACCTAGAAAGCAGACCCTCGGTGGAACTCTGTGACTGCATCACTTACCAGTCAGACAGCATCATGTCAGGAAGGCTCTCGGTGGGGGGTTGGGATGTGCAGGCTGGAGGGGCAGCACTGAGGTGTGCAGTCACCCGGCACCTCTACAGTACAGAGGCAAGGGTAATGATAAGGGTTGTGGGTTGGCTGATTTTTTTTTTAAGCTGTGCTGGACACCTAAAAGAAAATAACAGGCTCAGGTCAATCAGCTATCAATGCAGAGTATGCCATGAAAATTAGAAGGTCTTCTGGAAGCTTTTAAAGATAATTTTATCTCCTGGAACCAAAGTTAGACCATACTGAAAAGCAGACCCGGGATTTAACCATAAGAGCGAGAGAGCTACAGAGAAGGTTAAAGGCAAAGCCATGGAAGCTCTCCTATGCTAAAGTTAGAGCCCAGATAAGGAATGGTTAGGATCTGAGACATGGGATGGAGACATTTGGATGGGTGCATTTGAAAACCATGAACACCCAGAGTCTCCTAAAGTCTCCACACTAACAGCCCTCTCCTTCTTACTAGAAGAGATCAGACTTCACTGTCTCACGTGAGCATGCTTTTCCTCATCAAGATCACCCTAACTCTATGTGTCACCGCAGGCAAGAACTAGGGCCAGGCTCAGTCCCAACAAGGAAGCACAGTCCCTTCTCTGTGAGGAAATGGCTTTATCACTGAATTGCTTGAGGAGACTAACACGTCCTAATAGAAAAACGTGTGAGAGTGGATCTTGAGGATGGTGAACCTGAGGTGCATAGCAGAAGATAAGACTGCGGAGGAGAGAACTGGTTAATTCAAGAGCACCTCAGGCTGGTCTAATGTGCTGCAGGAGTGGCTCCTGGAAGTTTGGACATGATGACAGCCTATAGCAAATGAGATAGAAATGCTGTAATTGCCACGGAATACTATTGATGAGCAGATCAGAAGGCTCAGGGATGTGGGTCTGTTAGAATAAACTTCTCTCCTAGAATGAGGGAACCCACCATCTGATGATGTTTACCAACAGCACCCAGGAGCTCCTAGTGAAGAGGGCAGTAAGGGGTGCACTAGTGTAGAGGGCACAAGCATCTTTAAGGAGGCTGCCTGATGGTGATGGTCCTTGTCAGGTCAGTGTTGATGGCAATCAATACTACCTTAAAAATAGGCTTCATTGAGCTTCAATGTGAATGAATCTGGAATAGCCGAGGCCAGGTGGTGCTACTTACACTCAGAGGGAAGGTGGAAATAATTACCTTAATGGGAAGCAAAGACAGTGGCAACCAGGATGCCTTGTCCCACAGAAATCTGTGACAGTGACTGATATGACCACGGTATTCCTAGAAGTAGGATAGGTGGACAGCCAACTTGGACGTTGTTTAAGTTGTAAAACCAGAAAAAGTCAAAAGCTGACACGTAGGAGTTTTATGAAAGCCATAAATATGAAAAATTGCAATCCTTTTTCAGATATTTCCAGATCTAAACCATTTCTCAAAACTATTGAGCCCATTGATTAAAAGATGTCAAGTTTTCTTAAGGAAGACCTAGGCAATGCTGCTACAAATATCTACAATAATCATTCCCCCAATCCTTCCCTATAGAGATTTGTAGCCAGGACCCATCTCACAATGGGAAGTTCCAGATACATGGTCACTTGGTGCCCATGGTCTAGCATTTCTTCTTTATCAGGATGCAGTAACAAACCAGGAGATGCTTCTCAAAGGGGCCACGTCACTCTTTGCTGCAGATGGCGTGGTCACAGTCCAGTATTCCAGAGACCTGTGTCATGATTCTCCTACTGGACCTTGCCATAAACTCCACATCCCTTCTTTTCCTATCCCTGGCATCTCTAACATCATAAGGCCTGGCAGATCCTATCACTCAGCTGGCCGGGCTGATCGTTCCACAGTGTCCTTTCCTTTCCAGACCCTGCTCAAAGCTGGCAGCCTGTCATGTCATCGGTATTTGGGTGTGGAATATGGTGCTTACAAAGCCCAAGGAGACCTTGCTTCCTTCTTTTTGACAAAAATTGTAAGACGCATAAATTTATCTTATAGAGGGGTGATCCAGGGTAGCCACTGGATTGCTAAAACTTTCACTGAAGTGTCCAGTGCTTGAATTTTCATAGGATTTATCTCCTATCCTCCAGAGCAAAAGGCTTCCAAGAGAGCTGATCGCCTCCTGCTCATCCTGTCTAATCAGCATGAAGTTGTAAATGTGAGTGTGACAGTCTGTGGGACACCGAGCAGTCTAGATGTGTTTGGACTATATCGTGATGGAGAGTGGGAAACTAAGCCCTGTAAATGGATATTATTCATCCCATGTGAATGTGAACTGTTTCTGATCTTCCTTCCTAATGGGAATAACAAGGACCGCATTTGCCAAATCAATGGCTGCGTATCATGTAGCTGAGGCCTTATTAACCTGTTCAGGCAATGTTACCACACTTATCATAACCACTGCAATCAGGATCACTACTTGGTTAAGCCTGTGATAGCTGCCAGTTATTCTCTAGGATCCGGTCAGTTTCTTTCAGGGGCAATACGAGAGGTACCACCATCCCTGTATCTTCCAGGTGTTGAATAGTGAACTGATATCTGCCGTACTGCGCCCTCAGAATACAATATAACCTTTTCGTTTATTATTTCGGCCATGGAGTGGGGGCCTCCTGGATCCTGGCACGTGCAGAGGTTTCCTGTTGTGACAGCTCTTACTCTATAGAGCAGGACACCAATGTGGAGAATTTCTAGAGTTGCCAAGAATATCAATCCCAATTTACGAACTTGGGCACCAGGGAAATGACCAGTTGTTGGGGTCCATGGACCCAGTGGGCAAGACTTTAACAAATGTTACACCTAAAATGATGAATGTTCTTCTCTTTAATTTGATAGGTAAATGGGAGCTTTGCTCAAACATGGCCTGAGAACTACAAAGTGTTATTGAAAGAAATTGAAGAAGACACAAAGAATGAAAAGGTATTCAATATTCAGGGATTGGAAGAATTAACATTGTTAAAATGTTCATATTACTGAAAGCAGTCTACAGATTCAGTGCAATCCCTATCAAAATTCCAATGGCATTTTTCACAGAAATTGAACAGAAAATGCTAAGATTTGTATCGTACCACAAAAGATCTTGAATAGCCAAAGCAATCCTGAGAAAAAGAACAAACCTTAAAGTATTACAATTCCCAATTTAAAACTATATTACAAAGCTATAGTAATCAAAACAGCATGGTATTGACAAAAAAAAAAAAAAGACACACAGACCAACAGAACAGAATTGACAGCCCAGCAATAAACCTACACATATATGGACAACACATTTACTATAGAGCCAAAAATACACCTTGGGGAGCATTGAGACCTCCAAAGAACTTTGCTGAGTAACTAATATGTTTATGACTCTGTGGGCAGGAAAGTAGGAGAAAATAAGGCATAAACTCTACCTTAGAGAGCTTAGATTCAGGTGAGACAGTTGCCATGTAAATGCAGGTAACTAACAGAAGACAGAACGGGTAAGTGCTCCCACTGAGATTTGGACAGGTATGGGATGCAGAGAAAGAAGACAATTAAGCTAACCCAGAAGATACCCACTTATTTTCCAAGCTTGTACTCTCAGCTTTTGGATCAATGGCTTCAGGCCTCCTCAGCAGGGAGCTCCCAGTCCCTAGCCTGGCCCCCCTCACAGCCTTCAGTACTCTTTTCCATGCCGACCTCTGAATCTGAGCTTCAAACCATGACATGTAACCCTGGTAAACTGCAGGGCTGTGTCAAGGGAGAAAGGGTAAGGAGCAGGAAAGGACTCTGCCAGATTATTACAGTGAAGGCACAAACCCGTCCACACCTACCTATAACCACATACTTGGCATTGATCCTGAGCACGACTCTGAGCTTGGCCGTGTGACTTACTTTGAACCGTAAAACAACGGTAACACAAGTGGAGACTTGAATAGCGCTTGTGTCTTGGAGTTCATCTTCTCTTACTGCCCTTTGGGATCCTGCAGTGACCACATGAACCAGTCTGGCTAGCCTGCTGGATGAGGAAACTGGCTGGGACCTGAGCCCGCATTTCCGACTCCTGATTGCCATTCCCTGCACAGGTGGTGGAAGATTCCCACTTTCCTTCCCTATGGTGCTGACCTTACAATGCACCAGCAAACACTGTGGACTAAAAGGGCGACATGCATTGTCTCATTTCATCCTAACTCTGGGAGAGAGGGTTTACCTTCATTTTAAATATGGCAAAACTGTGGTTTCCAAAAATTATTATCTTGCTCAAGGTAATATCTAGACATTGAATGTTAAGAGTCAGCACTGGAAGGTAAAACTCTATTAGGAAGCTTGCGTTTTTAACTTCAATTCCCCCTGCCTGCAAAGAGCAGTGCTCACCCTGAGAATGAATTCACAAAGACAGATTTTGTTAGGCCGGGGCCTCAGGATTATTCCCTAATCCCTAGACCAGCCCCCTCCCCACATGCTGCACCTGGGGGCCTAGGTAAGGCCTGGCCTGCTCGCTTGTGTGCAAAGAGCTCCCATTCTCTCTTCTCCAGATTGTGTCTCCAGGGGCCTGCTAAGTGTTCTGCTTGCCTGAGGCCCATGCCAAGAGCATCGAACTGCCAGGGACCACTCCCTGCTGTCCTCTGTGGGAAACAAAGCACTCTGCCTGGGGGCAGAGGAGGGGAGAGCCAGCAGGAAGCCAGAGGCCTGGGGAGAGACCAGTTCATTAGTCTAACCAAAAGGCCAAGACACCTCCCTGGCTGGGGTGGGGCAGGGGTTTTCAGGGAAGTGGAAAAAATGGTCCTGGGACCCTCTAAGCGACCCAGAGTCGAGGAAGGAGGCCAAGAAAAAGGTTTGCTTGGCCTTTCTTGTCACTCGACACACAAACCAAAGGGGCCAGCTCTACAGAAGCCTGTTATGATGGTTAATTTTATGTGTCAACTTGACTGGGCCACTCACTGGTAAGACATTTCTGGGTGAGTCTGTGAGGATGAGATTAGCACTGAATCGGCAGTCTGCTTAAAGAAGATGCCCTCACCAATCTGTTGAGGGCCTGAGTAGAACAAAAAAAGTGGAGGAAAGGCGAATTTGCTTTCTGTTTGAGCCAGACATCCACCTTCTCCTGCCTTCAGTGATCAGCCTCCTACCCTTTGGGCTCGGACTGGAAGTTACACCATCGTCTCTCTTGGTTCTCAGGCTTTTGGACCCAGATTGAATTACACCATCAGCTTTCCCGATTCTCCAGCTTGGAGATGGCAGATCCTGGGACATCATGGCCCCCATTATAATACGCACCAATTCCTACAATAAATCTCCTCTTATATATCTCTCTATATATCCTATTGGTTCTGTTTCTGACTATTAGATCTGCCTTAAACTGGAGAAGGACCAGGCAGGTGTCTGGATGTAGAGATGCATGCCCAGAACACCCTCACATCCCTGATAGAAGGACCTGAGAGAGCATCTCCTCCCACTCTCTCGATGGACAATGGGGAAACCGAGATCCAGCATGAAGCAGATGTTTCCACACTTGCTTAGAGAAGCGAAGATTTTCATGGTTACATGGGTACAGACATACCTCAAAGATATCGTGTATTAGGTTCCAGGGCGATAAAGTGAATATCAAAATGAAGTGAGTCATAACCTTTCTTGCTGGTGGACGGTCTTGCCTTCAGTTTGTAAAAAGCACACTGGCAGTTTGCGTAAAAGGCACTGGCAGTTGACAATGTGTCTTTACCATCAGGCTCTAGAAAGTTAATTTACCATGCATAGCAGCATTATTTGTGATAGTCGAAAATCAGAATCAACTCAAATGTCCAGTATTAGTAGAATAAGTAAATGTATTCATAGAATAAATGAGTTGTGGTATACAGGCATATCTCGTTTTATCACACTTTGCATAGATGCTACACTTTTTTATGAACTGAAGGCAAGATCCTCCACCAGCAAAATAGATTATGACTCACTTCATTTTGATATTCACTTTATTGCACTGGAACCAAACACACAATATCTTTGAGGTATGCCTATACCCATCTAACCATGCAAATCTTCACTTTTTTTTAATTATTTTTTATTATTTATGCCTATAGCACCTGGTCTTCCTAGGTGGTCTCCCATCCAAGTACTAACCAGGCCCGACCCTGCTCAGCTTCTGCGATCAGATATCAGGCTTGTTCAGGGTGGCAGGGTCGTAGACCATGGGCTGTGGTTCCACTGGGGGGTGAAACCAGGACCTTCTGCATGTAAAGCAGACGTGCGAACTATGCTTTACACTACACTATGGAACCATGTCTAAATCTTCACTTCTTTAAAATGACTTTTTCCCTTGTTCTCCTTGATTCAAACCAGCCTTGGGTTCCCTTGCTTCTTTTCTTTCCTTCTCCTTCTGCATACTGCGCAACCACTTCCTTAATTGTTAAACCCATAAGTATGAAGGAGGAAGGCTTCAAATGGAGTATAACAGCCCATCACGAGCATTTGATAAATATTTGTGGACTAAATGTACAGCCCCGTTGTTTCATTAGACCAAGGAATTAAGACCCAGTGAGAAGTCCTCTGAAGCCTCATCTCTAATTATAATTATGGAAGAAAGGTTTTAACCTCATAAAGAGGTGTTTGCTTGGGAGGCAGCTGGGGCCCAGGAGCCCCTGCCCCAGTCTGGTCAGGTCTTGGTCACTATGGGAGAGGCTGGGGCTTCCTGGGAAAACTGTTTGAGCAAGGACACTGGGGTGTGGTGGTGCCAACACCAAAATCTTCACAGGCACTGTCACTTGCAAGAAACCACTGTGTGTCTGGCACTGTGCTGATATTTAAGTAGGTAATCTAATTTATTCTTCAATCCTACACGGGAAGTGTTAATGGCAGCATTTTGTAGATGAGGAAGCAGAGGTTTGCCCAAGGTCCCACGGCTCGTATGGCAGAACCAGGTAGAGGCTGAGAAAAAGGCTTTGTGGTAAGAGCTGTGGAGGAACTGCATGTGACTCGGCATGGATTCAAATACACTTGAATCTGTTTCCTGTCGAGCCCTAAGCCCGGCTAAGCACAGCACGTGCCTGCCCTGCCTTTCTGCAGAGCCTCATGCTCAAGTACCAGCCCTCGGACCCCATGCCAACGTCTCAAAGAGCCTGAGTGCCTGAGTCTATAGAAGAGAGGGCAGGTGGGCTTGGTGGAACAGAATAGGCTCTTTTCAGAATAGATTCAGGAGTTAAGAGTACATCCTCTCACTGCCCTTATGATGGAAGGCTTCCTGGAGAAGGATGCCTAGAAAAAGGACTGGTGCACATCCCTCCAAACTAGGAGCTGGGAGCACTGAGGAAGCTGCTGACTGTCCCTCCAGAGCCCCCTCCTCTGCCTTTCCAAGTAAATATCTGGCCTGGAAAGAGGCCCCTGGGTTCACATGGAAGTTCTGAGCTGAGAGACACTTGGGATTCTGTGTCTATCAGGTTTTAAACTTCGTCTCCTGAAACACTGGTGTGTCAGAAGAGCCTCAGAGGCCATAGAGAATGGAGGTAGGTAACACTCCCTCCCACTCACTTTCAAAGGAAAATCTCACCTTTTAATTGGCTTTATTCAGTTAAAGCAGTGGGTCTCAACCAAGGACAATTTTGCTTCCCAGGGAACATCTGGCAATGTCTGAAGAGGTATTCGGTTGCCACAACTTGGAGTGTGCTACTGGCATTCAGTGAGCAGAGGCCAGGGATGTTGCCAAACACCCAACATAACAGCTTCCCACAACTATCCACAGCCAAGGTCAACAGGGCTGAGGTGGAGAAACCCTGGGCTAATAAACCCTATGGTATAGCCTATATTTGATGTTTTTGACCTAACAAAAACAGCGATTTCATATGATTCGTATTGGGTCGCTATAGATTTCAATTTAAGAATGGGTTCCAAAGTGTTCTCACACATCAGAAACTATGGATCAAATCCAAATCCCTTACTGCCCAGGTAGCAAGAATGTGATCCAGAAAGGAGAAGCGGATTTCCCAAGGTCACACAGCAAGTGAGCATGCATCCGGACCAGAACACAGGCCCCTGCTCCCATTAACCCTTCCTGTCAACACAGAAGCCCGACCTCCACCACAGGCTCAGCTCTCCAGCCATGGGAAATGGCTTCCTCCAGATTTGCTGCTCTGATGCCCGACCCCAGAAGTTGTTTCAGAGAGGGCCGCTTCCTACCAAAAACTTCATCTGACATTCATCCAGAACTCGAAAAGAAGATCTGTTTACTTAAAAATTTTAAAAATAGAGGAACAAAAGGACGTTATCCAGAAATGGCCATGCAAAGTGAAGCCAGCTGGAAGGAACACAGTGAGATTACTACCCACTCACGTTGCTCATGAGACAAAAGGCCTGAGAAGCACATGGAGAATGACAAGGCTTTCCTCTCGAGGAATAATAGCTCAGATGACCAAGGAGCCTTTCACTCTGAAAGAATGAGCCTGGCGCCATCCACAGTAAAGCCTGGGCAGGGGTCTGCAGCAGTCCAGGGGAACCTGTCTTCCAGGAAAAAATGAAAATGATGGCACGGCCACTTCGAGGGGCTGAGGACACACAGCCTACAGCAGAGCTCTGCTTGTCCCAGCCTGGAAGAAACCTGAAGATCACCCAGGGGGACAGACACAAGGCGAGCGAGGCTAGTTTGGGGAGAGGAACGAGAGTCAAGTTTGCCCTCACTCTGCGGGCAGAGGCCAGGGTGCTGCACAGCCATTTCCATGCCACCTTGAACTTAACCTGCACACATTCGTTTTAGTACTGGGAAACCTCCCCCACCCAGTGCTTGGCCCAAGCTTTATTTAAATACTTTTCTAAAAAGTGCCTCCAGAAAACGCTGGTCTAGTCTCACGTCCTCATTGAATGATGGGGAAATTGAGGCACAAAGATGAGGAGGGATTTACCTGAATCCAAGGAAGAGTTGCTCACCTCTCCCACTTCCCACACAGGGAGGGAAATAACGTCAGCAAGCAAATACCTTGTAAGCATCCTGTTTAAAGTTTTTTTTTTTTTTTTAAGTTTACTATAAAGTTAAAATAGACGTGTACAGACATAAAATACACAAAACTGCCGACTGTACGGTGTGGGAAGCAGATTCCCCATCCTGGGCGAGGAAACCTACCCCTTACAAAATGCATCTGAGCCTCAGCTCTGGCCTCTCTAGATTTCTTATTTATTGAGCCTCAATTATTTCCCCTGGTGTGCTGAGCGTCAGCTCGCAACACCAAAGGCCCAGCGTCACCTGCCAAGACCTGAATCCCCTCAGTTTCCCCCTTCGGTTTCCATGGTGAACAACACTTCAACCTCCCGTTTTACACGCAGGATTTAGGCCAACCCAAGGGCTCTGGAAAATGGTTTTTCTGACCCCACTAGTGTTGACCCTCTTTTCCTCTTATAAATCAATGGATTTTGTTTTAATTTCGAGGCTCACAATTACACTGCAGCTGTTCTGGGATTGTCTGTCAGCACACGGCTTCAGCAGCCAGCCGCAGCCCAAATTCCTCATCCTTGTTCCTTTCGACAGAGAATGACACAGCCTCAGTGGGACTGTGATGAGAAGCAGGGGAGTTCACTCCCAAATGAAGCTCTTTCTCTTTGATCTCAGCCTTTTTGATTGTGCCTTTGACTGCTGAGCTCCGCTTTGATCTTTCACCTGCCGGAAGCCACCAAAGATTTTCCACATCCTCTGCTCCATTTAGAATGAAATGGAAACTTCGCCACTGGGCAGGCTAGGGCAGCCAGCGGCAGGGAGTGAGGAATGTAAACATCTGCTCTCTAACGGTGACTGGACACTCTGGGAGGCTGTGATCAACGGGGCATGGAATGGGCAGAAGAAATTTTTCTTGCATGTTGCTTCTGTCCAGATTGGCCAAACCCCCAGGGAGGCTGTCTTCCACCCCCAAGTGGAGAGCAATGATACAATTTCTTGTTGCATAAGAACTTCATGCAACGTTCCCAGGCTCCCAGACCTGCATCTGGGCTAGGAAAAGCTATTCTTTCTTCGTAGGGCTGTGGCCCATCCTAAGCTGCTTGTCTGAGTTGGGCCTGGACAGGCAAGGAAAACCCTGGCAACTAGGACTTGTCCAGGTGACTTGCAGGCTCAGTCACTTAGTTCATAATATATGAACTGAGACCCCACACATATCCCATCATAGGGCCTGAATCTGAAATGAGGGCCAGGGGAGCTGAATGAAACCACCACACACACACACACCCACCCACCCACACACACACACACACACACACACACACACATTGAGAGAATGGTGAACACAGAGAGAAAGAAGAAAACAAAAACTCTCACTAAAAAATGTGAACTCACAATGTCATGGAAAGGTAGCCAACAAACTCAACAAATCTGAAAAATTATACTAGCAGAGGGAAAAAAAGGAAAAGAACAAAGAAAATATTAATGATCAAACATAAGGCAGTAAAAGAAAAAAAGCATGTAAAGTAGGAAATACAAGATAAGATGGTAGATATAAAATCAAATGTAGTGGTAATTATAATAAATATAAATGACTTAAACTCCCTAGTTAAAAGTTGGAAGTCATTAAAAGATGTGATATGTGTATATGTATCTCTCTCTATATATATATACATATATAACAGAATATTATTCAGCCATGAAAAAGGATATCTTGCCATTTGTAACAATATGAATGGACCTTAAGCACATTGTGCTAAGTGAAATAAGTCTGACAGAGAAAGACAAGTACTATAAGATATCAATTATATGTGGAATCTAAAAAAAGTCAAACTCGTCAAAAACAGAGTAATATGGTGGTTACTTAGGGATGGCAGGTGGGAGGATAAGATCACTGTTGTTTGGGGTACAAACTTGCAACAAGTAGTAAATTAGCCATAGAGATCCAATGCACAATATAATAAATATAGATAGCAACACTGTACTACAATCAGCAAACTTGTTAAGAGACTGAAACTTAATTGTCCCAACCACTAAAAAGAAAGGATAATTATGTAATGTGATAGAGGAGCTAAATATCACTATAATGGCAATCACATTGCAATACATAAATGTATTAAATTAATATAAATTTATATGTCGAATATATTCAATTAAAAGAAAGTCGGAGGTTATCAGATTGGACTTAAATCCAGTTATATACAGTTTACAAAAGACACACCTGGATCAAAGAAAATATTGAAAATAAAAGGGTAGAAAACATATTTCACAATCCTGAAATCAGATAAAATAGAATCTAAGTTGAAAAACATGAATAGAGATAAGGTTGGACTCTCTATGATGAAAAACATCCAAGAGGTTATTGCAATCACGTACGCACCTAATAACATAGCTTCAAAGTACATAAAGCATAACCTATTCTAAAAATAAGAGGGGAAATGATAAGTTAGTTGACAAAAAAAAAAACAAGAAAGTTGAAAAAGTCTATACTTATAGTGAATATATTCCATTATACAGAAAAAGAAGGCGAGGCTCAGAAAAATTCAGTAGTTTTCCTACCGTAACACAGCTAATGAGTGACAGAGTTGGGATTGAAGCCAGGTTTGTCTGATTGCTCTTAACCATGACATAACACTGCTTTCTTGAGTGTTGAAGCGAAAACACTCACCTGGAACAGCACAATAGCAAGAGATCCCTCCTCCTTTAAATCTCAGGTCAGGCCTCCCCTTGCCCAGGCAGAAGTCAGCACCCCTGTTTATAGTTCACACCTCCCCATCTACCACTCCAGAAGACAGCGAGCACCACGAGAGTGGCAACTTGTCCTTCTCTGGACCCTCAACCCCCAACGCTATATCTAACCCAGAGTGTCAGGATATTTCATTAAATTGAATTGAACCGATTGACAAAAATAAGTCAACTTTTATCACACACCCAAACTCTACTCATGCAAATAGAGGCACCTGGCCGTTTGAGTCTCAAGCTTTATAAACTTTCTTTCCAAATAGGCTGCTGAATGAGCCAGTGGCCCAGGATGCATTCTTCTTTCTACAGCAGCGAAGTCCTGCCCTGGCCATCCATCCATGGTGCTCCCAGGCCCAGCACCCAGGCCTCCACCACCGAGGCAACTTCCCCTGCAGACAGATCATGGATGGTTCCCAAGATGGTGCAAGGGAGGGGAGTTTTGTGGTTGGGGTCTTCTAATTCCCAGTTTTCCTTTTCTCCAGAATACCCTAGCGTCCCACAAAGGATCGGTCAATCTGATGTTAGATGTGATCTTTCTTCCCATGCCCAGACCTAGCCCCAATTTCTCCAGGAAAGCTTCTCCACATGGGTTCCTCTGTGCTCTGCAAAGAAGTCTGGAACGTAAATAGGTTTGGGACTTATTATGTTGCTACTGACAAAAAAACCCTCATAAATACAAAACCATACCCCCAACAGAGAACAAAAAACTCAATAATTAATTAAGAAGTGGGAGGAAAGGGAAGTTTTTAGTTATTAATTGCCTGGGAAACCTTTGGATGCTTTAAACATGCTATCTCATTTAATCATTACAAAAACACTGCCAGGAAGTATCACTGACGCCGTGTTACTTATGGGAACATTGAAACTCAGAGAAGTGAAAGCCCTGGTGAAAGTTCACAGGGGAAGACAGTGACGGATGGGAGCTGAGTTCAGGTCTGTCTGCCTCCAGGCGCCTGCAGTCTCAAACTATAACGGCAGTATGTTCTACAGACTCTATTACAGATGGTCCTTGCGGCGATCCCTCTGAGTCTCACACACTCCCTGGGCACCAGAAAGACGCTTGGACTTAAACAAGACGGTGCCTTCCTGAGACAGTTCCTGTTTCCTGGTGAGCATAGTTGAGGAGAGGGACGCTGATTGATGTGGGTTGTAATAACACTGATTTGTCTGTAATTACTCCTTGAATTCCAGCCAAAATGGGCCCCACTAAGCCACAGCTGTACAAAATGTCTGGATTCTCCCATACAGCAAAGAGTGGGGGCTTTTCTCAGAAAGGAGCTCAGTGGCGGCAGAATGACATTTCCATTCAATAAATATTTACTGAATCCCTGCTCCATATCAGACCTTGCTGCGGGAGGGAGAGGAAAGGCATAAAGCTGAACAGAAGTGCAGTTTCTTTACATGTCAATTAAATGTTTACTTAAAAAATACAAAAATTAAAAAAACAGTAATGCTTTCTTGCTTTGAGGGAAATAACAGGCACATGAATAAAAACCAGCAGTATGATGTGATCGACGCCATAATCAGAGTGTGTTGGGGGAACCAAGGAAGACTTCCCAGAAGAAGTGACTTTTAAGAGAGGTCTTGTAGGCTGTGTCTCATGTGCTGTCCATCAGGTGGACCAGAAGCCGAGACTGGCGGAGGCAGTCCAGGCAGGGGGATCAGCCTGGGGAAAGGCTGCAAGGCGCAAGCCAGCATGACGTGCAAGAAGTTCAGTGTCTGATCCACGGTGTCACATCCATTGTACTGCCACGTCCTGGCCAAGAGACCTGTTTATTTCTCTGCCCCTCGGTTGCCTCTTTTATGAGATAGAATAATAGTTCCTGTCCAGAAGGACGTCGTAAAGATGAAATGTTATTACATTGTTACTGCTTAGAAGCGTTCCTGGCACATATAGGTGCTCGATAAAAGCTCACTAATTTTAACGTAGTTGATGTGGATCTGAGACACATCACACTCCACAACAAGTGTGATCTTCCCTCTCCCTGCCCCACTCACTGGGTCCCTCCATTCCCACCCACCTCGTCTCCCAAAGAGCTCTTGGGAAATAGGCATGGCTATTGCACCATCCCGTGAAGCCGTCCCAGGCCAACTGGCCTCCCGACTGGACTTGGCATTGGGTAACCGTCCCCTCCTCCCCCTGCCCTGCCTGGTCCTGTGCCAATCTCCCCCCTCCCCAAGCCCCCATCCAGCCACCCCCGAAACTGGCCTAACTCCCAGCTTTGTTCCTACTCTCTCACAGCATGGGGTCCCTACCTTTGTTACTGTCCCCCCGAACACTGGAGCTTCCTGGTCCTGCTCCTTATCTTGTCCTGCCCGAATCCAATAGGTCAGCATCTGCATGGAGATTTCTTGTTCCATAGCACGCTCTGTAACTACCAGAGTCCACACGGATTATCTCTTCTTGCTACCTGTGTATTTAGGGCGGACCTCTGAACCTCACAGTTTATTGCATCTTGTATCCTGTGTTGTCCATAAGCGCTGACCTGTAGGTCGGACTCTCCACATCAATAAGGCGCCTCACAGACGATTCTCTAGTTCCCCACCCATACCAGGTGCAGACACTCAGCACTAGCCACAGAGGGTCTCCCCTTTTCCCTCGGAGGCGGAAGGCTGCACCTCTTCCTCTCTCTCTTTCTCTCCATTCCAGACATGAATTTCCCAAAGAGAACAAAAAAAGCTGCTCATATTTTTCCAAAGAGAATAAAACACAAAGATAATCTAGAACAGGGGAAAATGGTCTACATATATAGACTTGAGGAGTGAAGAGAGATGATGGGATTTGCAATAAGCCAGCAAAAGACAATTATCATTTGCCATGTTTGGGTCAAGTCTGAGAGACACTGCCCTCCACCCACGCCTCAAGAGCTTTGATGACGACTGGGCTGCAGGAACCCTGGGTGGACTGCCTCATTCTTTTTCTATGTGTCCTCAGTCCGTGGGAGCTGGGTGTAGAGGACTAGGGTCTTCCCTCCACCCCTCTTCCCACAGAAATAGGACAGAGAATGAGGGTGAAGTAGATTTACTGATTCCAACCCACTCCTCACAGTCGTCAGCAGAACCAACCTGTGTCTAGGGGTTAAAATAAGTCAAAAGTAAAGCAGGAATGACTGCAGTCAGACGCCAGGGAGAACTGGCAGACCACTGTGATAGAGCACGCAAAGGTGGCAGAGAGGGGCTACAGGTATTGAAGGGCAAGCAAAGGTAACCTCAAGCCAGCTGCTGTGGCTGTGGATGCACATGTGCCTGGAGGCAGAAGGACAGATCTGATCACCCTTTGGGTTCTGTTCTAGTTCTGAGGTTCTGCAAATACGTGAAAAGGACCTATGGGTGCAGCAAATGACCCAGAGGTGGCTGGCAGCTGATCTGAGGCCTGCAGCCTCACCTCTCTCCCTGTTGGCTGCATCAGGTGTGTGGTGAGAGGCATCTGACACTAGCTTCCCCACCTCAGGACACAGGGAGCAATGGTAATGTGCCCTGCAGCTGGACCCCCTCTATCAAGTCACTCCCAGCTAAGAGACATCCTGCATCCCGGTCTTCTAAATGCATGATGCAGCTAACTCCAGCGTCCACTGGCCCGAGACCACACTGCAGTGATATGAGCCAAGTACCTGCTTACCCTATACCTTCAGAGGAGCTACCCATGGCTCAGTGAGGACATCCTCCGTCTCATCTCTCCAACTCCTCTCCAGCAGATAAAGCTCAGCTTCAGTCCAACTCCTCCAGGAAGCCTTCCCTGACTATGCCAGTCCACACTCATCTGTCCTCTCTCTGAGGACTTGCACCATTTACTGCCTGAGGCCCAGAAACACCATGTAATACATGCTCTGTTGAGACACTTCTGCTCCTTAGCATGAACCTCGTTTCCCCAACCACGACATAACCTCCATGAATATCACATGGAGTCCAGGCGTTTAGAGAGATTACATAAAAGCAAAACTTCCCACATGCATAGCATTTGCAAATTAACTTAGAATAAAAGTTAAGCTCTAAAGACTCTTCAGTATATATAGTGGCCTTAAGAACATAGTTTATTTTTCTTCCTGAAGAACCATAGAGGCTGCTGCTGGCACTGGGCTCACGTCCCCCTGTTCCTCTTACCCTGTCCATGCCCACCAGCCTGGTCCCTGACAGCCAGCATCTGTGTCTATGGCAGAAGGCTGCCCTTGGGCTCCTGGTGTTCACTGGGCCCACAGCACAAGGAACGCTGGAAGTGCCTGGGAGTCGATGTGCCCCAGGGACTGATGGGGAAGGTTAAACGTGGCCCGGTTCCCTCACCTTTGGCTGGATCCGAGGCTGCGTTTTACTCAGTTTCCCAGAGCTTTCCCATGGAATTAGGCCCCAGCCATCCACTGTGGTGGCTGGGCCTTACCGGCTGCCTTCAATCCCCTCCGTCGCCTCCCCACTCACCTGCCAGCGCCCTGTGCCCTTCCAAGCAAACCACACCCACTCAGCCCTCTTCCTAGCATGTGGGCCCAGACTCCCTCCATCTTGTCGCTCTGCCACCCCCGTCCACCTCCAGCATGTCATCTTGCTCTGCAACGCGGCATCACAGGCATATCCACGCCCTGGCTTACAGAAAAAAAAAAAAAGAAAGAGGACGCCCAGGGGAGCAATTTCCTATACACGAGTAAAAGTTGTACCCATCCCTTCTTTCCACTTGTCCTCGTTGAGACTGTAGCTGCATGGGAAGCTGGACACGTGCCCAGCTTAAAGTCTGTCAATCCGGATGAGATGAAATGATTGTGGTGGACGCCTTAGTCTCTACTACAGAAACGGAAGAACACCTACCCACTTACTTTGGGCTCCAAAATATGCCAAAATACAGGTGCTCTGCCGCATACTTTCACGAGCTGTCTTATTGAATCTTCACACCACAGCAAGAGTGTTACTGCTGTCCTTTATAGATAGAAAAACTGAGGCCCCGAGGAACCCAGTATCTTACCTGACATCACACATGAGTGGTGAGGGGCCAAGTCAGGGTCTGAACCCAGGTCTAGCTCCCAGATTATTTTACTCCATAGATATTCTGCTTTTTAGACCTATAAATGCATTTTTCTGGTTCAATATCCTTACTTAGAAGGTGACAAACTTGGGGGCCAGAGAAGGACAGGGACTCACCTTAAATCACCTAGAGAGCAAAAGGCAGAATCGGGCCAGAAGCCAGGGGACCTGGCCACCAGCCAGCTGCTTCATCCACGGAGCCTGCTCTGGGCTGACTGCCTCCAAGCGGCGCCTGCTCTGACTCACACCAGTGCCCATGTGGCTTCCAGGGGGAGGGACGAGCATCCTGTGGACTCCCGGAGTCCAGAGCCTTGAACCACAGTAGCAACTAAAGTTTCTAAAGTTTCTAAATATGAAATCTACTAATCAAGGTGGCAGTGATGGTTCATCGTCCCTTGTCACCTTCACAGCATCTTCTGTGCTCAGCTCCCAGGCCTCTCCCAGAAGGAAGGGAGTGCTTATTCCCTCGGGCCTGCCGGTTGGCATGCAAAAATTAGATGGTGGAGCGGGATGGGGCCGCCAGGGTCCCTAGATCCTCCATGAAGTCATCCCCTTGCTGTCGTCAGTGTCAGTTGCCTAGCAACTGCCTTTGGCAGATGGTGGCACTGAGAGCATGCCAATCTCTCCCACAGCTAAAAATACATTCCGACGACAACGGGTCTATTTTAAAAGATACAATGCGCTTCAATGTCTTTCCTTGTCTGCGAGGAACTGTGCTGTGCCGGGTCTCTCCGGGCTTCTGACTTCGTCTGACAGGGTGGAAGGGAGCATTTGAGGAAAGGAATCCAAGGCCAGGCACCACCACCACAGTGGTCTTTAGAAAACTGTCATGGAGGAGGAGGAGAGGGGAGAGGAAGAAGAAGAGAGAGAAGAAATATCGAGCTGGAAAGTAAACGTCTAGTAGCTGGCAGCACACGCTTTAATTTGGCCATATTTTTTAACCCACTCAGGAAGGTGGGGTTAGGAAGAAACATCATAGAGTCACAGAAGCTTAGAGCTGGAAGGGCCCCAATCCCGTTTCCCAGCTGGGAAAGCGGAAGCCCTGAGAGGCTGCGATGAGAAGAGTGGGCTCTTTCCCCCCATTCAGGGTGCTGGGGCTGGAGCTCCCAGGCATGGGCACGAGACCTCAGACCCTTAAACTCCTTTCGCATTTCTATCAAGGTTGCCACACAACACCTCACCGGCTTAGCCTTTCCACTTAATCACCATCACTGGCGGGTTTCTTTGGTGCAAAGGGAGCAGTGAGTCCATTCGAGCATGCATTTAGCCATTCATTTATTCAGCAAATATTTATTAAACACCTACTGCCATAGTGTGCCAAGCCCTGGAGGTACAGCGGGCAACAAACACAGTCCCCGCCTCCTGTGGCTTGTGGCCCAGCAGTCTAAGCAGACTGAGCCAGTAAGCACAGGGTGGCCCACGCTAGAGACACCGGAGCCAGGTCCCAGGTGAGGCCTCCTTACCAGCTCTGCAGCCAAAGGATATGACTCAATCAGGGTTGCGAGATAAAATACAGGAGGCCCAGTTAAATCTGAATTTCAGATGAACACAATTTTTTAAAGATAGAAGTATGTCCTCAGTATCGCATTATCCACGGTTCAAATTTAGCAGAGCCGCCTATATTTTTATTTGCTAAATCTGGCATCTCTACACTTAATATCACTATTGTTCAGTTTCCTCATCTCTAGAATGGGAAAAATAGCATTTACTTATAGGGATTATTCTGTGGATTAAATGAGAAAATGTATATAACTGTGACTGGCAGGTAAATGTTTTTTCTCTCCTCTCCAAGCAGAGCTTCTCTGGGGTTTTGCCCTGGCCAGCAAGTTAACTCTGCCCTCCTCCCCTCCCAGGGTCTGGCAATAGGTGATGGGTGGGGGTGGCCCTGCTCTGTCCCAAGGCCAAGGCAGGGGATGAGGGAACTCTGCAAGCTGACAATTGACTTGCCAAAGGAACTAGGAACCAACTCAACCTTTCTTGGAGTGTTGGTCAGGGAAGCAATTCTCCATTGCCCGTGCTTGTTAAACATGTAGAAATCAGGGTTCTACCTGAAACCTACTGAATCCGAATGTCTAGGGAAGGATATGCCTTTTAAACAAAATCCCTGGTAATTCTCTAGCTTTGAAAGTTTGAGAACCACTGGCCTAGGGTACGGGAAGGAATGGCTGTCTCTGTAGAGGCATGATCTCAAGAGCCTGCTTTGGAATGTGGGATCCTGCACTGGATCCTGGAACAGAAAAAGGACATTAATGGGAAACTGAATGAAATCTTGGAAACATCAGTAGTTTAGTTAATGGTATTGTATCCATCCTAATTGCTTAGTTTTGATCATTGTACCATGGTTACATAAGATGTTAACCTTAGGGAAAGCTCAGTAAAGGGTGTATGGGAACTCTCTGTACTATCGCCGGAACTCTTGTGTAAACCTCAAATTATTCTCAAGTTAAAAAAAAAAAAAAAAAAAAAAAGCTGCTTTGGCTCAAAGCCTGCGTTGGCCTTTCTCCAGCCCTGCAGTACACCAGAAGGCCCAGCCTGCAGGCCTGCACTAGTTAAGCAAGTGCAGGTAGTGGAGAGAGCCCTTCACACACGAGGTCTAGGAGAGCATTGCTTCTCCACCCTGCCATTCACTCTGGGGCTTAAATGTCAACCTCAATGAATTACATTTTAATCTATGTTATCAACCTGGCTACAGCCCTAATTGGATGTCAGGCACACCCGCTGAAGGGCATGCATAATTCATCAGTTGGGAGGGAGGCCACAGAGGCCTTTCATCGTGGGCCAGAGAAGGAGGAGGGAGAGAAGAAAGGGAGAGGGAGAGAAAGAAGGTAAGCGAGAGGAGTTGGTGAATAAGGCGGGCGTTGGAGGGGAGCGGGGAGAAGGGACCTGGAATAATCTTCCCAGCGCAGTGCTGGCCGCTCAGTCTCTAGCCTCTGCTCCAGGAGAACCTCCTCCAGGAAGTCCTTATCTGCTCCCCCAGGCAAGCTCCCGCCCTCCTTCTCTCGCTTTCTTATAGCACAGGACGTGCCTCTGTTATACTTCACTAATCTCAAGGTCCTATAATGTTTACTTAAACCTCTGCCTCCCACTAGACCTGAATCCTCTCCCTGTGGGGTGATGTCTGACCTGATGACAGATCCCCTTGCCGGGCAGAGTCCCTACATACAGTGTTCGTTGAGTGACTTAAGGATAGATTTCTAGCTCAGGCCACACAAAGAAACTACCTTAACCAATGAACTTTTCCACTTGAGGCCCCTGGCTCTGCCACCAAACTTTCTCCAGCTGCACCCTATTCCCCAAAGCCATGCCCCATTCTTCCCAGCCTCTGTCTTCTTCTCCTCCCTGCCACCTCTCAAGGCCAAGAACCTCACAGGAAAGCAAACACTGTAACTTAAATATCAGGACTAAAGTCCATATTCCTTTGGGCATGCTTCATGGTACATAGTCAGGTGGACAAATCCCTTCACCTCCCCACTTTCCTCACTCTTTTCCAGGTGGGCTTCCACTCCACTATAACTGCTCTTGTCCAGGTCACCAACCAACTCCATGTGGTCATAGCCAATGGCCACTGCTCTGTCTTTTCCTTGACTGACCTCTCAGCAGCAAGCCCTCCCTCCTTATTGACACGTGACCTCTTAACTCCTGACACTACACCCTTCTGCTTTTTCTCCTTCTACCTTAAGCCACTTCATGTCCATTTGCTCTGCTGAATCTCTCCTATGCCCAACTGTTGAATGTTGGGAAGCCTCAAAGCTCACTTCTTAGACATCTGCTCTTCTCTGGCTACTGTTTCTACTTAAATAATATGATTCAGTTCCATGGCTTTAAATGCCATCATATACTAATGATTCCTAAACATATATGCCTACCCTTGACCTCTCCCTTAAGCTCCTAGCACGAATATCCACTTGAGAGTCTGTATTAGCTATCCATTGCTGTGTAACAGACTATCCCAAAATTTAGCTTCCAAGCTCATCCATGTGGCTGTTGGCAGGATTCAGTTCCCTGTAGGTCACTGGACTGAGAGTCCCCATTTCTCACTGGCTGTTGGCCTAGGGTCCCCCTCTGTTCCTTATCATGGGAGCCCTTCTATAGATTGTTCACATGACAGCTGCCCTTCCTCAGAGAAAGTGAACAAGAGAACAAGAAAGAGCGCCCAACATAGAACCTCATCCAGAAGTGACATTCCATCACCTCTGCCAAATCCTATTTGCTAGAAGTGAGTCTTTAAGTCCAGCTCTCACTCAAGGGGTGAGGATTACAGGGTCTGAACAGCAGGACACAGGGATCATTGGGAGCCATCTCAAATTAAACAAGTCCATGATCAAACTCCTGATTTTCCCACCCCAAACTTGCTCCTCTCCAAGTTTTCTCCATCTGGGTAACTAGTGTACCACCATTGGGATGGATTTGTCTTATCAACCTGCATAACTGGAACTTTATCTCCAAGAATCTCTGTATTGCATGGTTCTGGGATTGCATGGTTCTGGGATACAGCTGGTCAAAATGAGAACTTGCACAATATTTGTAAGGAGGAAGTGAAGTATCAGCCATTATTCTCAAAAATAATCATAGCAATCGGATCATTATGATCAGGGGCCTGGAGGATCCCAGCTTGTCCTGATTCTCCTCTGCCCTGTGTCCAGCTCATCTTCCCAACTGCAGGTCTTGCTAACCAACAGCTACCCAAGGCGCACCTCCAGGTACATGCCTGCAGGCCCAGAGAGGTGGGAGGTGTGCAGAGGCAAGGGTACCCCATATCCCTCTCCATGATGGATGTCCCTCCTTACAGATCCAACTTACCCACTGACACCAGAGCTTCAGGACTATTAGTGGCTCTTACCATGATCTTCCAATTCTTCCTTCTCCTTCCAGACTTCACTTCCCTAGTAACTCCCAATGTGAGACTATAATGCATCCCTTGTCCCATAATGCTTGCTTTTATCTTAATTGAAGTGTCACCTCCTCAGAGAGGCTTTTCCTGAATTCATCGCCTTGTCCATGTTGTAGTCCCTCTAGACCACTAGATTCTGAAGGAGATAAGAGTCAGCAATCTTTACCTCCTTACTATGTCCCATCTATTACACTGTGTACTTTAATTGTGCTACCATGGATAATTTTAACATCTGTCCTGCAGAAAGAACGTATTTATCCCTAATTTTTGAATGAATGTGCCAAGAGGTGAAGTGATTTGCCCATGATCTCACAGAGTAAACCACAAAAGAGACATAACAGGGGGATCGGAAGCTGGTGCCGCCCGACTCTGGCCCATTCTCTTCATCACACCGTAATGCCTCCTCACGCCTGAAGCTGGGGTTGGGAGAGTGTCTCAACCTCTTAATCTCAGAGTCTTGATCTCTTGATCTCAATCTCAGAGACTGATCCCGAGCACTAATAGTCCTTACTAAGCTTTTATCCCTTCCCACTTCCTACCACTACAGATCTCCAAGCCAAGGTCAGTATCTCCCCCAGGGTGGATCCCCAGAGTGCAGTCAAGGATGCCCAGATCCCTTTGAGCAGAGGATCCATGTGCCCTCTCCAAGACTATGTGGCAGATTTCATTCTGCAGCCTTGGCAGTGCCCTGCTGGAGCCTCTTCCTACCCCACTCCCATCTCGGCTGATGGTTGCTGGCTGATGGGTCTCAGTTAGGTTGCTGGCCCAACTCTCAGCCCCACACAGAATCAGTAACAGAAGGCCCGAGGCCACGAACCAAGCCCCCCGACTGACTCCCTGACAGCAGCACCCCCTCTCCCTTCATGGCCTTCACCAGCTTCTGGGCAATTACACCCTGTGTTTCCCTGAGGTGGGTCTGGGTGTGTCCAGCCATCAAGGCCCACTTACAGCTCTTCTGAGCTTTGTGCAACATGGAAGCCACATGGTTGGAGACACAGTTTCTTAGTCTAGCAGTTCAAAGGGCCACAAAGAATCCTGTGTCACCATGATTAGTTTTACCTCCAGTGCCTCTTGGGTAATGCCCAAAGTCCTTGCTTACCACCAGGCCGCTCTGGGATCTGTCTTTGGCCAAGATGGTCTGTCCACATGCTCTTCTCTGCCTCGCTAGTAGACACCTGCCCTCTTCCCTTTTGACTCCCAGCTCAGAGCACTGCACCCTCCTGGTGACCCCTGCTCTTTACCTAGCTCTTACCCTTGCTCAAAGACACAGGTCAGAACCAACCAACTACTAACCACATACAGGTGAAACAGCTCTTGTGGATGATTATCTTATAAGATTTTGAAAAATCACCACTTTTTCATCCATTTGCCCATTCTACAAATGTTTTTCCTTCTGTGACCTATCAGAAGATATTAGGTGGGTTGAACATCAACCAGCCACACTGTAGAGTTGTGGAAATAACCATCACCACCGGCACATTCTAAGTTCTTCCTCTTTCCCCAACAGTGTGCCAAGTATTTCCCATCAGTTAAATAGCCTGAGTCCTCACGCAAGCCCTGGAAGGCAGCTACCATTACTATCCCCATCCTCCGGAAGAGAGGACTGAGGCTCAAGGGTATTTGAAACACACCTGTTCACTGCCCCTCCACTCATAAGTAGCAAAGCGAGGATCTGAGCCCTGGTCCCCCGCTCCTGTCGACTGTGAAACTGTACCCAGTCCCGAAGGAAGACCCAGGGAGGTGGTGGAGCTTATCCTGCTCCTCAATCCAAGTGCTTTCAAATTTTAATGTGCACGTGAGTCACCTGGGGCTTTGCATCCCTAACAAACCCCGAAGTGATTCTAACGCTTCCGATCCAAAAAGTACACTTCGAGTAGCATCCTCTCCACTACACTGAGGCTGGGACGTGCCTGCCACTCTCCCTCCTACGTGCAGTCCTCCTGGGCAGGCAAGCTCTTGTATTAAGCACAGACGACTGTTGCCATTGTAAGCGACAGAAACCCCAATTCAAATGTTGCTTTAAGACAAAAAAAGAATTTCTTGATTCACGTAACTGAGACATTCTGGCTTCAGGCACAGCAGGATCTAGGGGCTCTAATTTTGTATCAGGACATGGTCTTTATAACTGCTCGGCTTTGCACCTCATGTTGACTTCATTCTCAGGCTCAACACAGTGATACAAAGGCTGCCAGAGGAATGAAGACACAGAGGGATGGTCTTGACAAGCTGAAGCTCAGGCTGGCGAAGTGACATCATGTTTGGAAAAAACAAAAGAGCCAGTTAAAGGCAGCTACTGAGTCTCCAACGTGGAGCGCTCCAGGTACCCCATCACATGACACCTAACTGGGGTGTCCTTGAAGTCTGAGATGACTAACAATGCCAGTGCCACTGGGCAGATATGAGACTCTCAGCTAAGGAGCAGGCAGAGGAGGACTGGCTTCACCTTGATATGTAGCACCTTTTCATATCTTCTGGGTTATTCTTGTCTTCCCCAACTGTGGTAGGGTGAATCATTGGTCTCAATTCTTCACTCTCCTGTAGCAGTATTTTATATATATATATATATATATATATATATATATATATATATATATATATATATATATATATCTCCACACCTTGGCCATAGCTTCATGGAGTAAACTTCACCACCTCTTGAGGTGAGCACTGGCCACGTGACTTGCTCTGGACAACGGGCATTAGAAGATGTGAAGTGAGCAGAGAGTGGACACCTACTTGCCCAGTTTGACTTACTGTCTTGTGCCATCGTGACTATAGAGCAGAGTACATGTCCTATACCTGTGGCATCAACCTGTACCCAACCTGCAGCCTAGAGCCTGGGGGACAGCCTAGCCCACTAAATGGCAACTAATGGCAACTGACCTGCAGAACTGTGAGCCCAAGGATAAATGATACTGTCTCAGGCACTAAGACTGAGTAGGGGTTAATTTGTCATACAGCATCATTGTGACAATAGCTGGTACACCAGCTTAATGATTCACCCTCAAGAACAGAACCATAAATTCTCCTCCTGAGCTCCTTCCAGAGTACAGAGTATATACTCGGGTATCAGAAACACTGCACCCCCCTCAACCTAATTTCCTAATGTTACACGCAGAGAAACTGAGGCTCAGAGAGGCAAAGAGATTTGTTTAAGATCACACTAAGTAGATAGCCCAGCAGCCGGGACTAAACCCTGGGTCTGCTGATGTCTGAGTCAGCACCTTTCTCCCGTTCCCTCTTCCCCTCTCATTTCTTTATTCTGAGCCTGAGACAACATGCTGCTGATCTGACAGCCTTGACAGTCCCACCAATGTCCTCGATACTCAGAAGTCTCACTTAACCCTGACCTTCTAGCATGTACTCAAGACCCTAAATGGATGTCTGGGATCTGCTTCCCAGCCGTAGCCTGCAGAACCACAGAGGTAAGTCATGTTCAAGGTCTGGGCAGTCTGAGACATCAGTGACACAGACAGGTCCACACGCCCGTGGGGTCTTGGGGCTGGTGGGTTCTGCACAGACCACACGAGAGAATTCACACCAGGACCAGGGTTCACATGGGAGCTGTAATCAAGGAGGAGAATGAGTCAGAGGTGAGCACTGGAAGGGGGCAGATAAGGGTCCTTTGGCTCCTGGGGACCACCTCAGATTAGCCCCAAGGCAAAGACTAGTCCAACCATAAAGTACTTCCCACCTCCGGGAAAATGGTTCCCCAGCAGCTTCGCTGAGGAAAGTGGGCGCTTGGCTCATAAGCCTGGTTGGCAGACACGCAGTACAGATGGGCTGCTGACAGCAGCCCCCTCTTGCCCCCTCCTCAGAATATACCGAAGGGGGAGCCAGCAGCAGGGCTGCCTGCACTCTCCTCCCACCCACATTCTCACAATCTGGTTGCATTTCTCATGTACAACCCCCCCTCCAATTCACACCAGGGTAGGGACTAGGGTGAGGCAGGTGAGGCACAAAATTTATGGAGGCACTGACAATATTCAGCAATCATGATAAATACTATTTTCTTGCAATATTTTTAAAAATTCAAATTAATGCCAAAAAAGTTCATGATGAACAAAATATCAAAAATGAACATAAAGACAGCCTCTGACAGGGTGAGGATTGGGTTGAGGTGAATGAGTCCATGTCTTGCAAGTACAGGGTTAGATATCTTTATTAAAAGTTTTGGTACTGTGTTCATGGTGGATGTTTTGCATTACTTTCAAATTTTAAACTATTGCATTAAAATATTATTTATTGTAATTACTGATTTTTGGACCCCACTTAAATACTGCACCCGAGGCAAATGCCTTACTTTCCTCTCCTGGGTCCAGGTCCTATAAAACACAATTGTGGTCCTGTTGCCCACCCTCATCAGCCCCAGTAGTGGCTTCATTGGCCAGAATCAGTCATATGATTCTCATCTTACTGCAAAGGACAATAGGAAATGCAGGGGAGGACCTGGGATATCTGGTGAGTACATTGCCTACCACAGAAATGAACTTCTTCAAGCTTTGTTCTGGAAATAGATGGGGTCTGACTTGTCCATGGGTCAGATGTAGGGTTTGGGGTGGATGGTAAGGGAATGGGGAGAGGCAGGAATAATTCCCAGGTTTCTGGCATTGGCATATGGGTGTAGATTGAACATGTCCAAAACTAAACTATTGCTCTCCCCACCTCACGAACCCACCACCCTCTTCTTCCATAATAGCAGGTGGCAATTCCATGGTTCTTATTGCCCAGTTCAAAAACCTTGGCATATTTCTTGAATTGTTCACTTTAAATGGATAAATGACATGGTATGTGAATTATATTTCAATAAAGCTGTTTATATAGATAAAATATGTAATATATATACTGATATATTTATAACTTATATATAACACACATACATGGTATATAGACATATGTCCATAAACTCATCACTTCCTTCACCTCCACTGTCACTACCCTAGTCCAAGCCACCACCACCTCCGACCTGGCCCACTGCAGCACAGCAGCCAGAGTTGTTCTGTTACAACATAAAGCAAATTAGGTCATTCTTCTACTTAAAGCTCCACAAGAGCTCCTATCTCACTCAGCATTAAAGCCACATTCTTTACAATGGCCTACAAAGCCCGACACACTCTGACCTCCCTTCTTTACCTTTGGCCTCACCACCTCCACTCACCCTTAGCCAGCCACACCAGTGTCCTTTCCATTTCTCGGATGCACCTGACGTGTTCTTATCTCAGGGCCTTTGCACTTGCTATTCTCCTGCATAGTCTGTTCTCCCCCCGATATCTGCATGGCTCACTCTTTCATCTCTCAATTCTTTGCTCACATTTTACCTTCATAGTGAGGTCTCCCTAACTACCCTGTTTAAAATTGCAACCTAGCCCCAACTGCAATATATTTAAACCCCTTTACTGTACTCAACATTTTCTATATTTCCATGTTATAAATTATGCAACTTCTAACATGTTGTATAATTATAATTGTATAATTATAATTATTATATCTATTGTTTATTCTTCTGCCTCCCCCCACTAAAATGTAAACTTCAAGAGGGATGTGGATCATAATTTTGTTCACTGATTCATTCCAAGCATTTAGTAGCCATTCAGTAAATATTTGTTGATTAAATAAATGAATATAAGAAATGCGTCACCATGTGGGATAGAGAAAATTCTCGTACGTAGTGGGTGTTCAATAAATATTTGTTAATAAATATAGGTACAACATTGATCCACAGGCCAGACTCAGAAATGTACTCCACTTTTCATGAAGAAGATGACAAGTATAGTACCCATAGTAGCTTCTCAGTAAGTATTCATTTACTATAATTTTGCTTCAAAAAGCATGTTCCTTCAAGGACCAGTGAAGAACCACCTCTTCCTAAAAGTCTTGTAGCCCACTCTCTCCCAAATCTGAATTCTACATTTTAGTCTTCAAAATCAGGCACCTCGGGTTCTCCCCGGGTAGATGCCTGTGTGTAAATGCTTTGTCAGTGCATCTGTCATTGAACTCTCCTGGTAATCAGATTCATTGGTTAATGCCTTTTTTGGCATATCCTTCCTTCCACACACACTCCACCTAGTCCTCCAGAGACCATATGAAATGTGAGACAAGTGTGCCTGCCAACACTCTCATCACAAAGTTATCAGGAATAGAATTTAATAAACAGGAAGCAACATATAAAAACATTGAGTCAGAGAAATGACACACAAAAGCTGAAATTGCCTTTGCTGCCAAAATTCCAGTTTGTAGATGGGTCCTTCACAGCCATCAAAGAGGAGAGTCTATGTTCTCAAGCCTCTCCTCCTGACTCAGTTCAGCATTCTTCAATGTGGCACTTACGCTTTCATGCCTCCTTGGGGCCCCGTCATGTTCAGTTTTCCTTGGACCCCCAGGAACTGTGCTGTTATTTCTGGACCATTCTCAGAGGCATTCTTAGATTCTTGTGATATTTAGAAATCTATTTCCTATGCCTCAAAGAATTAACAAAGACAAAGAGACAGGAGAGACTTGGCGTTTGCTTTTCACAATGCCATCTTTGCAGCCCTACAGGACAATGGCTTCCCTTTCTTAGTGTGTTTGCTTGGAATACTTGCTGGAAAATCTACTTGGGAATACACTGGGATCTCTCTGCCAAATCAGATAATCATCTCATGTCCATCCCTCTGGCCATGATGTTTTCTATGTGAAAGCACCTACAAACTGGAAATAGGGTTGTCCTATGGTGTCTCTTTATGGTTGTATCCAAGCATACCTTGTGTTTCTCCAGCTGATTCCTAAGTCTTAGAGCCAGGACTAAGATATTGTCTTTTGTGTCTCTTTGATTTTTAGTAGTAGTTGCTCCTTCAGTCTTGACCATCACTGAGTGACACAAATACAAATCAGAGAATTTGCTAATACAAGGGAGGAATGCCCTTTTTAGAGCAAGCATGGGGCTACTAGAGTCTCCCAATAGCCAGAATAAAATATTTACTTTAGGTGAGGGGTTACTTGAAGTTAAGGAGCACTTTAATGAAGGAAATATTTTTGAGCATGTATTATATACAAATTATTGTACTTTTTAAACACCTATTGGATGCCTACTCTGCACTGGAGTCTCTCTCCTATTCTTTATGCATATTCATACATATTAAATAATTCAATTCTCAAACAACTCTAATGAGAGAGCATTGTTATTATCGTCACTTTACAGATGAGGAAACTTGGACATGAAGAGGTAAAGTACAGCAGCAAATGGCCTTCAGGAGACCTGGCAGATATTGAGAAGATAAACGCTATAAGAAAGAAAGTGGAGAAGGCAGTCTGTTGCTGGAATTCTTAGGTGCCTTGCCTATCTGGAGAACCTGACATGTTCTTCAAGATCCAGCTCAGGGTCTGTGTTTTTTTTTTTGGTTTTTTTTTTTTTTGGTAAAGCCTTGCCTAACCTCTATCCCCCAGCAGAGATGACCATTCCCTTTAGTAATCCGTCCTGCCTGCGACATAGCTTTGCCCATCTGAATCACCTTGTGAGACAACTGCTTCCATATCTACCTCCTTGCTGAGCTGTCAGCTCCTGGAGGGCAGGGGCAATTTGGCCCTTCCCAGTGCAAAGCATGGCACAGAACAGGTGCTCAAAAAAAATCCCTGTTTGATGATCCAGCAGTAAGCCAGGTTGACTTGAAGGTCTCTATCCTGAAGCGACACACATCATTTCCACTCATATTGTATAGGCCAAAGCAAGTTACATGCTTTTCATTGCACTTTTCACACCTTGCCTGGTCAAACCCAGCTGTGCTCAAGAGGCCCCCATGGCGACTGCCAGATGAAACAGTGAGAGACAGATGGAGGGTGGCCAAGCCAAGTCAGAATATCCACACCTTGGGAGCGCTCTCCCTCAAAGGGGAACATCTGGAAATGTGGGGAAGTGGTAAATGAAATCCGCATTGTGCGAACCATGACAGACAGGTTTTGGGACACAGACAGAGCGGGCTACACTGCAGCATCATTCTTATTCTGTGATTAATTCTCCATGTGACCTTGGGCACAGTCCTTTTCTTCAAGGGTCCTCCTTCTCTCCATCAGTAAAGTCTTGGGCTACAAAACCAAGGTGTCCATGGTTTAAAGGCTTCATTATCCTGACAACCAAACTGCACATAGGCCTCACTGATCTGCCAAAAAATGTTATATGCCCCATTTGGAACCTGATGAATCTTAGCAAATGCAGCAAAACACTACAGAGGAACAGATAATATTCCTTTCCCGTCTTTAAAAAGTCTGTCTTTTTTCCGCCCATACACATTTTTTTCCTTCCTGAATATTGAGTCCTGGGGTGAATAAGCTATGTCATCTCCAAGTTCCCAGAAATTTAGATTCCATGGGTGAGGGAAAGGGGGGAAAGGAGAAAGATGCAGCACATTTCAAAAATAAGAAAGACTTCTGATTATTAAAAATAAACCCTGGCCCAAAGCCTGCCCTGCACACTATCTTGCCAACAGATGCAGACGTGTGCACACACTTTCTGGCTCCACGTTTCTCTGGCCAGTTTTCATGCTGAGATTCTCTAAGGACAACTGTTTCTGTTTAGACAACTATAAAATCAGCAATTTGTTATCTTAAGGAAGGGGATTCTATCCTGTCTTAAGGGGACAATGGGTCCCTAGAATCTTGACTAAGGAACTTAAGTGGTTTGAAAGGAAACTTAAGATATGTATTAAGATTCTTTCAGTAATAAGTGACAGAAACACCAGTTGATACTAGCTAATTCAGGAAGGTAATTTTTTTTTCTCACGTACCTTAAAAGTCCAGAATGTGGGAGGTGCATACAGGCTTCAGAAATGGCTGGATCTAGGTGCTTGGACAAGCTCATTGGGAGTTTATCTCTCTCCCTTTCCAGCCCACTTTCCTTAATGGACCTTTTACTCTCAGACAAACTCTTCCCAAGCTTGACAAGATTCTATCCTAGTAGGTAACTCTAGGAGAAAGAAATTCTGGATTCCACTGGTTCCTGCAAGTCTCAGAAATGACTCTTGTTGCATAATTTGAGTTGCATGTCCATTCCTAAACCAATCATTGTAGCCTCAGTATAGAATACACTACCTTCATCTTCTTCACTCAGCCCCCAACTCTCTTCCCATCTAGCAATCACCAGTTTGTTCTCTGTATCTATGGTCTGCTTACAATTTGTTTGTTCATTTATTTTGTTCTTTGGTTTCCACTTAAAAGTGAAATCACATGGTATTTCTCTTTCTCTGTCTGACTTATTTCACTCAGCATTATACCTTCTAGGTCTGACCATGTTGTTGCAGATGGCAAGATTTCATTCTTTTTTATGGCTAATATTCTATTATATATATGTACCACTTCTTTATCCATTCACTTATTAATGGAAACTTAGGTTGCTTCCATATCTTGGCTATTAAGAATAATGAACATAGAAATGCATATGTCTTTTCAAATTAGTGTTTTGAATTTCTTTGGATAAACAAAAGACATGGTGGCTGAATGGATAAGAAAACAAGACCCTATATATGATGCCTACAAGAGACTCAGATCGAGAGACACACGGACTGAAAGTAAAGGAATAAATAGAAATTTAAAAAGAAAAGCTGGGGTAACAATACTTATATCAGACAAAATAGATTTTAAAATGAAGGCTATAAGAAAGGATGAAGAAGAACCTAGAAATTCCACTTCTGGGTATCTCCAACACTGGCATATTAAATAACACACTTCTAAATAATATATGGGTCAAAAAAGTCTCAAAAGAAATTTTTAAATGTTTGAATTGAAAGAAACAAAAATACAACATATCAAAATTTGTGGGATGCATTTAAAGCAGTGCTTAGAGTGAAATTTATAGTTTAAATGCTTATACTAATAAAAAAGAAAGATATCATATCAGTAGTCTAAACTTCCACCACAAGAAACTAGAAAAAGAATATCAAAAGAAAACCAAATCAACCAGAATAAAGAAAGCAATAGAGATTTGCAGAATCAAGGAAATTGGAAACAAGATGATAGAAGAAATTAATTAAGCCTAAAGTTGTTCTTTTTTTTTAAAATGATTGATAAAATTGAAATGTGTCTGGTGAGACCTGACAAAGAAAGAAAGATGATGCAAATTATTAATATCAGAAATGACAGAGGGACTATCACTACAGATCCTGCTGCTATTATAAGAATAAGGAAATGCTACAAACACATCAATACACATAAATTCAACAACTAAGATAAAATCAATGATTCCTGGAAAACCACAAACAACCAAAACTCACTCAAGAGCAAATAGATAACCTAAATAGTCCTATAAATACTAAAGAAATTGGATCTGTAGTTAAAAGCCTTCCAAAAAAAAAGTTTCCAGGCCCAGTACTTTCTTTCACTGACAAATTCTACAAAATATCTAAAGAAATGATACTAATTCTACATAATTTCTTCCAGAAAATTAAAATTAAGGGAACATATCCTCATTCATTTTATGAAGCTAGCAGTACCCTGCTATCAAAAACATATAAAATAGTAACAAAAAGGAAACTACAGACTAATATCCTCCATGAAAATTTCTCAACAGAATAATAACAACCAAATCCAGTGATATATAAAAAAGAATAAAACATATAACCATGTGAGATTTATAGCAGATATACAAGGCAGGTTCAATATTAGATCAATCAATATAATTGCCACAGTAAAACTTTAAAGGGTAAAAACACATGATCATATTAATTGATCCAAAAAAATGATGTGACAAAAGTCAACACCAATTTATGATAAAAACTCTCAGTAAGATTGAAACAGAAGGAGCTTCCTCAAACTGATAAAGGGTATGTGTGTATGTGTGTGTGTGTGTGTGTGTGTGTGTGTGTGTGTGTGTAAAACCCAACAGCTAATATTATATGTACTTAATAGTGAAGGACTGAATGTTTTCTCCTCAGATTGGGAACAAGATGTGGATGGCCACCAGAACTGCTAGCATAAAAAAGACCCACACTACCAAATATTAATTCTACTGATCAACTGAAACTCTCATGCATTGCTGTTGTAATATAAAATGGTACAAACATTTTGGATATCCATTTGGCAGTTTCTAATAAAGTTATACATCTATATATGCTCCAACATTCCACTCCCATTTCAACAGAAATGTATACATATGTGCACTTAAAATATGTACAACAGTGCTCATTGCAGCCTTAACCATAATAGCCAAAACCCAAAAATAACTCAAATGTTTTCAACAGGAAAATAAACAAACCATGGTATGTCCATACAATGGAATATTATTCAGCAGTAAAGGAAAAAAACAACCTGGGTGAATTTCAAAAATATTATGGTGAGCAAAAGAAGCCAGGCACAAAAGAGTACATACCGAGTAACTTCATCCATGCAAAATTCTAGAACAGGCACCACTAAGATATGATGATAGAAATCAGAACAGTAGTTGCCTGGGGGAAAGGTTGACTAGCAATGGGCCCAAGGTAACCTTCTGGAGTGATGGAAATGCTTTCTATCTTATTTTAGGGAGCAATTTCACAGCTGAATACAAATTTCTGAACTCATAGAACTGAACATTTAAGATTTGTGCATTTCTATTGTATATAAAATGTACTTTATTGAGTAAGAAGAAAAGAAACCCTTTATGAATATAGCCCTTGACTTTCTACAGAACATTTTCACCTCTATTCCCTCTGTCTGATCTTCTCAGCCCTAGGAAGTAGGAAGATTGGACACTGTGAGAGGATCAGGGTGAGGGAGTTGCCACCACCACCAAGTGGGAGCCAGAGCCCAGACCTGAGCTCAGGTGTCAGGACCCCTCACCCAGTGCTCCTTACACAATGTCTTGGTTTCTGATCTGCATTCTCTCTCTCTCAGACACTGCAGAGATGTCCAGGGGCAGCATGACTGTCTCCCTCCACGTCTCTCATCAATCTTACCCCTTCTACATACTTGAATTCTGCCTAAGATTTCATTTGAACAGTTTGAGAATTGCTGATATTATAGATGTGAAAATAAACATAACTGTCCAGGGTCGTCTCTCTTTCTTTGTATCTGGTTTTACTTGCAAGACACTAGAGTCTGATTTTCATTCTGAGTTAAAACAGTTATATTTGCCTGAAATAGTGCAGCCTCCACACACAGCTATTACGGCAGCATGTGTAAAACAGAAAGACCAGCTGGAAAGGAAAGCCTTTAACCATGGTTCTGTCACTGGGTGATGTCGGCCTAGTCATTCCCCTCTCTTTCCTTGGTTTCTGCATCTTGAACACAAGGCACCTGAACTAGATAAGTTCTAAGTGACTGCCCTGTACTAGCTTCTAGAGCTGGAGGAGTGGTATTCATCTTCTCCCAAAACCTCCCATATGAACACTATTGGCCTGGATATCCCACCTGAAGAGTCTCATTTCAAGGAAAAAGCTCACCAGTCATTGAGCTAACAAGGACCACCCCTCACTCCCTCCAATGTTAGAGAAGTGCCTAAGACCTCCAAGATAAAATCATCTTTCATTTCCTTGTCCAAGGAGATTTCAAAGGACCTGACGGTGCCTCTAGATGCCGATTCTGGGCCAGAAATTGGTATTGTGAAGACTTGGGTCCTAGTCTTAGTTCCATTAATAGTTGACAAGGCAGCTTTTAGGCAAGATCCCTTCCCTGGAGGGACTTGCTGCCTCACCCCTAAAATGTAGTTAATGGTCCCTGCCCACCTCACTGGATTGGTGAGAAGACCTAATGAAGTAAAAAGTGTGGACATGCTTTAAACAGAATAAAACTCTCTACCAAGATAAGAGGCTCTTATCTTTGCAGGGAGGGAGGCCAGAGCCATCTTCTAAGTCCCTGTGGTCCAAGCTTCCCCGCGCACTGCCCCACCCAGGCCTGAGCGGTGCAGTTCAGACCACTAGATGGCAGTAGCTGTCACTTACAAATTCAGAAAGAAGGGTGTGGGAGAGCCAGGGGGCCGCCTGCTTTAAGAAAACTAGGCCAAAGCCAGCTCGTTATATCACTTCTAATGGAAGCAAGCCAGTTCAGTCTGGATTTTTCTTTACTGCAGGTGACAATGCAGGGGAACTTCCTGGCTCCCGTGCATTTCGATGCTAATTATTTGACCTGAAATCAGTGTTTATTTCCTAGGGATTGGTCCTAGAAGCCCTGCCTCATCTTCCTTAGGTAAAACAGGCTTTTCTCCCTCAAGGCCTCTTACTGCCTCTCTCTAACTGCCCCAGGCCCTACCTTCAGCCACGTTGAAAGTACATTTCTTGTTCTGCCTTTAAATCTCAAATGAGCTCACCGAGCACTTATGTCTACTTATACCAGGGGCCATACTGAGTAACTGTGACCCAGGCCCAGCCTTCAAAGAAAAGACGGAGAACTACAGACCGCTTGAACTCGAATTCACCTCCACCCCTCACTGATTACATGCATGATTTTGAGCAAGTCAATCTAATTCTGTATTTTTCATGTCCCTTAATTTTAAAATGAGGTTAATAATAGGCTTTTTAAAATATTAAATGAGTTAATACAAATTATTATGGTTTTTGGAATAGAGTTTGGCATTTCGTAGGAAATAAGAATTATTTACTGAGCACCTACTAGGTACAGGTACATTATTTGAATGAATGTCCATGTCGATGGTCCAGAGAAGTTTAACGATTTGCTGAGGTTGCAAATCAGAAGTAAAGGCAGGATGTGAATCTGGTTCTGACTCCAGGAACCCTGCCTCTGGCTGCTTTTAAAGAAAAAAAAAAAAACAAGCAGCCAAAAGTAGAGAATTAAGAGACGAGTGATCCTGCAGACTACACTGTCAGTCCCAGGTGGCTGCAAACCGGCCATCCGAAACCGTGCCATTCGGCTCTCAGAGATCTTTTTCTAGATTAACTCTAGCACTAACTGGGGCTTTGAGATCTAGGGCAAAACCCCTCCTTGGGGCTCAATTTATTCACCTATAAAACAAGGCAGCTTGATAGGTCACTATTTTCTACCTGTGCCTAGTCATCAAAATCACCTGGCATCCTTATTAAAAGTATGGACTTTTGGACCCCATTTCTACTAAAATAGGATCTCCAGGGGTGGGGCTGGAGTATCTGTATTTTAAACAAGTGACTTATGATTCTCAGGACCAGGGAATTAGAAAAATATCCTAGGCCCAGATGATCTTAGAGGTTGTCCCAGCTCTGTCCATACTGATCCCACTACCCTCAAACAGGCTCCTGATCCACCTTCCTACAGACATCACCATGAACCCCTTGGACCCTCCACTGTGCCCCATGATCTAAACCCCTGAGTTCCCCCCATGCGGCATGGATTTGATGCTCCCTTCTTCCTGTAAGGCACTCGGGTTCCTGTGGGAGCTGAAGCTGTATGAATAATAAATGGAATTCACAGTAGCGTTTGGAATCCACTTAAGCACTAGAAACATCATCTTTTCATTGGGTAAGAAGTGGGTGGTGGGGGGGAGTACCTCCTCCCTTGACTTTCCGAACATGCAAAACAGGATATTTTGACAGGACTTGATTCTAAATGTCCACAATGTCCATTTGGAAGGTGTCATCTCCACTGCCAGAACAGCAGTGCCCTGAAGCCCCAGTCTGATATACCCAGGGGCCCTAGGTCAGACCACATTTCAGGCCAATGGCAAGGTTACCGGCCCCGTGACTTGTAGGGAGGTCTTGCGAACAGAATGGGAAAGAAGCCACGAAGCATAAAGCCATCCCCAGCCTCATCAAACCAGCTCCTCTGGTAAATTCTTTTCATCTTTGCTCTTCTTGTTTGCAGTCATCAAATGACATAATTGAGCAATCGTGGCTGCCCCTTTTTCCTTTTTTTCTGCTGCTGTCCCTCTTTCGGTCTCCACAAATCGCTGACCCCACTGACTTGAAACAGACCTGAAAGTCTTACTGTTAGGCGAAGTCTTTGAGTTTAGAGAATGTTTCTTGGGAGAGCGAGTACTCTGGGCTGGGTTTTAGAAGACTGCTGTATCAATCAGCTTCGACCACAATAATTCTGTGTAACAAGCCATCCCAATAATCATGGTTTAAAACAATCATTTGTTCTCATTCGTTCATGTGTGGGTTGGCTGGGGCATCTCTGCTGATCTAAGTTGATTTCCTCTCAGCTAAGTTTGGCTCTAGCCTTGGGTTTGGTCCAGGTCAACTCAAGTATCCTTCAGTTCTTCTTGGACCAGTAGGCTAGCCAAAGCATGTTTATCTTACAGTGATGAAAGAAGCCCAAGAAGGCAAGTCCACAGCCTAAGCCTCTTTTAAGCCATTGCTGGTGTCACATCTGATCACATCCCACTGACCAGAGCAAAAGGCAAGGGCATATACTCTGCTCAACATGAGGCTAAAGCAAGTCACAGAACACCAGCTGGGGGAGGGGGCAGAGGGGGCTGGAAGCTTAAAATGGGAAAAGAGAGCCAAGCACCCTGGGGTACTCCCTACAGGCAGGATGACACTGGGTGGTGATCCTGGAAAAGCTGGAGCCAGGCTTCATGTGAAATTCACTTATGCAGTAGAAACATGGCTGCAGTAACGTCTCCGTGGGGAGGGGGATGGTATTGAAGGAGAATATATAACTCAAAAAACAAAAAATGAAACAGCTATTTTAACTATATTGCATTGCACTACCTGGACTCCAGCTTTTTCAATGCCCTCTCCCCATCTCCAAATGAGAAAACCCCCATGAGAGGTGCCTGAACTCTTCTTTGTCACAGCCATTTACGTCCCAGCTTTATAAAAGGTCAGACTGGGAAGGGACTTTGGATGACCATCTTATCCTGCCCTGTCAGCTTCCAGTGAGGAAAAGAGGTGTGTGGAAGGTCATTAGGCAAGTAAGAAGCAGAATGGGGAGTACTGTCTTGCTTAAGTGACCTTCCCACCTGAGACATCCCCAAACAGCCAGGTAATTAAGATTTTATTTATTCAACAAACACTCATCTGGCACCTACCCTGTGTCGAGCACCGTTATAGATGTTGTGGATAAAGAAGGGAATAAAACATCTCTCATGAAGCTTCCATTCTATTAGAGAGAGGAACAGACCAGTGTCATATACTGGTTGTTAAGGTCTCACGCATAAGATGACATCTGATCGGTGCTATGGTCTGAATGTTGCATCCCTGCCAAAATTCACATGTCGAAATCCTAATCCCCAAAGTGATAACATTAGGGGTGGAATCTGTGGGAGGTGATTGGTCCACAAGGGTGAAGCCCTCGAGACTGGGATTAGTGTCCTTAAAAAAGAGGCCCCACAGTGTTCCCTAGCCCCTTCTTCCATGTAAGGATTACAATAAGAAATCTGCCACCAAGAAGAGGGTGCTCACCTGGTCATGCTGGCACCCTGATCTCAGACCTCCAGCTTTCAGAGCCATGAGAAATAAATGTGTGTTGTTTAAAAGCCACCCAGATTATGGTATGTTGTTATAGCAGCCTGAATGAACTAAGACAATCAGGATATTGAAAGAAGCAAGGGGAAAGCCAAAAAAATATATGGATCTTTTCAGCAGAGGGAACCACAGGGGCAAAGTCCCTGAGTCAGGAGCAAGGGTGGCATGGAGCAGAGACAGCAAGGGGTAAGTAGAAGTAGAAAAGCTCAGCAAGATAGTGTGGGGATGGAGGTAGGTCATAAATGGCCTTGGGGCTGCTGTGGTTGTTATGTGTCTACTTGGCTGGGCTAGGGGATATCCATACAGGTGATAAACATTATCTCTGTGAGGCTGTTTCTTGATGAAATGAGCATTTGATTCAGTAGACTAAGAGGATCCCCTGTCACTAGTGTGGGTCAGCATCATGCAATCCACTGAGGACCCAAATAAAACAGGAGGAAGGAAGAATTCCCCCTCTATCTTCTTGAGCTGGGACGTCCAACTCCTTGTGCCCTTGAACATCAGAGCTCCTGGTTCTCTGGCCTTCATAACCTATACTAGCAGCCTTCCAGTCCTCAAGTCTTTAACCCCAGCTAAATCATAACACCAGCTTTCATGGTTCTCCCATTTGCAGACAGCAGATTGTAGGACTTATCAGCCTCCATAACCATGTAAGCCAATTCTTATAATCAATCTCTATATGTATATCTATACCCTGTTCGTTTTGTTTCTCTGGAGAACTCTGACAGGGGCCATGCAAGGACTTGAGGTTTAGCTTCAAATGAGATGGGAAGCACTGAAAGGCTTTGAGCCAAGGAGTCACAGGGTTAGACTTTAGTTTTAAAACATACCTTTGGCTGCTGAATTGAGGACAGATTGTAGAGGTTAAAGGTGGAAGCTAAGAGTCTGATTGGGAGGCAATCGCAGTAATCCAAACAATAGTAGTGGTGGTGGGACCAGGGGGTGGCATTCTTGGTGATGAGAAAGGATAAGATTTGAAACAAATTTTGAATTCCCAAGTGGATTCTCTGATGGATGGAATGGACTTGTGGTGCTAAAGATCGGGGTCAGAAAGACTCAGATTTTCACCTTGAGCAATTGTTTAGTTGCAGTCACTGTTTTCTGGGAAAGATGTGGAAGGAACAGATTTGGGTGGGCAAGTCAGAATTACACAAATAAATGGCAGCTGCTTCCTTTGCTTTCTGACTGCTTGTGTCCGGCCTCACACAACTCATTCACCAAGCCCAGGGCAGGTTAAAGGGTTTTGTTTCTGTAGCCAGATACAGCCATAGTGGTACTTTCCTCTATTAGATGTAGTAATTTCCAGGAAATGCTTCGTCCTAGGTTGAGATGCCCAAGAAGCTGACTGAGATGAAGTGTAGCATGCAGGAGATTTAGTAATGAATGCTCTTGGAATCAACATCCATGGAATGAAGGGAAGAAAGCAGAGTGGACAAGAAAATGTAGAGCCAGGACACAGTGTCAAGGGAAGTGTGGGGAGTTCTGAAACTGAGATGATCTTTTAGAACCTCCTGAGTTGGGGCAAGAAGACTGGGCAAGAGGGCTGCTCCCTGAGGAAATATGTTCTTTATTCCAGAAAGGGTATTTGAGTGGTGTACCACAACATCCACCGCATTCCCTTATGTCAGACACAAGGAGGCAGGCTAGTGTCTTTAAATCTAGCTCTTCTCCTGCACTAATAACTTATGACTGGTCAACAGATGGTAAACCCATCTCAGTTCACACACGTTCCAACCAGAGGTGAGGCAGGAGAACATCTTAATAATGGAAATAAACACAGGGGAATTCCTGGTGGAATGATATCACCATGGAGCCATGGGCTGTCAGCGTAGCTATTGGCCAGACCTAGAGGGCAGACCCAACCCTGGTAATATCTAGTCTCATATCTCACTCTCAGCTTTGGAGTCAGTCTTCAATACATAAAAGCTTAGGTGTTTGGGTCAAAATTGTAAACTAAGTACAATCTCTGCATTCTCCTTATCATAAGCTCCTAAAAAATCATTAAAGGAAATAATAATAATAATCACTGATGATGAAAATATAATAAATAAAATATAAGCAAACGATATTTATAGTAATGCAATAAAAATTCATAACAGTATTGGAAAAAAAGAGGCTGCCCCCAGGGGGCCAAAAAGTATAAGGAATCCCCGCAAGGAGAAGAGCTGATAGAGAAGATTGAAAAAGAAAACCACATCTCAGTTGCACAAAGTAGAGACCACTTGCAAAAAGTGGAGGAAGCGGCTCTAGGGGCACTAAAGTCAGAGGCGGCAGGAGGGCCCAAGGATGATTGACAGAGTGACTGGTACTGAAGAAAAACAATACCATGAAAGAAAAGTACTAAATTTCACAATCTAAAGAGCTGAATTTAATATGAAGAACTAAATTTAACAAACTGAAGGACTAAAACCCCATAGAAAGAATCAATAGAACAAATAGAAAAAGATTTTAGAAAAGTCTAATTAGTGTTATCATGTGAGGGAATATCGCATACATACAAAATAATCAACTAGAGGTCTTGGAAATGACAAATTTGAGTATTGAAATGAAAAACTCAACATATGAGCTGAATATCAGAATAGATCAAACTACAGAGCAAATTACTAAACTAAGATTATGAACCAAAGACTTCTCTCAGAACAAAGCACACAAAGCAACATAGATGGAAGGTTAAAAAAAAAGTTAGAGAAATGGAGAATGAATCAGTGACAAAATCCATCCAATAGGAGTTCTAGAAACAGAGAATAATGATAATGGAGGAGAAGAAACATTTAAGTAAGAGGCAGGAAAAAAACCCTGAAATAAAACATGAACATCTCTGGATTGAAAGGGCCCATCAAGTGCTGAGTGAGTTAAATAAAAAGAAGATCTATATTTAGATATCACATGGAAACGTTTACGAGGAAGAAGAGAACACCACACAAACAAAACTGATTCCTTACAAGCAAATGAGAATCAGGCGCCTTCAAAATTCTTACCGACACCACAGAATGGAACAGGCAACAGGACAATAACAGTCTCAGGAATCCGAAGGAATTTATTTTTAACCTGGAATTTGATGTCCAGTAAAACTATCTTAGAAATAAGAAGGAAAAATTAAGATATTGTCAAACATGTTGGAAAGAATTCTTAGAAAGGGCAGAACCAAAAAAAAATTTTTTTAAAAAAAGGTATCAAAGAGGGATTCTCATATATTGTATTACCAAATATGGGATATAAAAAGTCACATAAAGCAAAAGAACTCAAAGAAATTAATAAAAAGTCACATAAAGCAAAAGAATCCAAAGAAATTAAGAAACTGTACTAATTAAAATATAAGGTGATATTAAAACAAAATCATTAATATTTTGCAACTAAAATCCTAAATCATATCAACATGGTAAGTGTTGGAAAGGAGAAAAGAAAGAGTAGTAGAAGAAAAGAAGTAGTATTTAAAAAGTAGTAAAAGAAGTAAAAGGTTTTAATATGTTTCACTAGAAGGATTCACGTAGTGATTGATTTGGATATCATTATAAGTCTTAAAAATGCACCCAAACTATTACAATCAATTAGAAGTACACAAATAGGATGAATAACTTCAAAATCATTTGAGAAGAAAAAAAGAAAATAAAAACTTATTCAATAACTCTCCCTTCCCCCCCAAAAAAAGACAGGAGAGATAAAGGAAAATACAAAGAATCCATACTAAATAAAAAATACCAGAAAATGGCAGGAATAAGTCTAAATATATCAGCAGTACCAAAAAGTATGACTGGTTTAAATGTCTATTGGATGACAGAGACTCTTAAACTAGATTTAAAAAATAAAAATCCGGTATATGCTGTTTGTAAAATACATCTACAGCAAAATGACAGAGGGACGTTAAAAATAAGAGGATAGAAATAGCTATGCCATGCAAATAACAACAAAATCAAAGTAGGCAAAGTTGTAATAATATCAAAGAAAACAGAACTCAAAGAACAATGAAAGGCACTGGGGCAAAGAGATATTTCACACTGATAAAATATAATATCTACAGAAAAGATATATCAGCCATGAACTCTTATGCACCCCATAACATAGCTCCAATACATAAAGTAAAAACTAAAAGATATACAAGGAAAAGGTGATAATCCAAAATCATGGAAAAAGATTTTTTTCTCAACTCTCAGAAATCATCAAATCAAGTAATTGTAGACCAAGTACAGATAAAGGCGATCTGAATAACATATCTACTATAATTTTAAAGTGTGATTTAATTGAGAAGATGTTAATAAAAAGAGACTGCTCATTATTTTTAGTCAGACATGAAACATTCAAAAAAGTAACTCATGTATTAGGTCACAAAGAAAATCTCAAATCCCATAAGAAAGAAAATTAGACAGGTTACCTTCTAGGCCAAAATGCAATAAATTAAAAATTAATAACAAAGAAAAGCTCCCCAAATTCTATGCATCTGAAAATGTTAAATACTTTTAAATGATTCTTAGGTTAACAAGGAAAAATCAATATTACTATTTAGAAATAAATGGCCAAGAGAGGCCATATATCAAAAACCAGAGGTATATACTTAACTCAGAAAAATTTATAGTCTTAAATAACGTGCTTAGAAAAGAGAAAAAAAGCTAAAAGCAAAGTAACTAAGTTTTTTGACTCGAGACATTAGAAAAAGAAAACAATAAACAGTTAAATTTGAGAAAGATATTAATAAAAATAAAATACAAAAATTAATTAACTAGAAAATACATCAATAGTGTAGATTAATAAAACAAAAAGCAGATTCTTTGAAAACACTGATAAGCTAGAATAGCCTATGGCAAAACTGAGAGATGGGGGTAGGATGGAAAAGAGTGACAGAAAATATATAACATTAAGAATGAGAAAAGAGACATACTAGATGAAGCATATTTTAAATTAAAGAGAAAATACATGCTAATTTATATTAAAGCATTTGAAAATCTAGACGAATTAGAATTTTCCGGGAAAAAATAAATCACAATAATTGGCTCAAAAGAAAAAAATCATGAAAGACCAATAATCATAGAAGAAATTGATATAGTTATTAAAGCTCTATTCCCCCCTAAAGTGGGCCAAGGTGAGAGAGTTTACAATCTTGAATGTTCTACCACACATTCAAGAAATCCAGAATTCCATATAATACACTATTCCAGGACGTAGAAGAAGATAGAAACTACCCAATTCATTTTATGTGGCTAGCATAACCCATTTCCAAAACTAGAAAGAGAAAACACAGACAAAAGGAAAACACCATACGCCAAAATCACTTATGACTAAAGAAAAGAAAATCCTAGAGTATTAGAAAATCAAAACCAGTAATACATTATGAGCAGAAATATAAGAATAGTTTAACATCAAAATGCTATCCATGTTTCTGACTAGATTGAAATCATCTCAACTGATAATCTCAATTGATGGTGAAATTTAATAAAATTTAGCACCCATTTCTGCCCTAAAAAAAAACAAAATTTGATGTTTTCAACTAGGGGCCTATAGCACATGTCATAGTTCATGGTAAATTATCAGAAACAATCCCATTCAGTGAGGATCAAGGCAAGTCTAGCCACAATCACCACTCCTTTTCAATATAGTGCAGAGGGCTCTCTCACAGAGAAAACAAGAGAAGAAAATAAAATAACAAAACTCTGGACAATGACAAAACTGTTAGTACTTGAGTCAAAATAACCACCTACCTAGAAAATCTACAAAAACCAAAAGGCTATTATAATCAAATAGGAATTCATCAAGGTGACAGATACAAAATCAACATAAAAATTAATAACATTAATATAATATAGCATTTTATAACCTGATTCAAAAAAGGGAAAAAAAAAGAAGCTAAAAAACACTTAAGACAAACGTAATAAGAAATATCAGCAGGAGAAAAGTATAAAGCTTCAGGACATGACAGAAAATCTAAATAAATATAAAGACCGTGATATTGCTAGGTGGATTAGAGCTTAAATAGCTGTTTTTAAAGTCCCATTTCATTAACACTAAGACCAGACTCAGCCAAGGCCAAAACCAAAAACTTGCCTTTTTGAGCCAAGTGTGCAGGGCTTTGCAGATTGAAGAATTCATTAGGAATGGGGAAAATTACAAAAATGTCTTTTCAGAAAGTTAAAATGAGGGTATGCATCAGGAAGAGAAGAGAACAGAAAGGTTGAGGGACATGGAAAATAAAACTTGCAGGCTTGATAAAGTTTCTCATTGTGGGCCCTGACCAAGGTGAGACCTAGGAGTGGGAGAGGGGAGGATCTCACTCTCCCCACACACCCCAAAAGCCTTGGTGACCAAACAGATGGCGTAAGACATTTTTAAACCACTTTTTAACACAGTTACATTTTTTTGCCTGCTTGCTCTTTCTCCCTTTAGTCAAAAGTCCCACCAGCTGTCACTGTCTCAAAGAAAATGTCAGGGGCTGGTGGCTGTCTGTGAATCTCCTCAGTTCAGGTGGGAGGGAGCGGAGGGGGACACCTGGCGGCCTTAGCCAGCTGTGGTCCTGGCTGCAGGATTGGTGAAAAGCTGTAGGGTGAACACTCAACAAAATGAACCCACTGCAGAAGTTCACAGCCAATCCTTCCCTTACAACAGCCCCTTCAAAGTACTAAATGCATGTATTTCCCAAAGCACTTTCCCTCCTATTTCCCGTCTCCTCCCCACACAGCCCTGTGAGGTCAGCATCATCATTCCCATTTCATAGAGAGAGCAGTGAGGAAGCCTGGCTCCCAGCTTTTGCAATCTACAAGCTGTGTGGCCTTAGAAAGGTCTCTTTCCCTCTCTGGGCCTTAATTTCTCCATCTGCACAATGAAATTCACCAAAGGTCCCCCAAAGGCCTCTCAACTCTAAGGCTCTGGACTATTATCTAGTGTCAGGAAGACAGCTCTGATCCTTCCCTCTGCCTGGCAGTTCCTGCTGCCTCCCTGACTCCTTCTTTCTGGCCCAGGGACAGCCCACTTACACAGCAAGGAAACCAGAACCTGGAAACTGCTGGAAACTATCAAACTTGGTCCCGTTCCCTTAGCTTCTTTTTTCCACTCCAAACACCAACCAGTAACCTCTTTAAATGGCAGCCAAATAGGGCAGTTGGTTTCTTGTGGAATTTAAAAAAAAAAGAAAAGAAAAGAAAAAAAAACTTGATGAGTAATTTGCTGAAACTAACCCTTTCCCAATCTTTTAAAATCACACATTTAAACTGACTTAAGAGAACTTTTAAGGTGCATTTAAATGTTCTTTCTTCGTTGTTTAACTATATAATTGTTTTCATTCACAGTAATCTTCTCTCAGAGGCATATGCTTGACTTAATAAATCCTTCTCCACATTTGAACTCATCCATTAGCAAATAAGGAGTTTGACACTCCATTACCCACAATAAATTTTACTGCCACTAAATTGCCACATGCCACATAGAGGAAACACTAGGATGGCCTCCCCGAGCCAAACAGGGTTGGAGCTCAGCCCCAAGCCTGCCTTTGGGTTCCTTATTCCTGGATCCTCCTGGGAGTCAAGATACTAATCTAGTCTACCGAGGGGGCTGACCCAGAGAAAGAAGTAGGGTGGGTAAATTCAGACCTGCTCTAAGGCTCGTCTTTCTCATTCCAGTGGGTTTTGGGCTAAGTCCAGGCAGTAGCTGCTTGTGGCTAGTACCCACTTTGGGGCCAAGGCAGGGAGCAGGCAAACAGAGCAGGGGTCAGACCGGCCCCTGGTCTTAGCACAAGGTCTCAACGGCCTTGACTCAGAAACCCAGTCCTCTTGCACATCACGTACGTGGCACAGCTGATAAAGAAAGGTCTAATGTGTTTACCGCTTTCCTCCACCGTTGCCAGCTGGCTGCATTCTCAGGGGGCACTGAAGCTTAGCTTACAAGTTGATGACGCCGCTGCTCATTGCCAATGGGGTGGCTCCAGCATGAAGAAAAAGGACAGAATCATTGACAGGGGGACAAGGGGGCCCCTCAGAGTTAGAGCTGAAAGAGGCCTCAAAAGCCATTGATTCTAGTAGTTTTCAAGCTTTGCCGTGTGTCAGCATCTGCTCTAAGGCAGATGAGAGAGAGAGAGAGAGAGAGAGAGAGAGAGAGAGAGAGAGAGAGAGAACGTGTGCTCGCGAGCGCTGTATAGAATCCAGGTATCCACCAGTCTGATGTGAGCTCTCTGTGCAGCTGAGACATGTATAGGTAAAAAACAAATACTGCTCAGCATGACCAGTAGCATCCGGGAAGTGCTCAATGCCCTGGAATGACAATCACCTTGCAGAGAATAACCCTTCAGAAAATCGTGCACCTAAATAGTGTCAGTGCTGCTGGTCTGGAAACCACTTTAAGTAGCAAGAGTCCAGACCCTTCTCCAATGCCTCCTCCTGGACACTCATCAAAGCGTTACTGAGCACCCACTACGGGCCAGGGAGCAAGTCTGCATCAAGTGCTGGGGATATGAATCTGACAGATGAGTGGTCCGTACCCCAAGGAGGAAAAGGCAGAGCTGATTCAAGGGCCACCCTCTTTCACAAATCCCCAGTAGTCCTCAGGGTCAGAGAGGTCTCCTTCCATCTAGACCTTTCTTGAATCCACTCATTTTGCTCCTGCCTCACACTTGGTACACAGAGGAACAGAAGCCCAGTTTATCACATTTCTTTTGATTACCAACCAGTCCTTAGCTTTTATAAGTCTATGTGACCTTCTGTTCTTCTAAAGGAGTACAGGGCATAGGAAGTCATTGATTCTCTCCTACCCAGTCCAGGGAGGCTTCAGGGAAGAGGTGGATATTGAAAACTATTGGAAGGAAGCTGGCAGGATGGGGCAGCGGAAATGTGTGTATACTTTCCCACAAAACAATATCCCTCACAACCCTTACAAACCATCTCTACTCATCCAGACACTAGCCCATAAAACACGTTCCAGAAGCCTCCAAGGCTGATGCTTCATTTCCCAGCTTGCCCCCAGAGGTCTTTTCTCCATGCAAAAGCCAGAGAATCTACTCAAAATCCTCCCACATGTTCTCATCTTACTCACAATAAGGCCCTTTGGCCTGGCCATGTACTTTCTCTCCATCCCTCTCTCCTACTGCCTCTCTTCTGGCTCACTCCCCTCCAGCCATACCCACCTCTGTGATTTTCCTTGGGCACAAGTATCTTCTCTCTGAGGGTCTTTGCACCTTTAGTTCCCACTTCCTAGATAGCCATTCCCCCAAATATACCTATGGCTCACTTTCTCACTTAACTCAGTTCACTGCTTGATTGTGCCCTCTTTAGAAGTGTCTGAATACCTCACCTAAAACTGCACAACTCATTACTCTCTACACTTTCACTGTACTCTGCTTTTCTTCATAGCATCCAACACTTTGTGATAACGTATTGTACATGAAGATGTTTGCTTGCTTATCGTATGTCTCTCCTTCTAGAATGGGGGCTTCATGGGGGCAGGGAACTTGTCTGTTCCCTGAAGTTATCTAGCAGCACCTTGAAGCATGACTGGTATACAGCAAATGTTCGGCAAATATTTGTTGAACAGATGAATCCAGTAAATGAATAAAATTGATGTTAACAACAACTCACCTAGCCACCTCACCCATATTAGGTACCAAACTTTTCTAGAACTGTCTGCAGGCTCCATGCATCCTTCAAGGAGAGCTGAGCCCCCAAGACATGATTGAAAATGGCCTGACCCAATCTCAGGCACCCCCAGCAGCTGCTCTGGCAACTCTGTGTAATCACCAGCCTGGATCAGAGTCTGCAGGGAGCCAAACTGGGGGCCAGGAGGAGGCAACACCTTGCGTCCCTACAGCAGAAGTCTTGGGACAAAGCCCTGGCACTGGAATCTGGACCAGGAGCATGATACAAACTGGATTCCCCATAATGCTCTAGGGCCTCCTTTTTGAGGATGGCTACCCTGAACCAGTTTCCTACTTGGCATGAGTCCCCCACAGTCTCCTGCTAAGAGATCCCATGTACCCTAAGAGTTTCCCTAAGCACAGGAAGTACATGGCTTTGCTTTGTCCCAGGCCCATCCCATTGAGAGCAGATGAATGACCCATCTTGACCACCCAGGCAATGTGGAGAAGACTCTCTTCCGTGGCCAGAGCCAGCCTTGGTCCCCTCTCCATTGAGGCCAACTACGCCATTCTCATCAATGGAAGATCAACTTCTACCATAGAACTTTAAAGTAAAAATTAAACATGTGCTAAATAATCTCTATCAGCTGTTAAGGTGTATATCTCATACTATAAGCATAGTTTATTTCACATATCATATAGAAACACAAGTCACCCTGGCCAACCAGCTAAGCCTTCATTTCTCATCTAAAAAAAAAAAAAAGCATCTCATCTAAGCATCCTCATCTACAAAATAGGAACCCATCTCACCAGGCTGCTCAGAAGATGCCCAGAGATCTGAGTCTGAGTCTCTAATCATTCTCTATTTGTGTAACAGGTTAGTTTAGCTTTTTCTACTTTGGGTTCCTCTGTCATAAAAATGACAGTGTTAATTACAAAGGTTACCACCAGCTTTAAACATCCATGAAATGTCAGCAGATCAGTCAATGAATTTGATAAACCTGTCAAAGATTTTATTTCCTGTCTGATAAAATATATAGTATATTGTAAGCATCATTTTAATTAGTAGACCATATTGCATCATTTACATTACGTATATTACATTTTGTTAAATACCTGTGTTCTAATATATCTCAAAATTATATGACAATGTGCGCCTTCATGTAATAAAAGCCATGATTCCCTCAAGTATGCGCATCAGATACTTAATTTGATTTGGAGATAAATAAAGCATGGAAGTTGCCAATCTCTCGTGGTTAGAGTGTTTTAAACACCAATTGCCTTGTAAAATGAGTTTTGGAACAATCACAGCAATCAGAGCTGACCAGAAGAGAGGAAGATGCCATTCCAACAGTGTTTTCCTTTTCTGCCACCCTCATTAGTCTAGATGTGAGAACCAGACCTGCGTGCTTCACCAGCATAACGCACACCCAGCTATACCAAGAACGGACTTGCTTTGGTGGTAGATCAGCAGCCAATGAAAGAAGGTTTTAGCGTCAAAGCTCCACTGAAATGTGAGCAACGTGGGAGCAGGGACTGAGTCTGTTTGCTCGCCGCGTAGACCTTGGTACACGAGTAATCAATGAATACTGGTGGAAAGGAGAAGAAGAAAGGAGGAGCAATAGGACATTACAAAGATCCCAGAAGGGCCCAAGCAGGAGGCAAGGTAACCTCTTGCTGGGGATATTGCTGACACAAGTCAGGCATCCAATGAGGATCAGGCATCTCGAAGGTCTATATGAACCCTGAGTCTACCTACACTGAGAGGATGAGTGGAAAATGGGGAACGGAGTGGAGACAAGACAGTCCCTCTTTTCATTTAGGTCCAAAGAGCCATGATATGGTATCGGCTGGTCCATATCCAGCTAAGTGCCTTTCTCCTCCGGAAGAGGGACTTTGGTTGGCAAATTGACATCTATCTGAGCTGCTAGCGAAATGAATCATAGAGTTCAGCACGGCGTGGGAGAAGCATGGGCTGTAAACCACAGGCAGGGTCACAAGAAGGATCAAAGCTTGGGTTCTATATTCGTTTTCCAGGACTAATATAACAAAGCACCAAACACCGGATGGCTTAAACCAACAGAAATGTATTCTCTCACATTTTCAGAGCCTAGAAGTCCAAAATTAATGTGCTGGGAGAGCCATGTTCCGTCTGAAGGGTCTAAGGAAGAATCCTTTTTTTGCCTCTTAGCTTTTGGTGGTTACCAGCAGTCCTTGGAGTTACTTGGACTGTAGCTGTGAACACCAATCTCTGTCTCTGTCTTTACAGGGTTTCTCTGTCCTAATCTCCCTCTTCTTAAAAGGACACCAGTCATGGGATTAGGTCCCACCCTAATCCAGTATGACCTTATCTTAATTAACTAATTATATATGCAAAGATCCTATTTCCAAATAAGGTCATGTTCTGAGGATCCAGGAGGACATGAAGTCTTGGGGGACATTATTCATTCAACTCAGCACAGCCTCCAAAGACTCCGATGGGACACTGTCCATGCAGGAGCACGGCTGGACCTCACAGCCGAGGCTGTCCGTTCCCTAAACGTTTGCCCTCCTGGTGCTCTCTCTGACCTCTTCTGCGAATACTTACTGTGGTGGCCTCAGGGGAGAGCTGTGCCTCCTTTAACACACACATACACACAAACCAGAGTGACAGACAGCTAGGCGATCAGTTCAGAGGGAGGATCCTGCCTTGCTCCTGGCCATCGTCACAGGACAGAGACCTCCCAGAGTGACCACGAGGGTGTGGATATGCTTGAAGTCACATGAATCTAAGAGAAGGAGACCACTGAGGCCAGCACCCCTGCTTCCCACCTCCTTGGATGTTCTAGCCACTCCTGCAAGGGAGTCCTGGCCCCTCCCCACAGGGGCGTAGCTTTGTTCTTGCCCGTCTCTGAGGACAATCCAGTAACTTCAGATAGTGTGTGTGTGAAGATGGGCATCATTTCCTTACATTCTCCCGCGGAGCTGGGTGTCAAGGAACAGGGCACTCCGCTGGCTGCTTAGGCCTGAGATGGCAGAGCAGTGAATGAGGACAGAGAGGGTAGAACTGGAATAAGAGAACTTCTCCCTCCCTCTGGTAGCCAGTAGAAAGCTGTTCTTCTGGTTTCACATGAGGTATCTGAATTGTCTCTTCACTGAGGGATGAACATACCTTAAAAAGGCAGCAAATACAAAATGATGGTTTTGACAAAACTCAGCCTATGAAAGGGACCATAAAAGAAAGTGGAGTTAATAGTTAATGGTTATACTGCTGAGAATCTAGGGAGCAGCTCTCAAGACCAATATATATAATACTAAAAACCCCATCCCAGGAACCTACCAGTAGCTGGTCACATTGCCTATCCCAACAACCCAACAAACTGTCAAGAATCACCCTCCCTCCTTCACAGATGGGGACATGGATCCTTGGAGATAGTAGTATGAACTATCAGGAAATGGTTCCTTCAAAGGCATCCAAACAGCCCCTTCAGTTTATAGATGAGGAAAATGAGATCCAGAAACAGTGACACATGGGGCCAAGGTCATACAGCTGGTTAGATGCCCAGCCAGAATTTAAACCCAAGTTTGGCTGGAAGTCCAGTGCCCTTTCCACGACACTGCATGATAATGTGGTTTATGGCTTGCTCCAGTTCCCACGGTTGGGGGGTAGGGGTTACTGTTGTGGAGACATCAACCAGGGTCTTTCAACTCTGGTCCAGCCTCCTTCCCACTATCTTCCTCTGAGCCTCAAAAGGAACTTTCACCCAATCCCCAGCTCTGTCTTCCCTTCTCGCTTCACCCACATAGATGGTCACTCCAGGACTCTCTCCAAGGGGCTGGGAGGTGGCAGGTCCATGTGGAATGGGAGGTCCCAACATTAAGTACCATGCACTGGAAGGACAAGTCCTGGTCTTTACTACATCACCAGGCTGTGTCCTCAAACTGGGCCAGCGCGTATGTTATTTTGCATCATCTCCAAGACTGAATAGAAGAGAAAAAGTGGGACACTTTGAAACTGGCTTTCCTCTGTGCCAACAAAGTGTCATATTTTAAATTTATCTGTATGGTACAAATGAGAAGGAGATAAATGCTGTGTTTCAGCCAGAGTCTATTAATGAGTATCGACTGCAACACAGAAAGATTGTACAATCTGACCATGTTAGGAAAGTAAAGAGACACACTCAGCTCTTAAATTCCTCTGCCTGGGATTTCTGAATTATGACGCAAGACAAAAATCCACACAGTAGATTGTACATATACACCCAGTTGCTCATAATTTGTTAAAATTACATACAGATTCTAGCTGGGTAAACTTGGGTATCTCCCTCAACTTCTTCAAGCCTATTTTCTTATCTGTAAAATTGAGAAAATTTCTGGCCAGCCTGGTACACTATTTGTGTGTGAAAATTAAATTTAAAAAATGAATGAGAAATTGCAACTGTTCCACAAATATTATTAATTACACATTACACATCACATACACACAAAATAATTATGTACTTAAGTAATTTGGATGCATGTTATAAGTGTGTAATTCAAAATAAAAATGGTATTTCCATTTCACATCCCTGATGTAACCAATTCCCTGAGATCTAATAGATTGAAGAAAGTAATGTTTAAACCTTTATTCTTTTGTTGTTTTAATAAATTTTCATTAAAATACAGCATGCCATAGAAAAAATACTTGATGAATTCTCCCAAAGGGAACACACTAATACTACCAGCACCCAGATCAATAATTAGAATAATGTCAGGCCTTTGGAAGCCCCATCATACTCACTCCCACTCACTACCACCATCTCTTCCAAAAGTAGCCTTCTATTATTATAGACCAAATTTTACTGTGTTTGAATTCTGATCAATAGGATCACATAGAATGTTATATTTTGGGTCTGGCTTCTTTCAACATCATGTTGGTGGAATTCATCCACACTGTTCTGTGTAGTAGTAGCTTATTCATTTTCACGGTTATATAGTATTCCTTTATATGAAAACACTGTAATTTACTTATCCATTCTACTATTGATGGGTATGTGAGCTGTTTTCAGTTTAGGGCTAATACAAATAAAGGTTTACATGCCTATAGATTTCCATTGAATATATAATTAGGAGAGAAACTCCAGGTCTCAGAGTTGTGAATGTTTAGCTTTATTAGATATTGGCAAACCATTTTCAAAAGTGATGCTTCCAATTCATACTCAAATCAGAAGTGTGTGAAAGTTCCAGCTGCTCTGCATCCTCACCAGCACTTGATTTTGTGAGGTTTTTTTTATTTCAGTCATGTTAATGGGTATGGAATCATATCTCATTGTGTTTTTAATTGCCCTTTCCTGATGGCTAATGAGGCTGAGCACCTGGTCATGTGTTTATTAGCCATTTGGGTATCCTGTCTTGTGATGTGCCTATTTAAGCCTTTTGCACATTTTTATATTGTGTCACACACATGTCTGTTTTTTAATTTGGTAACAGTTCTTTACATATTCTGAATATTATATTATAAAGATCTTCTCCCTCTCTGTCTTGATTCTTCACTCTTCTAATTCTTCATCTTTTAAAAGATGGGAAATCTAAAATGGGAAGGCAACTTGACTAAGATATCCCAAATTGGTGCTATAACACAGGGAAAAAAGCTCATATGACCCAGATCCAAGGAAGAACGCAGCTCTAAGTAATAAGAAATGACTTTTAAGTAAAACTTGGGAGAATCAGTGGTAATCAAGTTACAATATTTTTTCAGAAAGCAATAATGAAATGTAACATCATATCATACAAAGTGAAATGCACATACAAAGAGAAATAAGCCAGCTATTGGGACAAGGATCTAAATCACGAAAGCCAAATGCTATCATTGTTTCAGTTATTTATTTTTTAATACTTAAATATATTTTAATTCATTTTTCCCATCTTTCTATTCTGAAAAATGTCAAAGCTACAAAAAGATGAAAGAACAGCATATTCATATATACATGTGAACACATGTATACCTTTCACCTATTAAATATTCACTTACTGCTAACATTTTCCCACTTTTGCTTTATATATATGTGTGGGTATACAAAATATATATTTTTTGTGTGTTTAGTCAAGCCACTTTAAAATAAGTGACAATTATCATGACATTTTATTCTCTAATATTTAAGTGTATTTCTACTAAGAATGAGGGCATTCTCCCATTTATTAATAATACATTATACATAAGAAATTTAATATTGATAACATTATATAACATTAAGTCCATATTCAAATTTCCTTAATTTTTCCAATGATACTTTTAGGCTTTTCTTTCAAAATACAGAATCATACACTGAATTAGTTTCCACATCTATTTCATCTCTTTTGTTAAAACAGTAGCCTTTTTTTAAAAAATCTTTTGAAGAATCCAGGGATGTTGTCCCATAAAATGTTCCATGTTCTGAATTTGTCTGATTGTTTCCTCATGATTAGATTGGTTTAAACAGTTTCACTAAGAGTATCCCATGATACTTTTACTTAGGTCCTCTGTGTTTTCCAAACATTGGGGTGCAGAGCACTGGTAGTATGCAGGGTTGTTTTAGGAGCACCAAACCAAGATTTTGGGTGGTACCACAAATAAGTCCGTTCGTTCTTTCTTTCTTTCTTTCTTTCTTTCTTTCTTTCTTTCTTTCTTTCTTTCTTTCTTTCTTTGTTCTTTTCTTTCTTTCTTTTGTTTGGTAGCATGACAGCTTTATTTTCTGTATATCTGTTTTGTTTTCTTGATATATAATTTGTAACCATATAATTTACCTATTTAAAATATTAAATTCAGTAGTTTTTAGTATATTCAGACTCGCTCAACCATAACCACAATCAGTTTTAGAACATTTTCATAACCGCCAAAAGAAACCCCATATGCTTTAGCCGTCACCCTCTAATTCACCACCATTACTTTAATTTCCCCCTCCCCCATCTCAGTTCTAGGTGGCCATGAATCTAATATCTGTCTCTATACATTTGTTTAGTCAGGATATTTTATACAAATGGACCATACTATATGTAGTCTTTTGTGACTGGCTTCTTTCATGTAGCATAATGTTTTCAAGGTTCATCTATGTTGTAGGGATGTGTCAGTACTTTATACCCTTCTATTGTTGAATAATATTACATTTTATGGAGGTACCACATTTTCTTTATCATTCATCAGTTGGTGGACATTTAGGTTTTTGTCACTTTTTGGCGATTATGGCTAATGCTTCCATGAACATTTGCATGCAAGTTTTTGGGTGGATGTATGTTTTTAATTTTCTTGGATATATACTGAGGCATAATATTGGGTGATGTAGTAACTCTGTGTTTAATCTTCAGAGAAGCTGCCAGACTATTTTCCAAAGTGGCTGAACCATTTTATATTTCCATCAGTACCATGTGAGGATTCCAATTTCTCCACATCGTTGCCAACACTTGTTATTATCTGTCTTTTCTATAATAACCATCCTGGTTAATGTGAGGTAGTATCTCATTGTGGTTCTCATTTGCATTTCCCTGATGCCTAATGATGTTGAGTAGCATTTCATGTGTTTATTGGCCATTTGTATATCTTCTTTAGAGAAAAATCTATTCAGATCCTTTACCCATATTTTATCTTAATATTGAGATAAGGATTTTTAAAATAACTAATTACTGCTGTATTTTAAGCATTGCAAATAATACTTCTGAGTTTCTTATTTCTTTATTTTTCCCCATGCAGAGTTTTTATGAGTTTTTAATAAAATTTAATTTATCAATCTTTTTTTAATCAATTTTTTTCTTGTATGGCTTCTAGACTTCTGGTCAGAGTTAGAAAGGTCTCTCCCCTACAATGTCATAAAAGAATTCGTCTATGTTTTCTATGTGTTCATTTATAATTTCATATTTTAAATCTTTTTCTATTTTTTATTTTTTAATTAAAGTCAACCTTCAAAATTATTTTACATTAGTTTCAGGTGCACAGCATAGTGGCTAGACATTTATATAATTTACAAAGTGATCCCCCTGATTAATCTAGCCCCCACCTGGCACTATATGCAATTATAGACTATATTCCCTATGTTATACTTTACATTCCTGTGACTACTTTGTAACTGCCAATTTTTACTACTTAATCCCTTCACCTTTTCCACCCAACCCTCAATCCCCTTCTCATCAGTTTGTTCTCTGTGTCTATAAGCCTGTTTCTGTTTTATTTGTTCATTTATTTTGTTCTTCAGATTCCACGTATAAGTGAAATCATATGGTATTTGTCACAATAGGCAAGATATGAAAGCAACCTAAGTGCCCATCAATAGACAATTAGACAAAGAAGTTGTAGTAATATATACAATGGGATATTATTCAGCCATAAGGAAATAAAATCTTACCACTTGCAATGACATGGATGGACCTAGACAGTATTATGCTAAGTGAAATAGGTCAGAATTTAAATCTTTGATACTTTTGAAATTTTTCCAAATGGCTATCCGATTATTCCAACATCATTTACTGAATTGTCCATCCTTTCCCCTATAATTGGAGATATTTTATTTATTATATTCTGAATTACTACAGTATTTTATCTATTTCTGGATTTTCTGCTTTGTTTAATGGGTATGTTTCATTCACCACAACTACCATACTTTCGTTATTGAGGCCTTATAGCATATTTTTATATCTGGGATGGATAATCATTTCTCCTTATAAGTATTTTCCCCCCATTCTAGTTTATTTTATCAAATGAAATTTGGAAGAAGCTCATCTGATTAAAAATGAAACTCTGTATATCTTATTACAATCATTTTAAAAGTATAAACTATGGATAATTGACATTTTATTATGATAAATTTTCCTATCCAAGTACATAGCAAGTTATTCCATTTGTTCAAGTCTTCTTTGGTATCCTTCAGGATTTAAAACTTTTTTTCTTATGTGAATTGAACAGTTTTTATTAAGCTCATTTCTTGGTAGCATATCTTTGTATGTGTGTGGCCTCTGTAATGCGGTAGCTTCTCCCATCATATCTTCTAACTGGCTGATATTTGCATACATGAAAGTGTTGATTTGTATATATTAGTTTACTTTCAAATATGTTCGATCTTATTTCTATCATATTATTTGTACTATATTGCTGTTTAATAGTTCTATTTTTAAAATCTTTCATTACATAGTCTATAGTTTTGTGTGTGTGCAGTTATTCAGATATTTAGGAAGGTTTGTATGTTCTAATAGTTGTCTCAATAAGTATAGCATTATTCTAATGCCTTTAGCTCTCTATTTCCTTAGTTGGTTCCTGACCACAAGCAGTAATGGAATAATTATATTTTCTCTTCCTTTCCCCTGTCATATTTCTTAGTTTTCTGACATAGCTCAGAGATGAGGCCACCACTGATAATCAATAAACACTGACTAACTGTTACTCTTTTCTAAAAACGAAACACAATAAAACACATGCATACGCAATGTCAAGAAAAAGTCTTCATTCTCTTCCCTCTTTTGGATATCCCAAGCTCGTTTATCTAGAACCAGCCACCAGTCCTGTTTGAAAACATTCTCCCTGGACCTAAAGACAGTAACCCTAACACCTTAGAGAGGTTGTGTAAGTGCAGGAGCACTTATCACATCCATATTTTCCTCTCAGGTCCAGCTCCTGATTTCTCTATTGCCCAGGCTTTGGATGAGGCATAAAACCAGTGATCCTTGGAAGAAACCAGGACTGGATCTCTAGTGAGAAGCTGCTCTAAAGGTCTGGCCCTCATCAAATGCAAAGGTTGTAAGATCCACAGGACTAGAGATATGAGTTACGAAACAGAAGTAAATTTTAGAGACACACCTAATTATCAGAATGAGTCCGAAGGTCTCCATGGCCTACTGTATCTGCCATACCTATAGATAGGGTAAATATGTCTGCTTTACGCATGTTGAGCTAATGTATTTCAGTTTGAATAACAAATTATGGAGTCACCCTACCTATAGACCACACACATGTGATTAATAAAGGTGCCAGGTAGCATTGGCCTTCATTATCATCATAACTGGAAAGCATACACCTTGATCTGTCATCGAGTAGCTGCTTTTCTCACTGAACCTCAATTTCCTCATCTGTAAAATAAAGACGAAAAGGGTATGAGTTCACTGATCTCAAGTCTCTTTTGTTGGTATATCAGAATTGTATTTTTATATAGTTTCAAAATTTTTCATTATGATCAAATTATTTGGGTCAAGGTTATTTTAAGAGTCTGAATCAAAATGGACAGAAAAGTGCTAAGTTATATGATGCTGAGCAACTGACAAGCACCATTATTATTTCAGGAGACTTCCTGGCACTTTCTTTCACAGAAAAAAAAAAGAAAATTAAATAGTTCTGTTTATTTTTAGAATTGGGTTCATGGAAAGGTCTTTTTCCATCAACCCAGGGACATGTACAAGGTATGTCGTGTCCCCAAGGACAGTAGGACCTGCCTGACAGGAACCAGGATTCCAGGGGAATAACTTATGTGCTCACAGAAATCTCTAGTACACTCAGAAGAGTTTTAGGGGAAAGCCAACATGTGGGAGGCTCTGAGGGCTTTAATTAAAAGGTCCATCGATATTTTCTAAGGTAATTTTACAGTGTGCATTAAAAGAATTCAAGTATTCTCTTCCTTTGAATGTAGTTCAAACCTGCTGAAGCACACCGTTCTGTGTCTAAGGAACAACAAGTAAGAAAAGGCATTCATTAGACAAAGGTAACTAAACCTGACAAATATCTCAGTCCACCCATATTCTCCCAACCTCTACAGAATCTATCTTTAAAAAGGAAAAGCCTAGAGATGAGACTCAGAGCTTTGGAGTCTCCCATTTCTTTGGGAAATTTTTCCAAGTATCTCAAGTATATACATCCTTTCTCTTTCCCTTACCTAGAATGAATTGTTCATTTGCCTTATTCCTCTCTAAACTCCACCCCTGTAGACCAGGTCAGTGAACTTCTTTGTAAAGGGCCAGGTAGTAAACATTTTAGGCTTTGTGGGACATATGATATCTGTTGCAACTACTCAACTCTGCAGAACTGCCATACATAATACATAAAAAATGGACATGGCTATGTTCTTATAGATTCGTATTAATGAACACTGAAACTTGAATGTGAATTTCACATAATTATTACAGCGCATGAAATATTATTCTTCTTTTGATTTTCTTTCAACAGTTTAAAAATATAAAAATCATTCTTAGATAGTAGGTTATACAAAAAGAGGCAGTGGGTCAAATTTGGCCCATGGGCCATAGTTTGCCAAACTCTTCTCTATATCATGAAGAACTTGAAAAAAAGGACTGAATCATAATCATCTATCTCCTAAGGCTTGCTTCAGTGTCTGATACCTAGGAGACATCCAAAATTATGAAGGAAGGAGCGAGAGATGGAGACCTTAGAAAGGACAGGAGATGTAGCCATCACACACAATAAAATAAGCCCTTTGCTTTGCCCTCTGGGGGTGTTGAAAGGGAGAAAATGCAGAAGTTTAATAGCATCACTTTTCAGTCAGAAAGATCTGGATTTGAATTCCAGCTCCACTATTTCCTGGCTTGGCCCTGGGCAAGTAACTGAACATCAGGGCATATTTGTTTGCAAGTAACAGAAAACACAACCAATGGCGGCTTAAATATGATAGATATTTGTTGTCTCACTTATCAAGAAACTTGGATGTAGTGATTCTGAGGCTGGTTCAGTGACTCAGCGATGTCATTGAGGGCACATGCGCTTTCTGTCTCCTGCTCTGACATCCTGGGGCTTTTCATCTTCATGTGTGTCATCTATGGTTGCAAATGGCTGCGCCAGCTTTAAGGATCAAATCCAGCATGTTCAAGCCAAGAGGAAGGAGACAGAGGAAGTGCCAGCTCAGTCTCTTCTGACACGCTTTCTTCTACCAGGAAGCCAGTGTCTTACCAGAACTCTCTAAGCAGATGTCATTTACATTCTCATTGTCAAGACCTGGGTTATATGGCCACCCCTGTTGCAAGAGAGGCCATTCTTTACTGTAGGAAGCAAAGGAAAATGGAGTTGGGAGTGGCTTGGGGAGACCCTTTACAGGGTATATCTCAAAAACTGTTGTGAGGACATGTGAGGTAATGTGTGAAAAGCATTGGCACACAAGTACTCAGTCAATTGCAGCTAGTATTATCAGTAGAACTAGAACTGTTACTTCTCAGATGAAGTTAAAAAGCCTTGGACTATTATTTCGCAATACCCATAATTACATACATTTAAAGCAAATGAAGATTGAAATGGAATAGTGTGCATAATATTAGGCTATTATTTTTTTATCCTCTTCTATATGTACATGGAGCTATATATACACATATACGTGCATTAAGAATAAGTGAGAAAAGCCTGGTGACACTAGATATGTTCCACGTCCTGCACGTTAAATTATATAACTCAGATGCTTTCCCCGGGCTTAAAACCTGAGTCATCCGTCCCTCTTTCTTCGCCTTTCCTGCTTAGTCAATACATTCTGTAGATTTTGCACTGCAATGTATCTCATATTTGTTCTCTGTTTTCCAGGACCCAAGCACAACCTTTGTTGTCTCTTGTCCAGACAGTGATAATAGACGTCTAAGTATTTTCCTGTCTCTGGTTGTTCTACCTCCACCAAAGCAATCTATTCTCAATTTCCTGCAAGTTATCTTCCTGAAGCAAAGCTTGACCATGCCATTTTCTTGCTCAAAAACTTTCAGTGGTTCCCCAATGGGCACAAAGTTCAAACTCCTCGTGTTATTCAAAGTGTTTCTTACCTGCCCCCAACCTCCCTTTCTCACCTTCTCTTCTCCCCATTTACAGTCCAGCTCACTTAGAAATTGCTTTCTTTTCTCTGAATGACCCCCTCTCCACATGCATCCATCTTAGCTCACACTGATCCATCTCTGCTTTTCTAGGTCCTATTTTAAGTTACACTGAAACTCTGCTTGTGGAAGACTACAGGGAGCTCAGAATTTTATGGACCATAATTTGTGCAACTATCTGATTAAATCAATAATAAAACAGTCAATAGTTGCTGCTGATGTTTTCTTAGTCCTGGGATATTTAAAAGTGCTGACAAGTGACAATTTAAAATTGAAATGTCCCATCAAGTGAGCTGGGAAGGAGATGGCTGATTCAAGCCAGCAGGCTCAGCATCTGGACTGCACATGGCAGGGGCCCAGTTGGGGCTCAACTGATTTTTCCTCCATACCCTATATTGAGACATCAGAAAGGTTTTCATGTGGCAGAGGGGTGATGTACTCTGTGCAGCTCTAAAGAAGGAAGAGAGCCATTGCATCTGGAGCCAGATGCTCTGCTGGATATGCCATTTTGTTGCCCAGTTAACTCTCCCGATAGCTCTGTGAGGTAGGCATTCTCATTATCTCTATTTTTTTTTTATAAGAGATGAGACGTCCAGAGGTGAGTAAATTCTTAATGTCACAATGTTGGAATTTAAAACCAAGTCTGCCTGATTCCAAAATCCCACAGTTTTTGTGGTTATCCAGGATCACACAGCAGGTAGGTGACTAAATTTGGATCAGCTCCCGTCAGGGATGCTACAGAATACATTTGTACAGGGGACAAAAAGCTGGGCCAGATGAACTCTGGAAATCTCTCCCAGTGAGGAGATTCTAAGAGCCCATGTTTGGTAGAAACAATCAAAAGAGGACCCCTCCTCACTCTGGCTGTTGGAGGACTTCTCTTCATTTGGATCTGGAAATAAAACTCAAGCGGGGGAGCTCAGCGATCATTCTTTATATGGCTTAAATTTTTATTTTTTCATCATCAACTCCACTCCCACATTTCAGCAATGCCACCCTTGAAATTTTCCCCATGATGTATTATTGTTTGCAATTGTGCCATGTTTATATGACTGGTCCTTAAAGCCAGACCACAAAAACTAGATGGTAGTGGTCAGTTCTTTTCCTCTTACTATGAACATGTATAACTCAGTTTTTCCTGTGTAATAGAATACCACATAACTTAGTAGATTAGAGGTTAGCTAGAATTTGGCTGATTTATCTGGGCTCAACTAGGCTTGACTGCAAGCCATGGGCTAGATCTAGGTGTGCCTCAAATAGTACTCACTCTTTTGGGACCACCTCCAGGGCATGTGTTCAGATGGTGATGGAAGAAGCACAGGAGGGTAAACCCAGTCACACATTTCAAGGTTTTTCTCAAATCATTCTCTCTAATGCCCAGTAGCCAAAAAGTTACATAGGCAGTACCAAAGTCAAAAAATGGGGAATTTTGAGGCCATGGCAAAGGTATGGATGGATGTCTGCTATAGAGGAGTTAAAACTTAGGACCAATAATTCACACCACCACACCATTCAACCAAACAAGCATTCATTTCCTACCATCCACTGAGTTGTGTTTCATCAGTAACAACATAATAAAATTGGAACCGCCGTGCACCAAACACAGAGCTAGGCACTTGGATTAGTGAGATATTCAAGTCATATCCCTAATCCCTATAAGGTCAAGATCAAGTGGAGAAGAAAAAGAAGAAAAGCTAAAATTCACTGAATACTTACTATATACTGGTACTGTGCTAAGTAAGCCTTCTGACATAATTGCACATAGACCTCCCAACGCCCTTATAATAGGTCTTCTGAACAGCCACAGTTTATAAGACTGAGGCCTAAAGAAGTTCATGTAATTTGTCAAAAGCCACACAACTAGAAAGTTGAAGAGCTTGGCTTCAAATCTAGATACAACTCCCAACCTCATGCCCAGACAATTATAATACAGTAATAAGTAGCACACTAAAGAAGAATCAGCCAAATTCTGTGGGAACATGGGGGAGGGAGCAGAGATCAGGTGAGCCTTCACACAGAAGGTAGCAAATGAGCTGGGTCTTGAACCATAAGTAAAAATCCACCAGAAGTTTGGATTGTTGGCAAAAGCATGTGCACTGGCATGATAAGAGAACAGGGAACTTTCTAGAAGAGTCAAGGGTTGAGTGTCATTGGATTTGAGAGAATGTGGTAGGAAGGGATGAGAAATTAAAGGGAAGGAGGGGGCTATGGCAGGCGATGGAGAAGCGAGCCCTGTATAGGAGCTCTGACTTTGCTTTCCTCCCATTTCCTTCTATTGCTACTTCTTTGCAATCAAAGCTACAAATGCTTGTGGGCAGTTTCTTAATTATTTAACACATTTGCAGTCCAATTTTCTGGACCTGACAAGAGTGCCATCAGGGCTCTAAGAGTGGTCTCCTAGAAGCTGAGTCTCACCTTATCCACCAGCCTCGGTTCTCAGGGGGTTTAACATCAATGGTTCTCTCATCACCTGGCCCTGTAATTCACCAGTCTGATTTATTATACTTGGCTGAGGGCCTAGGACTTAGTTTAGAAAAAGTGTCCAGCTGTATACTTTGCAACTCAACGGCAGATCTCTAGTTCATGGCAGTTTATTTTATGTACGACAACAGAAATTCAAACGTATTCTCTCCTGCTTATTTTTGTGAGTGTTTTGGTGTGTCACTAACAAAAGTTTGAGTTCCTAGAAATTTATTTTTTATTTTATTTTATTTTATTTTATTTTATTTTATTTTATTTTATTTTATTTTATTTTATTTTATTTTATTTTATTTTTATTTATTTTATTTAGGCAAGGCAACCCTTGGTTGACCTCACAGATTGCAAGGACCTTGTCAGCTTACAATCCCTTATTTTTTTACTTTTTTATGCCTACAGCACCTGGTCTTCCTAGGTGGTCTCCCATCCAAGTACTAACCAGGCCCTACCCTGCTTAGCTTCCTAGATCAGACAGGATCAGCTTTGTTCAGCGTAGCATGGCCATAGACCAGTTCCTAGAAATTTAATTGTTAAAAAATATTTGGACTTCAGACAATTTCTGAAGCTAGTAGGTTAATCCAAAAAAGTATTTACTGTATACCTACTATGTGTAAGATAATGGTCTAGAGTAGGGGTAGGCAAACTATAGCCCATAGGTTTTTGTAAATAAAATTTTATTTGAAACATAATCACACTCATTGACTTATGTATTGCCTATGGTGGCTTTCAAGCCAAAACACCAGTGTAGGATACTTGCAAAGAGATAATACAGCCTGCAAAGCCTAAAATATTTACCATCCATCCCTGGTCTGGACACTGGGCATTTGGCTACAGGTTGTCTAAAGATCTTACTGGTTCTCATCGTATTCACTACAAACATTGGTGACTCCTAAATTTATAGATTTGTTCAGACCACTCTCCCAAGATTCAGAGCGGTATTTTTAACACTATTTAGACATCTCCACCTACTATCCCAATATTCAACTGGCGGCATAAACCCAGCCTCGCCATATGAGCCTCTTTTTTATGGCATCGCCTCCCACAGATCCTGTGTCTCAGTCACCTGGAAGCCGCCCCTGGATCCTCTTTTTGTCTCAGTTGCATGTGTAACCACCAGGATTCCTCCTATATATCTACAAATCGGGCCCCTGTATTCTACCCTCACCGTCATATCTCCCTTTGTCTCCTGCCTGGAACGAAGCAGGCTTCCCCTTTCCTTCCCCAGGCTCTCCTCACTGCACAAGCCTGAGGATCAAAGCAGAGGCACAAAAGAGGCACATGATACACAGCTTTTCATTTGACTTGGAAGAATAACTCTTATGGCTCAAAAATAATTATAGTCAACACTCACAGAGCATTTACTACATTCTTGGTACAGTTCTTGGTTATTTAACGCCTTTGACTCTCATAAACACCCTATGAGGTAGACACTCCTACTACCACATCCCCATTTGCCAGATGGGGACACTGAGGCTCGAAGAAATTAAATGACTTGCTTAAGGTCACAAGGGGAGGAGACAGGGGTCTGTGCTATGCTGCTTCTGCTGAGCCCAAAGCTTTATTTATTTTGCTACAATCACCAATATGGAAACCAAAGTCATTTTGGGAGATGTTTTCCTCAATTCCTAGACCACTCTTGAGAAGAGTGTAGATCACTGTCACCCAAAGGACCTTATGCTGGCATGCCAGAAGAAAAGCTGCCCCACCCTAGGCCTCTCCCTCCACTGCTGGGAGTGAGGCCCAGGGACTCCTGACAAAAATGAAACCCAGAAACTTCCGTGTTGCATTTGTAAGACAACAGGGTTTCAGAATGGGCTAGAGAGGTTAGAACAATCACAGTGCCCTTAAGCAGCCTTTCTCCTGTGTTGGTCTGAAACAAATCCATCACTAAGTTGTCTTTCTGCTCCCTGATCTGTTGCTCTACAAGCTTTTATCATGAATAGCAACACTTTTAAATATTCAGCAAGTGCCCTGCAGAGCGCTAAATACCAAAAGCACACAGAAAAGGTCATGGTCTCCATCGCCTCCCCACTCCTAAGAATTATAGTTTAAGAGGCAGGAACCCAAAGCTGAACTCTATACAGTATGGCTAAAAATGTAGAAAAAAATTTTCTTGCCCTGTTTTTTTTTTTTTAACAATGACTTTCTTCTGACTTTGTTGGGTATTACCAACAAAGGTAAAATAATTCATCTGAACAAAATAAATTAAGAATCTATTCTGTCCAAAGCTCTGTGCTTAGCATGGAAAGTGATAAACAGGAGTGCCAAATAATTCCTACCTTCAAGAAGTGTTCTATCCAGCGCTGCGATAAATTATACGTCTACATATATATGGTACTAGTTACTGTCCCCAAAAGGTATGCATAAAAGAAATAACAGTTAATGCTCCTCATTGGCCCCTGCTATATGTCAGGCACTGTTGAATGCCTGTGTGTTCAGTGCTGCAAATCTCTCACCATCTCGTACAAATCTTTACAATAGCCCTGCAAGACTGGTATCATTGGCCCCATTTTACACATGAGAAGATTGAGGCTAAGGGAAGTTAAGTAAACTGGTCTAGAAGTAGAAGAGCTGGGATACAAACCCAAGTCGTTTAGACTCCAAAGCCCGTAATGTGGGCATCATTTGCTTCTTTTTGCCCCAAAGAATGAACAGAATATTTCAAGCAGAGGGAAGAGCATAAGGGAAAGGCCAGAGACAGGGAAGTGTAGGGTGTGTGCACTGGGGTGGAAGGATATGGGAATGTGGTAGAAGTAAGTTAGAAGGGCAGGATGGGCTTCTGGTTGGGTATTAAGAAGGTTACATCATTTGGTGGCCACTGGATTACCAGAATGGTGGCTTCTCTAGCGGCCCTCACAGTTAAGGACAAAAAACCACCTTAGAAAAGCGCTGGCTTTTTCTGACATTACACCAAATCATTTCCAGCTCCCTCGACACTGTCCCTATAACTTTTTTTCAGCACAAACAAATCTTTGGAAATTTGGGGCTGAGCAAACACGGACTTCCAGACAGACTGTTTGTCCTTGGAATGGGCCTTCATGCTCTGGTGAGATAACAGGGACTCAGCTGCCCTCCAGTTAATCACTTCTTCTTCCCAGATGAGCAGTCAAAGGAGAATCAAATTGGTCTGTGGGCATTCTTTCGGGATTGGTCTGTGGCATGTTGCATTAATAGAGTGTTTGAAGTACAGTCTTCAGAAAGTATGCTTCCATTTGTTGCACTTTGTCATTAGAGACTCTGAGCTTCAACCAAAAGGAAGAATGGGGTCTGAAATCTACTTACTGGATGAAAAGGAAATAAGCAGGGGGGAGGGCAGGAGTCGGACTGTGAAAGAGACACAATCCTTGTTTTCAATAACAATACACATTTCAACACTGTCATATGAGCAGGAAAACTCAGGGTCATTGAGGAGAATGAGCATTAATTGACCAAATTTCAGCAGTTTCTAGAGTGATGGACAAGAGTAGCCTCAAAGGTCAAAGGACTTAGATCACAGAATCATAGCTGAAAGGTACAAGAGAGATCAGCCCTTCAATTTTAAATCAGAGAAGCTAAAGTTCAGAGGATGCTAAGACTTCACCAAGGGCACACAGATAGCAATGGGACAAGATTTTTTTAAATTAATTAATTATTTGGGGGGGGATGACATTGATTAACAAAATCCAATAAGTTTCAAGTGTACAATTTAACAGTAAGTGATACATATATTGCACTGTATGTTCAATGCCCATAGTTAGATTTTTTTTCCATCATCACATTATTTGACCCCTTTTACAATTCGAAGTATCTTGATTTGCAGGCCAAGGTCTGCTTATGACATCATGCTACCCTCTTGGAGAATGTGACTACAAGCAAAGGGTAAATGTTTTAAGATGTCAGAAACCCGAGTGTGGGTGTGGAAGAGGGACAGCTTCGAGAAGGACACAGAATGATGTAAAGTGGGATTTAAATGGGTGGAGAGCTGAGGGAATTACAGCTGAAGGGAGATGCCCTCCACCTGCCCAGGTGTGCCAAGGCCGGTATCTCAGTATCAGAAAAAGAAGTAAGCAGATTCTTGTAGCAAAAAAAAAAAAAAAAAAAAAAAAAAAGAAAAGAAAAAGAAAAAAAAAATTGCTACAGCAGTAAAATCAAGTCCCCTTTCCGGAAGAAATATAAACCCTTGTAAGAGATGAGAAATCTAAACCTTTGTGCCCTGGCTTAACTGTCTTAAGAAACCAACAGCTCTTTGGAAGATTGAAGACAGGAGAAAAAACTTGGCTTGGCTTCCCCATTAAAGGAAGAGTATTTCCTGCTGGCAGCTATAAACATTTATGAAGCACCCTGAGGGCTTCATCCCCAGTAAGGCAGCCAAGGAAGAGATAGCTTGGAGTGGCCAGGTTCAGCTTCCCCTAAGCCTTACCGATTCACCAATGGGTGATGGGAAGGCAGGAGATTTGAGTCACCCTTGCTAATCGTGTTCAGTTCATTGGCCCATACATAACAAATCTTCCTCTAAAACAAGGCAGGCGATGACAGCAGCTAATGTGGAGAAGCTGTTAAATAAGCCTAGATGAACAGTATAGAACCCATGCTTAAAGCAGGATGATGACAGAGATATAAAATATACATAAGGAGGAATTAAGATTGGAGAGAAAAGTGAACACAATTGTGTCCAGTAGGTGAGAGTATAAGTGCTTTTTTAATCTTTCAAAATAACCTTCATTATAATTATATGTGATTTAAATAATTTTACCAACTGCTTAATTTTCTCTCCAAACCATCCCCAACATATACCAAACTAGTAAAAGAAGTAGGCAAAGTTTTTCTTGAGCACTCACTCCCGCACACACAAACACACACGCGCCCTCTCCCTACTACCTTCATTTTATACCTTATATCATCTCCCTGGGGACTACTTCCTAACTGTTATCTCAAAATTGACCTCTCCTTTCTGCCACTTACCTTCCCTAAATATTTCCTATTATTAAAGCCATCCCTGTGTTCAGTGGTACAGTAGCTAACCTAATGAAGGAAGGCACTCAGAGAGAGAGGTTGCTCTCAGGATAATGTACCTGTTTGATAGCTAGATAGTCTCCAAAGACAGACACCGTCAACGTCTTCCCTCTGTGTACACAGATGCTACTCCCTCTCCATGTAACTGGGCTGACTTAAGTAACCTGCTTGACCAATACAATGCAGAGCAAGTAACATCCTGGGGCTTCTGAGGCCAGGTCTTAAGAAACCTTCCAGCTCCCTCCTTGCTCTCTTGGAATACTCACTCTTAGGATGCTCTCTTTGGGAACCAGCCGCCATGCTCTAAGAAGCCCAAGCCACACGGAGAGGCTCAGTGTGGGTGGTCCAGTTCAGTCCAGTCAACAAGTGTTGGTGGTCCAACAGCTGGCATCAACTGCCAGCCATGTCCATCTTGGATATCCAGCCCAGTCAAGACTTCAGGTGACTGCATCACCAGCCTCCATATGAATAACTCTGCATGAGAGACCTCAAGTGAACAACACCCAGCTAAGCTCATTCGATTCACAAAACTAAGAGAGATAATAACCTTGCCTTTTAAGACACCAGTTTAAGGGTGGTTTTGTAAAGTGGCAATAGATAAGGAAAACATTTTTAAATAATTTTTTTTAAGTGGGATGACAAAACTTCAGTTTCTGTGGTCCTTGATTTGACAAAAGATTCCAGGAAGGATTGCTTTTTTATTCAATCATTTATTTAATCATTCATTCATTCATTCATTCATTCATCTAATATAAACATAATAAAGAAAAATTCTATATAAGGCACTCTGCCAGATGCTAAGAAGTATAGCAAAGTAGACCAGAAGCAGCCCATGCAAAAACTGTATTCCATCAAAGAAACTGGTATCTTACATAAAAGTGATACAATCACTTAAATTTGGATGGGTCAGGTGAGTGGGATGTGAATGTATGCTTTTTTGGATGCAAGGACACTGAAGAAAATGAGAATAATGTGATAAAGGCAAGGCCACTGAAGTGAGACAGCCGGTAGTAGGCAAGGGAGGCAGGAGAAACCCTTCCAGTTTGATTAGAAAATAATGAGCCCCAAGGAGAACAGTGGGCAAGGGGGCTGACTGGAAAGGTTGGAACCCAGCCCTTGAGCAGGTCTCGCTGGGTGGCAGCCCTGTGAGCCACGCTATCGATATGTCCCTGAAGGCCAATGTCAGTATGATCTTCGTTCTCTGCCACAGATCAGTCACTGATTGTTCCCAGCTGCAAGCTCATTGCTTTGCCGAGAGACTAGAGACTAAAGGATGCAAGAATCAAGTCTAAATAAATCTCCAAGGGATTCGAACAGTACATCTCAGTGTATAAACTGCGGCCCCCATTTATACACTGAATTTATGAGCTATAGCAAAGTCCACACATTCACTACCCATTAATATTGATGCTGTTAGGTGGGAGAGCATGATCATAGCTCAGAGTTAATGGGTAAAGAATCAATCCCATTTCAACCTCTAGGGAAAGGCTGAAGTGGGAGCTGGACGAGGGTTACAAGCATTGCCCACAAAGTATTAGCTGACCTGGATTCCCAACTTTGCTGGTAACTTGCAGTGTGTTCTTGGGTAAGTTACTCTCCCTCACTGAGCCTCAGTTTCTCCATCTGCACAATGCAGAGCATCTCTGGAGTTGCTTTAAGCTCTGACAGTTCATGATTCTATGGGAGGGAGACATGTTAAGTGGAACAGAGAAAAGAGGTGAAGTATGACCTGCTCTCACACATCTGCCCACAACTTCAAACACATCCATGGATCTCTAACCAAGTCTTAATGGTATTATCAGTGTTTGGCTAGTATCATGCATGACTTCGTGCTAGGCTGAGAGTAAGATCAAACCTCAGATCCCCATGAAGTGGACTTTTCCCCAGGGAATCTGGAGACAATGATCCCAAGTTTCTCCCTGCAGGTCAAACTTCATTATTGCATGCATAAATACAATACCTTGAGACTTAGCCTAATGCATATAATGCTCTCAGAATTCACTAGGAAAGGAGGAATTCTCTTCATCAGATTTTCTTCATTCTCTTCTCAGGAATATAATGTAACTTCATTTCACCACACCATAAATTTACTTCAATGAGTTGAAAAAATGATGTTTGGCTTCTCATTATTATTTAAATAGCTCATTAAGAGCTTGCATTTTACTATAAGCAAGAAGTCATGAAACTCATAACAAAATAAATTGCCAGATCACTAACAAGCTGAGTGCTCTCAGTTCTTCAATTTGAGACAGTAGCAGTTTTATTTAAGATCACATGGAATTTCACAACAATGCAGGTCCCAATAGCCCCAGGTTGGAATACTGAGATGGGCTTTCTTATACATCAACAATGGCTCCCTGCCTCAAGGTTTGAGATGCAGATACAGGAGTGCTGTTTGCCAGCACTAGGATATGGTCAGCCCACACTGCTTCAGAAATAAAGTTCCCTCCACCATCTCTGTGGGTTGCCATTCCCACCTGTGTCAGCTGAGTTAGCATCATGAACCATCTTTGTTTATTTCTGAGCAACCAGGTAGGATTCAGAAGAGAAAACTGAGATTGCCACTAGAGCCCCCACTCTTCATCAATTCTGACTTGCAGAAAGTAGTGGTGAAATAGGCCACCCATGCAAAGTTTACTTTGGACCCCTCACTTTGATGTATTCCTTTATGTATGCCCAAAAGCTTTCCCCTCCCTTCTCCTTTGAGCGGGTGAAAGTCTGGGTAAGGAAGGATAAGAGCTGGGTCAAAGACAACTATGCAGAAGAAGGACAGCATAATTTTTTGTTCCAAAAACCAAGAGACAGTTCCAAGAATCAAGAAAGAGTGGCTAACGTACTGGAGCCTGACTGTCTGGGTTCAAATCCCAGCTCTGCCACTCACTATCAGTGTGATGTTAAGCATGCTACTTAAGCTCTCTGTTCATGGGTTTCCTCATGTCTAAAACAGAGAGAATAACAGTACTTATGACATGGGGATGCTGGGATGATTAAATGACATCACACATATAAAACACCAGAGCAATTCCTGGCACATGCTCCATGTTTACTATTTTATTGCTGTGTGGGCTTCTGTAGCTACCAAGACAGTCATAAAATTGAGCTGGTCCCATACCTGCTGGCCTTCTAGTAGATTGTGCCCAGCCAACAAGAATAACCTTTCCAGATCCTCCCCATGGGGAACTATACAAGTCATGAACAACTTCTGACCTCATCCCCCTGAGCTGGGAAAGGGGAATAAGAAGTTGGGAGTAGGACCTAATACATGCAGTGCAGTGACAAAAGCAATGACTAGATAGTCAAAACACTTGGTTCCAGTCCCAGTTCTGGCTTGGATTATACATGTGATCCCTGCAGTGGATGACCTGGATGGCCTCCATGGTTCCTCCCAGTTCTAAAACTGAGACACCCAGGAGCCCAGCACTCTTGCCCAACACTCCGCTCCTGGGAAAGTGAGGTGCTGACCACCACAGCTGCCGTGTCTTTTGAAAATCCCAATCTGCAGCCCTCAGGCCTGCTTCATCACACAGGATTGGGCTCATTCCAGGAAACAGCTGCCTCCAATTCATACCTGCCTCTTACTGAAGCGAAATGATAGCTCTGGACGGTTTGTGTCCATTACATCTGCTACATTTGTGGAATTCCCTTCCTGAGTACCCCAAAGCTTCTGGGACCCCATGGATCACAGTGTATTGACTACATCCTTTTTTGCCTTCAGTAAGGTTAGCTTTTATCAGAGGAAACTCTGAGATAACTAAACTAGCTTTTCTGCTCTGCCCAAAATAACAGCAGGTTTTCTGGGTTATGTCAGCTCACTGAGCTGTCAAAGACACTTGAGAGGAATCAAATGTTTTTTGTGGATGGTGTTGCCACACACCTCACACATGCACACACGCACACACATTGCTCTTTAAATCACCATATAGTAAGAGTCAGTGAAAGATGGAGCATTGGAGAGCAGAAAGAAGAGAATTGTTCATATGCACTCACTCATTCTTCCTCCAGGTTGAATCTATGGACCTTAAAAGTACAGCTGAATCCTGATTCTTATCTGCATCAAGCTGAGTAAAATATCTGGCAATCAGAATTCAGTGAATGGGCAAAAAGGAGAGTGAGCAACACTCGGGGCCTCCCCTGCTCTCTTGTCTCTACAATGCGAACAGGCCATGCAGTGATAGATGGGAGCACAGAGTGACCTCCAGCATTTGTACTATTGTGCGAATGTCTTCTTTTGGTAGCTTTATTGAATTTTAGGCAGGTGAGTGCTAGCCTTCCCACATCGTGAGCTCTTGTCAAATGTTTCCTGACTGATGTCTTCTCTCACTTTATAGGCTCCCCAGAGAAATAAGTCCAATTGAAAAGAACAACACACATTTTCTACTTAATTAGACGTGTTTCCTATAAAACTAGAATTCTTTATTAAATTATACAAGTATAGGCATTAATTAGAATTAGCATTAATGCCATACTTAAATGGGTTGCTTATTTCAAACCCAGACATATAAACATGTAAGTATAATCAGATGCTTTGCTCACCAAGACTTAACTTTCTAGAATGACTTTTTAAACAAGTGGGTCTTTACATTATGGATATTCCTGGACATTTTGAGACCTTTTTGGGAGTTAACCCCTCCCTGTAAAATGTGTCCATAAACAACATGTTGTCTACATTTTGAATGTATGCAGAGATTCCCTGGAGCCAATCCATGAACCTCCCTCCTCCTTGCCACCCCCAAGTTCCATGGACCCAAGTCAAGAACTCCAGGCTTGGTTCTCAGCCCCAGTCCTAGCTTAGACACTGTGCTTCTCTTCCCTTGAGTTTCTATAACATTGGAGTTTGAGCAAACCCCCTTCCCCAACCCAAAAACTGCTTCAGGTCCTGAGATTTAGCAATATTTGGCATCAAAAGTCTGCATTGTTAAAGGGTAACAAGGTCTTGCTAATCTTCGCAAAAACAAAAACAAAACAAAAACAAAAACAAAAACAAAAAACCATGATTTGTTTTCCTCTATTTAGGAGGGGTAATTTGTCCTCTCGTTGACAAACGTGATTGAAGTTCCTATACTCAACAGTCAGAAATATGGTTATACCTGTTTAATCTTTCTTGATAAAGACTTCCCTGTGACATAAACTCTGTTGCTCTTGGTATAGGGTTCCACAATCTCTGAAGGAAAAAATACCCCTTTATACAGACTGGAGAAAGAGTGTAAAATAGATATGCTCTTTCGTTAGGCTGGAAATCCTCAAAGCTGCTATCTGAAGAGGTTATTCAGGCCATTCAAATTAGACAAGGTAGAAAATGAAGCTCAGAGCATTAGGCTTTTCCTCTGTAGAAACAAGGCTGCTCGTTACAATACTAACTTTTCAGGGTTGCCATCAGTATCAAAGGACACAGTGTGTGTGAAGTACCTAGCACAGCACCTGTCATACAGCAGCCAATGGGCTCAAGCGTGGGGAAACTAAGTAATCTGGCCCCACCCTATACCTTCCTTGGCCCGATGTGTGGGTTTCAGGGCAATTTTCTACTGCATTTAGGACAACCAGCTCCTACAAGTGAAAATACCAGCCAAGGCGCTATCTTTCTAAATAAAACGCTGACTAAATGTTAACAGGCTTCTTTGTCACAATGGGGCAGGAACTGTGAAGGGAGTTGAACAAATATGTGGACGTGCTCTTTGATGACAGTGCCCAGCTGTTTGAGTTCCTGACAGGTGCTCCTCTATGTGGCTGCCCACATAAGAACATGTGTACCTATGCCCCACTCCCCCACCCCGTCTCCAAGACAGGGTTCTTGATTCCTCAGTGCCAGCACCACTTGATGGTGATACTGGTGGGCTCTATAGTCTCGCTTCTAAAAAATACATGTTAAAATCAGAATTTTGTAAAGAAAAAATAAACAAATAGGACTACATCAAACTAAAGCATTTTGCACTGCAAAAGAAACCATCAACGAATGAAAAGACAACCTACTGAATGGAAGAAGATATTCGCTTATAATGTATCGGATAAAAGCTTAATATCCAAAATATATAAAGAACTCATACAACTCAACAACAATAAAAAACAAACAATCCAATTAAAAAGGGCAGAAGACCTGAATAGAGATTTCTCCAAAGAGGATATACAGAAGTCCAATAGACATATGAAAAAATGCTCAAGGTCACTAATCATCAGAGAAATGCAAATTAAAAGCACAATGAGATAACGCCTCACTCCTGTCAGAATGGCTATCATCAATAAATCAAAGAACAAGTGTTGGCAAGGATGTGGAGAAAAGGGAACCCTCATATACTGTTGGTGGGATTGCAAATTGGTAAAGTCACTATGGAAAACAATCTGGAGGTTACTAAAAAAAATTAAAAATGGATCTACCTTGTGACCAAGCAATTGCACTTCTGGGTATTAATCCAAAGAAAATGAAAATAGTAATTCGTAAAGATCTATGCACCCCTATGTTCATGGCAGCACTATTTACAATAGCCAAGATAAAGATGCAACCTAAATGCCCATCAACAGATGATTGGATAAAGCAGCTGTGGTTCATATATACAATGGAATATTACTTATCCATAAAATAAAATGAAATCCTATCATTTGCAACAACATGAATGGACCTAGAACTTATTATGCTGAATGAAATAAGTCAGACAGGGAAAGATAAATACCATATGATTTCACTTATATGCAGAATCTAAGGAGCAAAAAAAAAAAAAACTAATTGAAAACAGACACAAATATAGAGGACAATCAAGTGATAGCCGGAGGGGAGGGGGTGTGGGAGGCTGGGAGAAAGCAGTGAAGGGGTAAAGAAGTACAAATTAGTAGCTGATAGATGGTAACAGGGGTGGGGAGCACAGCATAGGGAATGCAGTCAGCAGTAATGTAATGGCTATGCGTAGAGCCAGAGGGAAGATAGAGTAATCAGAGAGATCATTTTACAAACTAGATAAATGTCTAACCAATGTACTATATACTTGAAACTAATTCTTTAAATCAGAATTTTGTAAAGTGAGTGTCACTTTATCATTGGCTGACATTAGGATTAAGTGCTTCTTTTTATTTCCAATTTTCCCTGACTGTGAGTGGCTCTAAACACTTTCATTTCTAGCTACTCTGTCTTCTGCCAAACTAGTTCCGTTAGGTGTTAGGAGTTTATTATTTATCAACTTTTCCCTAAGGCAGGTCTTGTTACTATTTCCACTGACAATAGTAATAGCCTCATGTCTGCTTTTCCACCTTTTCTCCCCACCTGCAACCCACTTTACACAAAGACGCCAGATTAATTTTCCTAAAGTTTGCCTAAGCATACATAGCTTTGCCTAAAATATTTTTGTTTTAACATGGCTCTTAACTGTATACAAAATTATATACAAATCCCTTACCCTGGTATTCAGTGTCCTTAATATGGCTTCTTCCAGCTTGTCCGGCTCTTTTCCCAAATAATTATCACCCCCATATACCAAATGGATTGGTTAATCATTCTTAAACAAGTATATACCTGTATCTTTATCCATGTTCCTCTGTGCTTCTGGAATGATCTCCCTTTCTCAAAACCTTCCCATTCTTCAAGGCCACTCCAACCCCCATTCCTTTATATGATCTTTGCTATGTAACAATAAACACTAGCATTTAGCAAGCACTTAGGATATGCCAGGCATTGGGCTAAGCACATATAGTGAAGCAGGACTTAAACCCAGGCAGCCTGCGTCTGGGGTGCCCGCTTTTAAACCACTCGCCAGTTATACCCAACTCCTAGCACTTGACTAACTCACTGCTTGCATTGTAATGATCTACCTTGTATTATAATCATCATCTGTGTATGTGTCTTCCTTTCTGTTGCTCTGGATAGTGAATGCATTGCTCATTTTGTCCTATTCAGCTATATCGATAACCAGCACAGTGCCTGAAGCTTTAGTAGAGGGAACTTTGATAAGCGGAGGGAGGGCTGTCAGTGCAGGCATTTTGACTGAAGAAGGAAACCTGCTCTATCCTCTGGGGTCTGTGCCCCTGATATGGAAGAGGGTGAATCTCATTCTAAACACTTTCTACAGCCCTTGAGGAAATGCTCACTTGCTGTGGCAAGTGGTAAAGAAGCTAATGTTATGTCAACCAGGCAGAGCCCAGACCCAGCTGCAGGGGGCTGCCTTTCCCAACTTGCTCTTTCTTCCACTCTTGTCCAAAGGGACTGTGATGAGATAATAGCAAACCCATTCAGAGAGCAAGAGTCATGATGTGGTTCACCTCTGAGAAAGAATGTGTGACCTGAAGGATGCCAGCCAAGCCTCTGACTGAGGCACAGCTGCCTAGAAAGTGGAGCAAGTAGAGTGAGGATGCAGAAGGAGGCATGAATAGATGACCACAGATGAGATTTCCTCACACTCTGGTTATATCAACCAGGGTCTGAGCACCCACAAATTGGGTGATTTGAGAAAAGTGTAATAAAGGGACTTTTCTCAAGAGTGTGGTAAGGTATGGGGAAGCTATGGGGTGGCGCTGTATCCTAGGGTGTGTAACAGTAGAGGCATTACCACCCTTAGGTCTGAGGGCCAGGGAAGGACATGGAGAAACTGTCCAACAAGAGCAATGATTATCAGTCAAGGAACATGGCCAGCCCATGGCAACCTTAGAGCAAGGTTGCTAGGGAGAAAAATACCCCAGTTTCATACTCCTTTCTCCCTCTAATCTACTTCTTAGCCATAAGGCAAGGAAGTCCATTGATGTCATCCATAGAAGTCAGCCTCCCCAGACACAGGGCAGGGCAGGGTGAAGGATGGATCTGTAGGGGCAAAGGGAAAAGAGCTGAGTCAGAGTCATGGCCAACCAAGTACAGACTCTCAGATCATGTTATGGACTGAACTGTGTCTCTCCACTCCCAAATTCCCGTGTTGAAGCCCTAACTCCCAGTGTGGCTACATTTGGAGCTCGGGTGTATAGGGAGATCATCACGGTTGAACGAGGTCATAAGGGTGGGTTCCTAATCCAATAGGACTGGTGGCTTTACAAGAAGAGACACCAGGATGCAAGCACACAGAGGTGGGGCCATGTGACAGCACAGCGAGAAGGCAGCCATCTGCAAGCCAAGGAGAGAGGCTTCAGGAGAAAATAAACCTGCCAACAACTTGATCATGGACTTCTAGCCTCCAGAATTATGAGAAAATAAGTTTCTGTTGTTTAAGATACCTTGCCCGTACTATTTTGTTGCTGCAACTCTACCTGATGAATACAGAGCAATCAGACACTCTTAATTCATAGAGGAGGAGTCTGAACAGCAAGAAGGGATGTGCCTTCCCCAAGACCCTATGGTGATTTAGTGGCAGGGTTTGGACTAGAACCCAACATGGTAGAGTCCCAGGCCAGGACCCTCCACAACACCCAGAAACTGGTGATCATGAGCTAAATTCAACTTGGACATGTATTTTGTTAGACTTGTGTCTAGTGTTGCGTTTTAAAGAAATTAGCTTCCAACTCTGAAAAATCAGATTTCACATCTTTCTCTGTTTGTTCAACTTCTCTTTAAATATAAGAAGATCTGGCAATGCTGGACCCACGTTCTAGCATGGCTACAAACAGTTTGAGCTAATCTGCAACCATCTACTTGTAAGGCATCCATACCAACCAGCCCACCACCATGCCTTCTCCACTCATTTAGTCACTGTCTGGCCCCAATAATCACTGTGAATATAAGTCCCCAACCACACCAAGCTATTTTTCAAAGGAAACACGCATGGATATCAGTAACTAATCAATATGCTAACCCTCACAGGAAATACATGCAGCCAGTCGAGACTTTGGAAACAAGGGAAATAAGGCTGTCCTCTGATTGTTAAACTGTAAAGTCAACTCACAGTTCTGCAGAACAGAGTCAGGGTAAGTTCTTTTAAAGAGATAAACGTGCCCAAGGACAAGAACATGACTGTATGTGTGACATAACTAAAGAAAGAATGTGTCAGTGGGTACAGGGCTGGTCAACCATAAAAACTTAGGAAGTAACGTAGCATCAGAAGCAAAAACTGCTGATAACCACCCAAGCACCACTCAGGAAGAGAGGGCCAGTCAGAAATACCATTCCCAGAACAGATAAGATCCACTGTGCAATGACCCATCTGAATCATCTTATGCTATCTGCTCTGAGTCCATCCTCACCAAACCACCTCTTATAGTTTCCATGTAGAAAACTAGTAGACCCCAGGGATGGGTGGGTACTAATTTCTTTGCACTTCCATGTGATAGCTTTCTGACTGATTGCATCAGTTTGGGGAGCTTCGACGGGCTCACACCTCTGAAGATCAATTTGATTCTCTGTGCCCTGAAAAATCTAGTTTCTGAGCCTGCAAGACTGAGAGCCAGATGTTCCCCCAGAGGCCTCTCGGGAGTGAGCAAGCTGGCCTTCCTGGCAAGGTTCCTCTCCTCCCGCCTCCCCTGTCCCCATGAACATGGCAGAACCTCATCTTTGGCCATATGGTCTCACCTGAAAAAAATAATAATACATAAACAATTTAACAGGGGTCTTCTAGACACAACGCCTTAATAAAAAGGAGAAATACTTTGATCTGCATGTCCACATGAGGCTATTTAAATTAATTAAAATTAAATAAAATTTAAAATTCAGTTCCTCAGTCATACTAACTGCATTTCAAGTATTCAGTAGCTACATGTGGCCTAGTGGTTGCTGTATGGGACAGCTCAGCTATAGAACATTTCCATCGTCTCAGGAAGTTCTTTAGGACAGTGCTGATGTTGAAGATGAAATTTAAGTAGTGGGAGGAGATGAGTGTAAACAGAAGCACTTTCTGAAGGCTCGCACATCACACTCTTAGGTTTCCACATGCTGCATCTACAGGTGATGCCTTGCAGACTCAGAGTGAGTGACAGTGAGTGGCAGGAAGTTCGGGTCAGTCTCGCAGTGAGAAAGAGAGAGGTTCAGGTTATGCCTCACTAGCTGCCTAACTAGGGATAAACTGGGAGGGAGGTTCATCACTGAAGCACCTAAGTGCCTGCAAAGTGCTCAATCTTAGACCAAGTTCCAAACACTCCTTACCGGGCCCTGGCACTTGCTGCCACTCCACAGTGGGGTCCCGAGACAGATAAAGACCAAACACTCTCATCCAGATGACCCTGTACAGCTTCCCTGCCAGTTAGCTCATTCATTCTGCATCAGAAATTGGTGACGGCGGCAGGGCAGGATTACTAAGGCCATTTCATAGATGACACTGAAGCTCAGGAGATTTAGATAAATTGTTCTTGGTAAAAGACAGAGGAGTTTCAGTGAAGCCAGTATTTGAGTCTTGATTTCCCAAATCCTAGCTTAATGCTTCTGCTGCTTTTTTTAGAAAGAGCTCCCAAGAGTGCAAATCATTTGCCCAAGCGGCAGAGGGTTGGGATGAATGGCTTGGAATCTGGAAGAAGGAAGGATGTCTCTGTACCACTGTGCTCTTGATGGCAAGGCAGTGAAAGAGGATGCTACGGGAGGAGGCCCAGCTTAGATTAAGAGGGTACAGGGATGAGAGAGTGGAGAGAGGTGAGAGGTAGGAGGGAAGGAGAAGGGGCAGGGGAGCTTGGGAAACACACATCCCTTATGACAGAAGCTCTGCTTTCCAATCCATAGTGTGGGGATGATACTTCTCTCTTTTCATCCACATAGAGATGCTATAACCATAGAGTAAAATCATGGATGAGGAAATCATTGGGAAGATGGTAAGAAGCTTGGAGGATTATAAGCCTCCTGATTCTCAGAACCCAAACAAAAGTAAAAATAAAATAAACACATTTTTCTTTCAGCCTTTCACTTTCATGAAAGAGATAAATGTCAAAGAAATCAAGCTTACATCAGACAGATTATATATAAATTTTCCCCCAGGAGTCTACATGTCAGCAGAGGTTCAGCTAAGCCTCCTATATTTGCCCAGTTGGAGTCCTAAATAATGAGAATCACTCATTATGAAGTAATGGGGCTCTAGCAGACCGTGGTGGGCCTTCTGAATCACCAGAATCAGTCCTTAGGTTTTATGCAGCAGATTTCACTGTACTATCAGTATCTGAACATTAGTCATCTGTGTAGAGTGTAGATAACAGTCCTCTTTTAACAGAATATCATATTTTTTTCTAATTATTCTGAATGATGGCAATTTTCCTTTAATACTGAAAAATTATTTGGGTTTATCATTGACTTTTTTGAATAGGTGGGTGTAGTGAGGAGGGGGGATTCCATTCTCCCTGAATTTTAACTTTTGGTCTAGCTTTATGTTTCATATTATATGGGCCACCATGGACAATGCTTTAACAATATGGAATGTGGGCAATCTTACCTAATGATAGGCTTCCAGGAATAAAAGAGAACAGAAAAGGGAAAGTGTGTGTGTGTATGTGTGTGTGTGTGTGTGTGTGTGTGTGTGTGTGTGTGTGTGGTGAGAGACAGAGAGAGACAGACAGACAGAGACAGAGACAGAGACAGAGGCAGAGAAACCAACCCAATAATGCATCTTCCAGTAAATGCTGTACCATCAAGTTCCCACCTGTGAGTGAAAGGATTTCTAAGCCCCCCAGAGAGTCTACAAGGCTTGATTCAATTCTCACAAAGCAAAAGTCTACATACATCTAATAGCCTTCCCAGCCACGCCAATTCCAATCTATAAAAGAGTCTTCCTGAAGCAAAGGCAGGGCAAGTAGCTGACAAGACCAAACTTTATTGAGTGTAATGCTGTCTAATGCAATTCTCCAGGTAATATTTTTTAGTTTTTCAAATGGTTCTCATTTCAGCTCAAACCTATCGATCTCCTGCCAGATGACCAGGGCAACTATGTGTGCTATTTACTGAGGTGTTTCAGTCAGTGCCCTGTATTAGTCACCCTTCAGCCAAACGAGAGTCCTTTTCTTTCTCACCACTCTGGTTTCCCCCTTACCTTCTCATTATACCTGGAGGTTTGTATTACACTGCTATATTCTCTGAACTAGCAGAGAGACTGGCACGGAATAAATACCGAGCAAACTCTGACTGCAGAAAAATAGGAAAGTTCTTCAGACCTTAGTTTCTGAATCAAAAAAATGGAACTGCTCTTGCATTACAAACACATTAAGAGTATAAAACAAAACAGCGATTATTTTAAAATTTAAGACCAAAAAGCTATAAATATTTTAAGCATTGAAAGGAAAGCTGTTAACTGTTAGTTATCAACCTTGAGACTCTGGCGACCCTGTTAAAAATAGATGTGCTTTAGAACATAGGGGATGCATCATAAAATGAAGCCCCACGGTTGTTAAAAAGTGGCTTGACAGCACTGCTGTGAACTTTCCCCTCGTAATAGCTGATTGATGGCCGAATGTTCTGCTTGGCATTAACTATCTTGTAGCTTAATTTATTTTCATCTAAAGTGTGATGAAGGTACATTTTATGTTTTAGCTAATCGCCCCCAAGTCAATCAAAGAGTGACAAACCTTCTGGACCTCAGTTTCCCCATCTGTTAAATTAAAATAACAACTGCTTCTCTGTTTAATTCACAGGTTTGTGAAGATCCACCGAGACAACTAATGGGAACGCAGTTGACAAATTACAGGATGCTGTGCAAATGCAGGGTGTTCTTATCTGGAAGCAGTACTTGGGCTGCTTCCCCCAGGGCACTGTGTTTGCAGAAGTGAGAGGACTGGCTCAAGGCCAACATGGGCTTTACCTTAAAAGAGAATTCAATTAGAGTGGCACTGGAAGAATTGTGGATGTTGACCTTAATGGAGCCAGGAAGGTAAGAAATGGACTGCGAGCTTTGCCGGCACTACCCAGCATCTTCAGATCCTTCCCAGGAAGCCTTGGGATGGACAATGACGCGCTCTGACCCACAACCAAGCACCTACAACCAAGCACCAGGTGCTTTTGCTCCATACCTGCAGCTAAGAACGTCAAAGGCAATGACCTCAAGAGGGATGGATCAGCTGAGCCTCAGGACAGGCAAAGCCTTTATTTTTATCTCCCCATTGTGCCCCCATTTGGGACAAGGTAAGGCAGGCACATCAGCAGCGTTCACCTCTCAGTACAGCAGAGGGCAGTGGTACCCTCAACGAGGTCCACACCCAAGCCAATCTGGAGGGGCGGAGCAGGTCCTGCTGGGTGTGTGCACAGGGCGGCAGCTCAGGAGCATGAGCCTGGCCCTCAGAAACTTGAGATTAGTCCTGCCAATCCTCCTCCTGCCCAACTCCAGCCAACACACACACACACACACACACACACACACACACACACACGAACGCACACACATGTGCATGCACGTAGGTATAGGCAAACAGACACACATATCCATACATAAACAATCACATACATATATACACAAACCTACATACATACACACAGCAGGCATTTTCAAAATGAATCACTACAAACTACTATTGTTCTAGCCATTTAACATCTATATTGAACCTAAAAAAAATTATTGCTTAAGGTTGGGAGGTTTTTTTAACTAAGAAGAGAGATGAATTCATTGCACCAAGTAGTCAGAGTTGGTGTAATCAAGTGGCCAGGGTGTTGTCCTCTAGGGGTCAAAGTACCCCATTTTAGCCCCAGCTCGCTACTGTCTGATGTGACCTGAGGTCCATCATTTCTCTCCCTCTGTCCCAATTGCTTCTAATGTGAAATGCCGATGTCGGTCTCCACATTCCATGTTTACTTTAACTTCCATGGCTCTGTGTGCCCTCTGTTTTCTTAAACTGCCTAATGGAAAAGAGGGGATGCCCCCTCCAGTCCCTGAGAAAGAGAGGGCTCAAGTGCAGGAAGCCAGCTGGGCCGGGCGAGCTCCCTTCTTCCTTTCCAAAGGTACTTAAAATGAGTTTAGGTACCTGTGGAGTCCAGGGCATGGTCTTAAGGCATATAGGTTTATTTGACTAAATTAGAAATGAAAAAAGAGGTCAAAAAGAAGTCAGATGATGATTTTAAAGGGAATCGAATTCATTCTGTCTTACCTCTGTCGGTGGGATCCCACAGTTTCTGGAAAGATATGGCGTTGGGGTATTAAACCTATAGGGTTTTGCTCTAGGAAATAGACTTTAGAAGGATGGCCTGAGGGAAGCAGGGCCAGGTTTCAGTAAAGTTATGAGGTCGGTGACATTTCTGTTCTGTGTGCATCTCTCCCATCGAGGGCACCTTCATGACCCATTTTCGGGACAGTCATCCAATGGCTTCGTGACAGACACAACTCCCTCCTGACTGCTCCCAGGCGCGCTCTTCCCACCCCCACAAAACTGCCCTGGTTAAGTCTAGTTCTCTAGATGTCACCTGATTTCAATGTAGGGAAATGCCTTTGGGTCCCTAAAAGCCACTTCATTTCAACAAATAGGTATTCCTATCTACAAGGAGCCAGACCTATGCTAGAAGACAAAATAGGACGTGGCCCTGCCCTGTGGTGAACTTAACCACTTCGGGTGGACTTGCGATCCAGGTGGCTTCAGGCCTGCACTCCATGGCCCCACTGGCGGCCCGAGGGAGCGAGCGTTCTGCCAGTGCCCGCTCTACACTGTCTCCTTCACACACTGAATTAAACATCTGAACCTAAGAGTTCACCGTGTCTTCTTCAATTCCAAGCAAAGGGTCCAGATGTCCTGCTTACTGATAATGCATTTGGAAATCTGTTTTCTTCTTTCTCTAAGGGAATTGTGTAAAATGTCCATTTCCTCAAATCAAAGCATTTCCAAGAGAATTGACCAATTTGTTGATTTATTAAAAATACCAGCATAATAAGGAAAGAGATGGCTTGGACTCTGCAGGAGACAATCAAGAAAATTAATTCTTCACAGAATTTTAACTTTCAAAGCACAGTATCCTATTGCAACGGAGCAATAACATGCTTGCCTGTTTTGCAACTGAAGCAACTAGTCTCCCCTCTGTCATTCAGAGCACCAGGTAATTATTCTCCATCATTTCTGAAGGTTGAGGATGGAGCCCTCCTAACAGGGCTCATGTCCCTGAACATTACCATGGCACTGCTCTGAGTGTGCTGGGTGTGGCCAGGAGGATTGAACAGTCACTTCCAGTGGCTCCACCCCATGTACATTAAGTGGGAGGCACCGGGAACACCAGGCTTTTCATCAGAACCCCACAGAGGGGATGCAACCACACATCGGGAGAGTGGGTTCTAGCCCCACCCATGCTGCTGCCTCACCCAGGGCCTGAGCTAAGCACCTTCCTTCTCCAGGTCTCAATATCCTCATTTGCAAAATTATGTCTTTGACTTAGAAATGGGCTACTCTTGAACCTCGTTCATAACAAAGTTCTCACTAAAATGAGGAAAGATGAGGACTATGCAGTATGTTCCTCTCAAAGCTGAGTCCGTTAAGACTCAAAGGCCATCCTCAATTTTGACTGTAGGTCTTTCTTACATATAATATTAAAACTTCATTAAAGAAAATTAAGTGACACAGCAAATGAATGATCGTTTTGTTATGCTTGGTTTTGCTTTTACTGACTTAATTTGGCAAAATGAAAAAAAGAAAAAAAGAAAAAACCTTCGCCTCTTTGTCAGTCCTCTAAATATCTTCTGAATTGTACTGGTCCACCAAATTGAGAGGAGTAGGAACCACTGAATCGGATGGTCTCTAAGCTCCCTTGTGGTTCAGATTCCCTCTGTGTCTGACTGACACACCTGCTGGAGGTAAGCTCAGTACCGCTCTTACTGAGAAAAGGAGTAGTTGTTTGTTTTTAGATGGTTCTCAACTGTGGCTATACTTAGATTCACAAGACAGCCTTTAAAAAAACACTGAATCCCCAACACAAACTCCTGCCACATGAATTGAATCAGAGTCTCTGGGACTGAGGCCCAAGCAAGGGGACTTGTTGAGAAGCTCCCCAGCCAGTGCTGCTCACATACAGCCAGGAATGGGAACCATGGACTGAGGTATTCGTGGGCCTGACTATATAACAAAATCACTCAAGAGAATATTTATAAAAATTCAGACTCCTAGGCTCCACTCCAGATTTCCTAAATCAGAAACTCTAAGGACCCAAGGAATATACGCTTTCGAAAGATTTCATTACAGCCAGGCCTCAGACCATTATTTAGGAATCACGATATCTGTCACATTTTAAAGGCTGAGGGATCTCAGGAAGGCCCCCTGCTCCTCTATGTGTCTTTCTGACATAAGGGTCACTTCTGAAACGTCAACATTCAGAACTCATCCATTGCCTCTTAGCATCCTCCTTTGGCATGTCTCTGTCCAGAATGTCAATGCCTTCATCCAATCACTTTCATCCCAGACATCTCTGAATTCAAAGGAGGGATGGGCAGGTGATGCAGAAAGAGATGGCAAAGTGTGAGAATGCAGATTTTTCTGCCTACTCCTTTATCCTGCCTGGCCCTGGGAGAGTGACACATTTAAGCTGCTTTTCAAGAGTGGTGGTACAGACCATCTACACACCCTCCTGCATAGACCCACAAGTCCCCGAGCACAATTCAGCCAAGCCACTGGCTACCATAGGCCAAGGTGACTTCCCAATGACAGTAGTCATGTTAGACAACTTGCTCCGCATAACAAGAAGTGAAATGTTCAGCTAATCTCAGTTGTCTAAAATTCATATTTTTATCAGTTTAAGCCTCCTTCTGAGATGCTGAGAACTTTGTTTGCTATATTCCTAAGCAAAGCCCAAAGGAGCTGGAAACCTTCACAAAATTATATTAAATGTCCAAAGGCTTTTGCATGAATGAAGTGGTTGAGACAAGATCCACTATAAAACAGACCAATAATAAATGAAAGCAAAGAATTGAATTTAGGGCTCAAAGACTGTGCTTCTGCCTCCAAATTCCCATGAAATCCTTATGAAAGTACCCAGGGTTGAACTAACATCCAAGAAAAGGTTGCTACACCCAAATGGCCTCCAACCAGAAATATCAGCCCTACAGCTCAGGGTTAAGGTATGGTTGTTTAGAAAAGGGTGTTAAAGATTGAAAGACCCCAAGCTAGCCCCTGAGGGGATGAGCATAGAATCATTCATTCATTCATTCATTCAATAATAATGGTAAGAGCTAACATTTATTGAGCCCCTACTCTGTAGAAGTAACTATCCTCATCATTTTAAATGTATTAACTCACCTCTAGCAAGTATCTTTTAATGATAGGTGTTATCGTTAGCTACATTTCATATAGAAGGAAGCTGAGACACAGATGGCTAAATGGGTTCCATAAGAACACACAGGTAGTATGTGTTGGAACCAGGATTCAAACCCAGACGGCCTGGATCCAGAAACATATGCCAGATACTGAGCTAGACTGCTGGGGATATAACGGTGGCCAACACCACAGAGTCCAAGTATGTTGAAGGGTTAAGTCCAAGGCCAGGGAGGCAGTGGGGAGGGTTATAGGAGGCAGATCCCTCGCTGATCTACCACTGGCCTTAAGAAAGTCTCTTCTCCTTTCTAGCCTCAGTTTATCCATCTACAAAATGTGATGGTGGTCTAAATATTCTCTAAGATCTTCTTATCTCAAACAAAGGTCAAAAACACAAAACAGTAAACTAGGCAGTGATAGAAGTTTTTGTATTATGGCGAAGGAGTGGCTTAAAGAGGGGAAGCAAACATCAAGATATCTATACTCTTGGGGGGACCCACGTATGGCATCCTTTTCTGTAATCTGGAAGACGTGTGTAGGACCCATGAGAGAGGGCAAAGGGAAAAAAACAATCACAGCTTTCCTTCTGCTGCTCCTCAATGAGTTTCCTTTAAATGACGGTATCAGCTGTCACCATAAAGGGAATTAGAGATGAAGGGAGTTAGGGGCAGGGACTTTGCTGGCCATTTCAGTGTACATGTTCCCAACAGCCAACAGCATCAAATTTTCATCCCCATCTGACAGTAACCCTGCCAAGGCATCAGAAAAGTGCATTTGTTAAATACCTAAACATCTGGACAGCAGCCTTTCCAGAGGAATCAGAGCCAGAGACAGCAGAGCCATAGCACAAAGTGACAGTGTAACTAGCTTAAGTAGATGAAAGGACAAAGGTGGCCAGAAAACATTACCCCAGCTAGGCCTGTCATTGAGTGGGGCGGGCTGGTATGAGGAGACCAATTGTTTGGCAATGAGCCCTTATTTACGGCAATCTCCCTGGCTAAACAAAATGTGTTGGTCTCTTCATCTTGCTCCAAGGTCAAAAATGAACCTTCTGTTCCATTTTTATTCCAATCAAAAGATCTAATTCTAGGCCACTCTCTGGGCTTGGCAAAGCACAACCAACACCCTTTGAGATATGCTGCACTTCTGTAGATTAACTTGGATCAGTTCCCACGACAGCAATCAGCCTGGGACCCAATGCTCCTGACTGAGCATGATCTACGGCTCCCAGCAGCATCACCACCGTGAGCATCCCTCTCTTCCTATCCTCCTCACCTCTTCTCTCCTCTGTCTGTCTGTCTGTTTCTCTCTCTCTCTCTCTCTCTCTCTCTCTCTCTCTCTTTTACTCATAAAACTACTGTGAAATTATTTTAAATGAATATACTGAAAATAGTTTAGAAGTTCCTCAAAAAGGTAAACATGGTGTTACCATATGACCTAGTAGCAATTTTACTTCTAGGTAGATACCCAAGAGAAATTTAAAAACATGGGCACACAAAAACTTATAGACAAATGTCCATAGCAGTATTATTCATAATAGCCCCAAACTGGAAACAACCCAGATGCTTATCAGTGGCTGAATGAATAAACAAAATGTGGTAAATATATACAATGGAATATTATTCAGCCATAAAAAGGAATTAAGGAATTAAGTACTTACATGCTACAAAATAGAATGACCTTAAAACTTGCTAAATAAAATAAGCCAGATATAAAAAAAAAAAACCACCACATATGGTATGATTCTATTTATATAAAATATCAAAAATTGGCAAATCTATAGACACAGAAATAGTTAGTGGTTACTTAGGATTGGGTGAGATTATAGAGAGCTAGCTCTGAGTATGGGGTTACTTTTAAGGGAGGAAAAAATGTTTTAAGCTTAGGTTGCAGTAATAGTTATACAACCATGTAAATATACTAACAACAAATGAATCAAATGCTTTAAATGTGTGAATCATATGGTATCTGAATTATCAATAAAGTTATTTAAAATAAATATATTACTTGAATATACCTTATAATGCAATATAATGAAGTTATAGGGTATTTCAGTGGATTACATTCTTACACAGCCTTAGAGAAAATGGAAGTGGAATTTTCTATTACCTTCTTCCTTTTCTAACTGCAGAGAGATGTTCTCATAAAAGTGGGATATAGTTGCTTAGCACATTTCACCTCAAATTTCAATCTCAAACAGATGTAAATCAGATATTTCATGGCTATAGAAAGCCCCCAAAAAGGACATTTTTTATCCAAAAACAAGAATGATGAAAATTGGATATATTGATGGATTTATTTTTGATGTGACATGATAAAACAGAAATTTAAATCAATTATAGAAGTTTCAGCCCAAAGAACAGCAAAAAACAGGAGACAATTTTCTATCCTGAAGTGTTCAATATTTGCCTGCCAGGAGGCAGAGTGAATGTCCTGGAACTTTAGGACTGTTCTATTCGTACCTCCCCAAGGCAGGGACAAAGTGTTCAATTTGCCTTTCAGAGCACAGAGTTGGACAATGCCAGTGACATAGAAGGTTCTCTGGTTCTGTCTTCATTGTGGCTTCCTGATTCCTTGGCAGAATTTCTTTCAGATTGCAGTCATTATTTGGTGCCGACGGTGCTGTAGAACCATGGCTGCATGACCCTGGGCAGGTTGCTTGACTCTGGTGGAGCTTAACTTCTCAGCAGGAAAATATTTCCTGCCGTGCCACTTTGGAAGCTAGTTCTGAGAATCAGGTGAGATCATGGATGGGAAATGCTTTGGAAATTATAAAATACTTTTCATATGAGACTAAGAAAGGGCCAGCAAGGGTGATAAGATGGAACTCGCTGGAAACCTTGCCCCGGGCAGTTACAGTAGAGCAATGGGAATGAAGCCAGGTTTCAGCAAGTTGAGAAAAGAATGGATCAGTGAGAACTGGAAGCGTGATAAAGAGAAGGCAAGAAAAATAAAAATGGATGGCTATCGGGAAGAGTGACAGTTGAGAAAAAGGAGTCATGTTTGGAGTGTTGTTTAAGAGAAGAGAAACCTGATAAATGTAAAAGAGGAAAATCACCAGAGGAAAGGGCAAAATTAGTAATGGTGGAGAACAAGGTGATGCTCATGAACTACAACCCGTAAAAATGGCTTTGGTTTGGAACACTGTCCTCAGGATTAGGAAGGTCGCTGAGAACTTAACTCCAGGGTTAGCCCAGAAACCACCCTTCTTGTCCCCATTGGTCCCTTGGTAAGGGTGGAAAGGCTGCATCCTGCTCGGTCACTTTGACATTTTTCCTAAAGTTGGCAAGGTTTGTTTATTAACACTTTTCAGCTGGCAACAGGGGTAAGAGAAGTAAGAGTTATCCCTCTAGCCATCTTGGTAAAGTCCTAATGAAGTGTCCAATTCATTAACACATGGAGAAGCCTGTTAGCCTTGGCTTCTGAGTTTTGATAGATAGTAAAACACTTTTCTTAACAGTCTAGTTCATTTGTCAGCAATGTCCACCTTTTTCAACTCTCTCTAGGGTACAATTAGAGGAGGGCCTGGCTGGGAAGTAGCATATCATCAGTTTCACCCACACATAACCCCATTGGCTGAAACAAGTCACAAGGTCAAACCCAAAATTAAGGAATGGGAAATATTCTCTCCTTTTGTGAGAGGAACTGCAAAGTCTGAGGCAAAGGATGTAGGTGCAGAGAAGAGTGAGAAGCTGAGTACATTAATACAATCTCCCACACTGAAGATTATGTGTCTTAAGAAGATAACTCTGTCAACGATGTAAAGAGTGATGAAAGGAAGGGAAGGTGCAGGTAGAGAAACTAGTTTGGATGATGGCTATAATTAATTCAGGAGATGACAAGAGCATGAACTAAAGTAATGACAGTTGCAAAGGAGGAAAGAACAAACTGAGGATGTCTTAACTGTTCCTCCATTGGGAGAGCTTTTGACTCTAAGAAATGACTAGATGAAAACCCATCAATGGACATTGCTTGGTGATATTGATTGAACCGCGTTGGGCTATCAATTCCTAACATTTCTTCCGCAGGTTATAAGGCATAGTTATTTATCTTTTGTCTTCGATCCTAGGCAGGATGAGTCTTTGCTAGAAAAGAAAGGTCTAAGAGATAAATGGGGGCCTGCGGGTGGCCGCACAGCAAGAAACATGAGTGCTGCCGCTTAGGTCAGAGGCCTTACTCAATTATTTTATTCCTTCCTGAGAGCTATGGCACACAGGTATCACAGCCCCTATAAGCACTTACAGTCTCAGTCATACTTTATGACACTGATTATGTTCTGCTGTATTTTTCTTTCACCATTCTGTGGGTGAACCTGGTCTCAAAGTATTTTAGGTTTCTCAGTTACAGAGATCCCAGCTTCTCTGGTTGGATATGCAGTATAAGCATGATAAAAAGGTTTTTTCTTTCTTTTTTTTTTTGCCTTAACTATCTTTTGTTCCAGTTATCCCTCCTCTCTCATGATGTCAAATATTATTTACTAATTTCTCCCATGTATGGGACACCTGTTGGGAATCAGATTCAGTAGACAGACTGCAGTATCTTAGGGAAACAATAGGCTGATGTCATTCTCTCGGGAACAGGCTGCTGTCAGTCATGCTGCCTTGGTGCTTCTGAGCCCAGGTGTTTAATTCATGAACTATTCTTCAGTTTGGTGATGGGGGAGAGAACTGAAATTAATAGCTCTACTTCTTATAACTGTTGTTATACCCTTATAAATGTATTGAGATAAATTTGGCAACACGGAAAGAACAGAAGGTTTAGAAACACATTCAAATCCTCATTGTGTCACTTACTAGCAATGAGATACTCATTTAATATAATTGAGCCAATTGTCTTGTGTGTAAAATGGAGATACTGATAACATTTGCACTACCCAGTGGCTGTAAGGGTCAAACAAGATCAAAAAGATGAAATTTTTTATAAATAGGAATGTTCCATGCACAAGCACATTATAAACGGTTTTCAGGAAACCTATAATCTTTCTCCATATCCCAATTCCTACTCCCTTAAATCCCAATCATATGATCAATCATATGATCATATAAATCTCAATATATCTAGTCCAATTTAGTTTCACTTCCATTTACTTGTATTTCTTTTTCTTTCTAAAGCATGGAAAAAAATAATCTCAGCTTATCCTTCTCTTAAGAGTGAAACTTTTTATCATATGTGACATTCCATTCTCAGCACCACGTTTGAGAAGGATATTGACAAACTAGAGACAGTTATGAGAAAATGATCCAAGATCACAAACAGATTAACACTTTGAAAGAGGAGAAAGAACTAAGGGGGAAAGAAAACAGTACTTTAGGGGTGGAGACACAATGACCAATTCTTAAAGGACTGCTATGAGTTTGGAGGACTGGAGTTTTTCTATAGGCCTTGTCTTACTCAGGTGTCCAAGAAGATAAGAAAACCTGAGGTGAAGATTAAGTGTTGAGATTGTGTGAGAGGTGTAATCCCAAGGCAATGCAAGCAAGGGAAAAGAATTGAAGCAGAGAAAGAATGCCATGTGATGGATTAATATACTGAGTGATGCTTCATCATGAGCCATAAAGAGACACCACTGGTAATTTTTAGATACAAGTGCTCAGTCACACAGGTTGGCTCCAGAGACGATGGTAAAATCGTGCCTTGGAGGAGTCTGAAGAAGGAGGTTAGAAAAGGATATGTATCCTCCTATCATCTTTTTTCCATTGTTCAAATTTGACCCCTTGGAGAGTTAACTTCCTTGCATTTCCAGGTTGCATCATCTGGCCCCTTAGCAGCCAGATCCCACACTCTGTGGTATGGTATTTTGTCTAAGACTGAAAGTTGCAGAAGTAATTAAAATCTTTAGATGAATAATTGGTTGGCCAGGTTGCACAGTAACAGCCAAGGTAGAGGAGGATGTCTACTGTGCAAGAAACTGGTGGATTCCATTAAATGAAACCTCATGGGCCCACGCTGAGTCAGTGGCTATGGTGGTATAACTGTGAGTAGCCTCTCAGAGAAGGGCAGATACAGTAGTGGCTGACATGGATAAGCAGTTGAGGGTCCAGGAAATCATGGCACCAAAAGAATCAGAAGAGGTTACGTAAGAGGTGTTCTACATAGCCTCCTTTATTCAATATCTTTTGATCCTACTAGGTATAGAGTACATGCAAGACCCTAAGAATACAAAACAAAACAAACAAAACAAAACAAAACAAAACAAAACAAAACAAAACAAAACAAAACAAAGCAAAGCAAAGCAAAGCAAAGCAAAGCAAAACAAAAAGTACTAGGTTATGGAGAGTTTCCCAAAGGCACTCACAGCCCTGTATGTGCAACAAAATCATGAGCATATTACTGCAATATAAAATGTGTACGCATTACACAGATGTATACATAAGGTACAGTGGGGACACAATTAATAGAGGTGACAGAGAGAGTACTGTTGCTCAAATAGAACGAAAAGGTATGAAGAAGATTGCTGACAGATGTGAATGGGGCTATTTCACAAAGTAGCAAATTTCCTGTTCCTGAGACATTCAAGCACTAGTTGGCCAGCCATTGAGCTAATATGCCGCAGAGAGGATGGAGGCATCCAATGTGTGAACTAGATGACTCTTAGGGCCATTCCAGCTCTATATTCCTATGATGTATTTAGATTTGACATCCATAGCCAGATAGTTCAGTTGATTAGAAACTTTGATTAAATGTCTACATTTGAAGGTCCCACACAAGCTGCCAGTTTTATTTCAGTTTTCTGAGACCACACCCTGAACCCTGTCCCCTTATGTTGTAAACATATGCCCTTGGTCACTGGGAAAGGATGAGAGAGTGTGACAGACTATCTTACTGCTTCTACTTTGGGAAAAACAATTCTTACCAGCAACAGCTAATTGGAAACTGTAACAGAAAATAAGAGATCAGCCAAAATAGCAATAAAACTATAAATATCTCTAAATTAACCTTACACAGAATGTATATAATTTTTATATATCCAAAAATCAAAACAAAGGGTATCAAAGAAAATATGAAAAATGTAAAAAGATATGTCATGTTATTAGATGAGACAACTTAGTATAAAAATATCAATTCTCACTTAAATTAATCTATAAATTTAATGAAATTCCAATAAAAAGACTGCAGCATAAATTTTGAGGGACTTAACGACTCAACTGTTAAATTTATACAAATGAATAATAGTGCATGAATAGCAAAATCAACTTTGGGAGCAAAGAGGGGGTAACTTTTCTATTAGCTATTAAAACATACAACAAAGCAAAAATTTTTTTTATAAAGGGTACTGGTAGTAACACAGAAACAGAGAAAGAGATCAATGGGATAGAATAGAGAGCTCTGAAAAAAAAATGATGTCAAATCTGGGAGCATAAAAAAAATCAAATAGGGGAGCATAAAAAAATGATGTCAAATAGGGGAGCATACTGAACATCCAGTGAGGAAAGGCTAAGACTTTCAGTAACTGTTGAGGAGAAAAATGACCGACTATATAAAGAAATATGAAGTTGGGTCCCTGCCTCATACCATATATAAAGAGTCCCAAATATGCTAAGGATCTAACTGTGAAAAAAGTTTGGGGAATATCTGAGTGACACTGAGGTGGAAAAGGACTTCTTGAATTAGATCTCAAAATCATGAAACATATGCAAAAAATTGATGAATATGACTACATCAGTGAAATTTTGTTCAACTAATGACTCCACAGACAAAGTGATAAATAAGTGGCAAATTGAAGGATTTTTTTCATCATCTAAACAAAGAGATTGATATCTATACTGCAACAGGAAGTCCTACAGATAAAAAGACAGGAAATCCAATAGCAAAAGGACAAACGATATCACTAGACAAATCACAGAAGGAGAGGTGGCCATATAATTTGTCAAACAAACCAGGGCATTTTAAAAGTGAAAATGGGCACTTTGAACAAAAACGCTAGGACAAGAAGCAGAATTCTCGGATGTCCCAGACAAACCAGGATGTGTAGTCGTCTGATAGAAGAGGAGACTAATAGTTAACAAGTATATAAAGAGATGCTTAACCCTATTAGTAATAATACAATTACACAAATACTAATTACAATAACAATGATATACCACTTTGCACCCATCAAGGCTATAAAAATTAGAAAGCCACATAATACCAAGTATTGGCTAAGATGAGTACTACTGATGAGCATTAAATGACATTGTCTTTCTAGTAAGCAATCTGACAGTACTGAATGAGATTAAGCGGACATATACTCTATGACCCAGAACTCCTACTCTTGCACCCCAGGAAATTTGTACAAAAGACCATATAGAGAGATGTACAAGGATGTCTATCTGCAGCACCACGATAATAGACAGATAATAGAGGCAATATAGGTGCCATCACAAGGGGAGTAGATAACAACAAAGTGATAGGTGCATATGATGAAAATGGTACTTCAAAATGAAGCAAAGATCTGGATGTATATATAGCAACATAGATCTCAAAATCATAACATCAAGACTTACAGTTTCCAGTTTTACATTTAAGGTGCTCAGAAGTTGCCAGTCTATCCTAACAAGTAAAAACCTGAACAGATTAAAAAATCAGCTATTCTTTGATCCATAAGAGAAGTGAGGAGAAGGGCAAACTGCTGTCCCCAAAACTGGAGAGATTGAATACAGGGAGTGAATACAGGGAGTCATCGCTTACTGGAGCAGAGACTCAGGAGCAGAAACCACAATGGCAACCAGTGTCTGAAACTGGTTCCTGTCATAACTGAAAAAAAAACCTGAACTGTAATTGATGAATGGCTAGAGGCTCAGTGAAGACAAGTTTGACAGTTAAAAACTCCAGGAGGACCCAGTTATAGGGGATTCCCATACTTTCATGAGTTTTCCTCCAGGAATTTGACCAGATTCTCACAGTAAATAGCAAAGGAAAAAATCCTCTTTTGCTTCCACCCAGGGTTAGGGTAAAGGACTCATTTTAAAATATGCCAGAGCACTCTGTTCTAACAAGGCCTACCCTCAGGAGAAACTAGTCAACCAGAGTTTAACCTGTTGGGGTACTATCAGAGCTTAACTGACCTAGGGAAAAAGTAATATCCAGTCAGCTCTAGCCTGTATGAAAACGGAAATACCCAACTCCCACCCACTCTAGCTATCTACTTCCAGAAAAAACTGAGAAACATGTGAAGTTTACAATCGAGAGGCACAGGCTCAGTAAAAGACATACTTAATCACAGGACTACAGAATACTTCCACTTCTACCACACCTCATCATCACATTACTAAAGGCCTATTTACAACGGTTTCTTTTACCTGGTACAGCATGTCCAGCCACCAAGGAAAAATTACAAGGCATACTAAAAGGCAAAAAAAAAAAAAGAAAAAAAAGAAAAAGAAAGAAAGAAAACCACAATTTGAGAGACAGAGCAAACTTCAGAAGCAGACATGGCAGGATGTTGAAATTATCAGAATGAGAATGTAAACAACTGTGATTGATATGCTAAGAGTTATAATGAATAAAGTAAACAGAATCAAGAACAGAGGGGCAATGTAAGCAGAGAGATGGTGATCCTAAGAGAGGACCAAAAAGAAATGCTAGAAATCAAAAACACTATAATAGAAATGAAAAATGCCTTGCCTTTGATGGGCTTAATGGTTCACTGGACATAGCTGAGGAAAGAATCTCTGAGTTTGAGCACATCTCAATAGAAACCTTTAAAACTGAAAAGCAAATATAACGAAGACTGAAAAGAACAGAATAGATTATCCAAGAACTGTGGGATAACTACAAAAATTGTAACTTATATACAATGGGAATATCAGAAGAAAGAAGGAAAAAGAAATATCTGAAACAATAATAACTGGTTATTTCCCCAAAATTAATGTCAGACACCAAACCACAGATACAGGAAGCTCAGAGAACATCAAGCCAAGTAATAAAAATAAGTTTAAAAAACCACCTTACACCTAGGCATATCATTTTCAAACTTTAGAAAAATCAAAGATAGAGAAAAATATCCTGAAAAAGACAGAGGTAAAAAAAAAAAAACAAAAAAAAAAACACCTTTCCTATAGAGGAATGAACATAAGAATTACATCCAGCTTCTACTCAGAAACCATGTGAGCAAGAAGAGAGTGAAGTGAAATATTTAAAATATTGAGAGAGCAAATCCACCAACCTAGAATTCTGTGCTCTGTGAAATTATCCTTCAAAAGTGAAGGAAAAATACAGACTTTCAGACAAACAGAAATTGAGAAAAATAGATAGTAGACCTGCCTTGCAAGAAATATTAAAAGAAATTCTTCAGAAAGAAGGAAAATAATATAGGTTAGAAATTCAGACCTACATAAAAAAAGGAAGAGTATCAAATAAGGAATAAGTGAAGGTAAAATGAACTTATTTTTCTTATTCTTTATTGACCTCATAGATAATAGTCTGTTCAAAATAATAATAGCTACAATGTATTTGGTTATATGTGCTTATAGATAGATAGATAGATAGATAGATAGATAGATAGATAGATATAGATATAGATATAGATATAGATATATATAGATAGATATAGATATAGATATATAGATGTCTATATATATATATATATCTATCTTATGTATATATGTCTATAGTAGATGGATAGATAGATATGCTTATAAATGATTATATATAAGTGAAATGAATGACAGTAATGATACAAGAGGGGGGAATTAGGATTATTTTGTTATTACAAAATACACTAGTGAAATGGCATAATGCTATTTGAAAGTGGGCTTGGATTAATTGTAAATGTATGTTGCAAACTCAAAGGCAACCACTAAAAAAAATTCTTAAAAGCAGTATAACTGATATACTAAGAAAGGAGAGGAAATGGAATCATACAAAATGCTCAATTAAAATCATTAAATGCTTATTTGTGTGTACTCTGGGGCCCAAATATTTATAACAAACAAAGCTAGTTCATATCATTGCTTTGATACTCATGATCATTATCATCCCCCCTCTTGTATTTCCCTACTGCATATCCTATCAAAGTGTATTCATGCCTATGGTCTCATTTTATGCTGACAACTCTGTGAAACAGAAAAGGGAAGTCAAAGATAGATGGGAATTATTCTGATCCCCATTCTGCAGATGTACAAACAGAGGCCAAGGGAGAAACAACCTTTCCAGGCTCACCCAGTGAGTGAGCAGGTGGTCTTGCCTTTGGGTTACTGCTCAGCACTTATCACTCAGAGTTCTCACATTTGAGTAACCCTAAATGCTGATAATATGCGGCCCTACATATCTCTTATACCACTTAGCCTGGCTCCACCCTCTCTTGGGAGAGCAAGTCCAGTGTTTCACAGGTGACACAAACTCATAATCACAAAATGGGGTATTGCTTCAAGAGGATACTGATGAGACTTTAAGATGGAGTAATTGGGCTGATAAAATAATGAGCCCTAAAGTGGGTAATAACCCTGAGCTCTAAAAGGGATAATAGTATTGATCTGCCTCATCAGGCCTGTTGGGAGGATTAGCTCACTGGCAATTGTGAAGAACTTTGCAATGAAGGAACATAAATGATAGTACGTTTGGGAGTCCCCTTGTCCTCTTTGGGCTGACTCTCCCTGGAGTGATTTCAGTGGTTGTCTGCATGCCATGGCGACCAAGGCCTGCCCGATGGAAACCTTCATCCCTATATTCCCTGTGCAATTCTGTATGCCTTACCTCAACCATAAGGTGAAGACTTGCCCTTCTCAAAAACCAAAGTATAGCAAGAAAGGTTTTGACTTTCAGGTTCCTGGTGGGAAGCGGAAGCATGGGGGAAATGCCAGATGCTTTTAAGTACTCTGACAAGATGCAACACTCTTGTCTGTGGCCACAGAAGACATGAGTGGAAGAGTGACCCTTAGAAGAGCAATCAGAGATGGCTGGGAGGGGCTCTGCCAAGTGGGGACTTGAGAGAGGCCACATAGGAAGCACTGAGTCTGTGGTTCTGCTCTGGAGTTCCTGTTTACTGCCATCAGAAAAATGCTAGCTCGCTCTCTCTCACCCACTTCCACAGCCAGCTCATGCAGAAAAGCTGCTCTGGGTTGTTTTCACAATTTCATTATTGTAGTAATACTGGTTTCAGAGCAGGTGTTCTACAAATGCTAATTGATGGACGTCCTGCTGTTTGCATGTGCATCATATGCTCACTCACAAGCAAGCTTCTCCGATTTTGGTGATGCTTTTTATTGAGCCATGTACTCTCTATTTCAAGCACCTTGTGAAAAATATATAAATGAATGAAAGATTTGCCCAAGGTCACAGAGCTGAAAAGTGACAGGACCAAGACGGCCCCAGAGCTCCTGACACTGGCCTAGCACTCCTCCACTCTGCCACCCTGTCCTCCATAGCCACACAGCAAGCCAATCACATGCCTTTGTGGGGCTGTAAAATGGAAAATCACACTCCTGTTTTCTCCTTCACTATCACACTACTACCACACTCACAACATTTCTGAAACCAGCAACTGGTTGGTTCCCCACACCAATTCTCTGTGACACAGAGTATCCTACACTCGATTCGATTCTGACGCTAACAGGAGTTAGTGCAGATCCCAAAGGTTAAGGCTCAGTCCCACAAGACTGCCCCCTGATTCAGATGCTGATTGGAAGTAGTAGGTTCCCAAGTTAATCACGAATTCTGTCCAACTTGGCTACAAATGAGATTCCCATGGTCCTCCCCTCAGATTACATCATTTGCTAGAACAGTTCATACAACTCAGGGAAATACTTACTTATGTTTACCCATTTATTATATAATAAAGGATATGATAAAGAATACAGATAAACAGCCAGATGATGAAATACATAGGGTGAGATCTGGAAGCGTCCCAAGTGCAGGAGTTTCTGTCCCCATAGAGTTTGGGTGTGCTACCTTCCTAGTATGTGGAGGTGTTCACGAATCTGGGAGCTCTCTGAAACCCAGTACTGTTGAGATTTTTATGTAGGCTTTATCATATGCATGCTCAATTATTAACCCCATTTCCGGCCCCTTTCCCCTCCCTCTTCCCTGGCAAATGGGGGAAGGAAGCTGGAAGCTCTAAGATTCTAATCATGGCTTGGTCTTTGTGGTAAGCAGGCCCCATTCTAGAGCTATCCAGGAGCCCAGCAAGATCATCTCATTGGGACAAAAGTTATTCTTTTCACCCAGGAAATTCCAAGGGATTTAGGAGCTCAGTATCAGATGCTCCTATCACTTAGGAAATTACAAAGGTCCTAGAAGCTGTGTGTCAGGAACCAGGGTCAAATACAAAATGTTAGAACAAAAGTTTCTCCCAGCACCCCAACTTAGAAGGGTTTCAGGAGCTCTGTGTCAAGAGGGCAGAGAACAATATATATACTTCTTACTATTGCGCAGGGACTTATCTCTCATGCTCATTTTTATTTTCTCTGTGCTAAGCACTTAACAATGGTGATCCATTCAAGGGAGCCCATTGTGTTCAGAGGAGCCATAACTGAGCCCAGCCTCCCCAGCACCCCAAGCAGTCCTCTCGTGGACACCTGCAAGCCTCCTTTTGCACAAAAAAGTGGAGAAGTTCACCTTGGTATTCTAGATGCTTGCATTCTCTTCCCATTCCATTTCTCCCTTCTCGAAGGCATTTTAAAGACAAGATTAAAATTGCCTGGAAATTGAAGCAAGATTGCATGGTTATCGATTCAAATTCTGGCAGGTCTGACTCAGAGCTGTCTCTCTCATTCCTGATACCAATTTTGATGGCTAAAGAGGGATTCCAAGGATTTGGGCTGTAATCAAATGACCCAAGAATTCTTACCCCTCTCCATGCAGGGAAATTTAATATTTCCATTCTAACTGAGGTCTCATTGCCAAAATGTTACTTGGGATTTCAGTTTGCCCCTCTCCATTCTAGGATTTTGCTTAAACTAGTATTTTTGGTTCTTTGTTCTCATTTCTTAACAGCAGACAACAAACAACCTCTGAATATTCACAGAATGGCAAGAGCTGGGTTTAGCCAGAATTTGGCAGATAGACACAGTAACAGTGGTCTCAGAAGCACTGCTTGCTATTGGGGAATGTGATGGGGAATGTGCTGTGGCAAAGAAATCCTATACTTTGTGTCATCTTCTGCATAGAAAGAGTCTGGGTCTATTGCATCTCATAAGAAAAAAAAGATATTAAAGAGACAATAAGACAATAGTAATAAGAGTCTGCTTGTGTGTTAAAGGGTTTGAGACATAATCATGCAGACCTGAATCTAGTTATTTTCTAGGCTTCCTTTAGCGAATTTTCTTTGCTTGGTTTCTATGGAAACTGGAAACTGCACACAAGCCAGAGACACTCAGAAGTCTTCTCTGGCAGGCGTGTCCATTTTAGATTTCTCTGCTTTAAGTGATATCACTTTGTAACCGCTAAGATTTAAAAAAAATACTAATCCATACACTCTCAGAATCATTGCTGAGGTTAATGTTGATAGCTACCATTTATTAAGCACTTGCTATGTTCCAGGACATATACTAAACAATTATAGACCTTAACTCAATTGTCCCAATATCCCTGTGGGTTTGGTATCTAACCATCGGAGTCCATCTGAGAAAGTCGAAACCACTCTAGGTCTTTCAAATAAAAGGAAATGAATAAAGGGCATTAGTTATGCATGTGACAGAATCACTGAGAGGCCAAATGTGGGACTGTGAGGCAGCTCATAGAGCAACCAAAATAGGAAGCTGCTGCCAACCCTGGGGCTAGAGAGACAGCAGGAGAAGGTAGTGATTCCAGTGCCCTTAAGTTGGCAAGAACTAGAACTAGAACTACCATAAGAACTGCACATAGGAGCAGAGACCTTGGATGATAGAGCCATGGAGGAGACACAACTATTACCAGCACTCTACAGAAAGCAAAAAGAGAGAGTAAGAGGGAGGGAAGAATGGCCTGGCCTGTCTCTTCCTCCTGCCCTCATTTACAAGCAATCTTCTATCAAGGCCTATAATTGAAAAAAAAAGTAAAACTTGCATGAAAGCCCAAAGGATCCTGGGAAACAAGTTCCCTTGTGATACAGAGGAGAGCAAACAAAGTGCAAGGATGGATCTGAGAACAAACTACCAGCCAACGAGCAGAGAGTATCACTATACCCATTTCATGTATGAGAAAATTATCACAGAAAGATAATTTTCTTAAGACAAACATGAGCAAGTTAAATGACTAGAGATTTGGTTATGAGTCCATGTTCTTAACCACCACATGATACCTTCTGCAGAGAGAAAAAGGGCTTCTGAACTCACATGGCGTTTCTATATCACAGGCCCGGTCGATTATGAAAATCTTTAGTAGCGGGTGTCTGTCCACCTAAAATTTGCCTGTTTAGGGGGTTCTGGCTATTTATTTGATATATGCTTAGTCCAAATGATTCAGTCTGACCACATACAGTCATTAATGCCTTAAGTCACAGAATTATGAAAAGGGTCATTTACTCATTGGTGACATGGAATGGGGAGTCAGTGGGAGACAAGACAGATGAGAAGCCTCGCCTTTCTCATGTTTGCTACAGATCTGGAGAGTGATTCCAACTGGTTGGAGTGTCACAATGAGGTGATGGGGGAAAACAGCAAAAAGTTCCAGTTTCTATTTTCTATCTTAATGTCTAACCATTTGCCACTGCTAAACTTGTAAGAGAAATTTATCAGGGATAATCTAAGATTTCCATGTGCAACTTCATTTTTTTCTCTGAATTGGGGGAAGAAGACCATTTAGTTGAGAGACACCTTGGAAAATCTTGAAGAAAACTGTTTCATCTAACAGCCAGAGTAAAGGCATTCGTGTTTTTAAGAGAGTTTACTTAAAACCAAGAAATCTTCTGGTATAAGAATCTTCAGTGACTGATAATAGAGGAGTACATTTTTTGATAAACCTTTTTACTGTTTTCCTTTATATTTACGTCTTGTGTGCAGGAACCTCTATATCTGTAAGACCAGTTCGTAATAGTATACAACTATGTGTGTTACCTGCTGTGTGGATGCTCCGTCTTCTTTGCCAAAGTATCCGAAGGGCTTCCCTAGTGACCAATGAAGGGGCATGTTTCTCTCCCACTGATACTCTGAGGCCGTCTAGGAAAAATGGTGAATTCTCCTCCTTGCAGGCATGGGACAGTGCTGGACAGCATCCAAACTTGATCCCAGAAAAGAAGCAACTTGTGGACAATTGAAGCAGGCAGACTATAATCCCTCTAGCCCCCCAAAAGAGTTTTTCCAGAACTACTAAAATTTAAAATAGCTTTGCTATTCAGAGTGATGGAAACTTAATGACCAGAAAGTCTTACTTAATACCCACTTTCTCATCATTAATACGATAGAACACATCTAAGGAACAAAGTACCTACTGATTTTCTCAGATGCTGGACTAAAGATGAAGGGGAGAAACACCTTATTCCTGACTTCCCTGAATTTCCTCCAGAGCTGGGTCCAGGCTTTGCGGGGTCTGATACTTACACAATTCTAGGACCCCCTCTTTAAGAAAAAGAATGCAGAACAATGAATACAAACTTAGGTAAGGAAATGATTCTTTAGAATGAGAAAACAATCCAAAACAAATCATAAAATTGTTAAAAGCTGACAAATACAAAATCTAGACTATGATATTTTTGTTAGCTAACTGCCTAATGATACTGATAACACCCTTATGATACTTTTTCCTACATTTTTCACTTTTCAATTACCCTTAATATAATAATAATTTTGTAATACTTTCTATCCAGAAGCTAGAAAACTAAAATTGAGTCTTCTCTCTAACATAGTTGGAGAAATTTTCTTTTTCTTTTCTTCCAACTTTACAACTTGCTATGCCAATTTCTAAGATGTGGTCAAATACAAAAAGACCTCAAATAAGTCTCTTCTACATATAAACTAAGATTTCAGGGTATTTCAGGTTTTCTTGTGAAGTGACTAATCTTAAAAACCCTTTGAGGAGTCAGCACTCATAATTCCTTGTCCTCACTATCCTGGTTTCTTTACACTGGCCAGAGGACAGAGTATTCCTGGATGCCACAACTTAACTAGATTATGAATTAACTGAATATCTCTTAAATACACCCACTAAACCCAAGGTAATGCAGCCCCAACTTAACTTCCCCTTAGGTGTACCCTAAGGATACCTGTAGATGCTACAGACCAAGGGGATGGTGATGGGGGAGATGAAAAGAGATAGCAGTCTTAACTGACTGCACTTAAAAGGTTTTACTTTTGCAAAATTCACAAAATATATAACTAGTTAAACATTATTAGGACCTCTTCCAGGTCCTTGAATGGGGGCCATGCAAGTGAGGAACTCTGAAATTTAAAATTTAAGTTTTCTTAGCTTCATGATCAATCTGCCTTTAGTTTCATCATAATCAATAACATCATCATCATCATCAATAACATTATTATCATTATTATCACTCTTGCATCATGGGGCCTTTGTGGGGATTTCATTGAGATACTGCATACAGAGCTCCTGGCCCATAACAGGCTGTCAATCTACTGTATTTATCTTCATCATCATCATCATCATTGTACATGATTCTCAAAAAGGAGTGAAGAAATACTGCCATGGTCAGGAAACTTTCTGGGGGAGGTTGGCCTTCTGCTAGGTATCAAAGGCATTTTTACTTTTAATACTCATCTTTTCAGTCAAGGACATACAATAACCAATTTCTAGGACTTTGAAATCCAGATCCAGGAAGAGAATATTTGACAGGCTCATATTTGCTACAGTTTCGGTCTGAACTGAAGGAAAAGGGTTTGATGATTCATTTTAAAATTGCTTTTATTATCTCATTGAAACTCTAAGAGTAACAGAGGTTAAAAAAAGAATAACAAAGAACCTCGATACTCTGTTCAGGATGGTTTTAGTTTCAAGAGATGTCGGTAAAGTGATCTGATCTACCTGCATCAAATTATTTTACAGGGAAATATTTCTAGGGACACACACACACACGCGCACACAGAAAATAGGTTGAATCTTTCCTCCTCAGAATCAGCTAAAAATACAATTCACTTCCTTATCTTAGAGGAAGCCGATGAATTTCAGCCCATTAAGTTGTACCCAGAAGTAGAACCAATGGAGGAAAGCCATATTTCTATCTTCTCATGGAAAATTCCAATTGGAAGAAGGGAAGGGGCAGAGGGTGGCTTCTTCCTCAGGAAGGCAGGCATGCTGCCAACCACCTCATTCAGCAGCCAGTGCCTATCTACCCTCACCCACACCAGGCCAAGCACAGCCAGGGGCAGCACCAGCCTTGGTGTGAAAGGAGCACTGTGTGTGGTGGTGACAAAGCTCCTGGGTTCCCAAGGCAACAAGTTCACCCATCCCCCCAGGCCTTAGCCAGGCCTCTCGGTAAAGGATCAAAGACTCTTCACACCATGAAGATACCAATGTGTATCCAGGCACCTACACTTCAACTGAAAGTGGACTATCCAATGGCCTAACTGAACAGCAGAGCCATGAAAGGATGGGCTGCTCCAGCACCTTGTTTGAGCCTCTCAGGGCACTTTGCAAGCCTGACTTTCTGCTGTGGTTGTTTAGGCCTCTTCCTCCTAGAGCTTCCACACTCTCCCATAGAGCTTCCACCTTTTTTTTTCAATTCCACTGTCCCAGTCTCACCTCTGAGCCCATCTACTACCCGCATAGAGCCTTTCCAGACCCCACCCGTAATGGTCATTTCTTCCTCTGACCTCTCATAGTTAACCTATTTTAAGAAATAAATGACTTGTTACATTGATGATTAGTTAGATATGTCTTTTCCATTCTGCTGGTTGCTGTGCTTCCACCATGTTTCTGCTCAATAAACACTTACTGAATAAATGAACAAATGACAGTTTGGAATCAGAGGAGATGATCCGGGCATAGCTCTATGGAGAATGTGCCTGAGGAGGGCCCCAGGAAGGGTGTTGGGAAGCTCAGAGGGTACCTGGGAGTGCTCTAAGGCAGCAGAGGTCTCAGCGGGGAGAAAAGGGGGTTCTACAAGCAAATCCTTATGCCCAATAATGCCTGCTGGCCCCTGATGTGTCATCAAGACCTTTTGGGTTGCAAGTCACAGAAAGTCAACTCAAACTGGCTTAAGCAAGAAGGGAATTCTTAGCTTTCATGGGTGGGAAGGATACTGGAGTGAGTCATAGAATGGTAAGCAGAGTTACAGAAACCAAAATTCCAGGACAGAAAGTGCAAACCCACTAAAGACCTAGAAAATGCCTCTCTTTTCTCCTCCCCTCCCCTTCCCTCCTCTCTCTTCTCTCTCTTCCCTCTCTTCCCGACATTTGAATCCCAGATATGTTCATCTCACATCACACCTTTCTCTCTTCTCTCTCTCCTCCTTCTCTTTCTCTCCATCTCAATTTCATTGTGTCTCTACTTAATCTCATTCTCTTTTACATCATAGAATTTCTTTACACCTGTCAGAAAAAAAAAAAAAACTCCTGGTAACTCCAGACATAAACAAACCCTTAATGATTTAAGACAAAGAAAAACTAGCCTTCCACCTCCACTCAGAAGATTCCATGGGAGGCCCCCAGTTGGCTTCGATTCTATGTGTACACCCCTTGGACAAGTTGCTGTGCCCAGGGATATGACACTATTCTGGGCCCAATGGCGTGATGAGTGAGGCCAGGCACCATGACTGACAGCTGCTCCAGGGCCACATGGAGAAACAAGAACATCTGCAGCTTCCTTTGCTAGCAAAGACAAAGGCTCTTGGAAAGAGCTCTTGGAAGGGATGGAGAGGACATGGAAATAACTTCAGGCAGGGGCGATACCAAGACAAAGAATATATTTCCAGGCAGCAAAAGAAAGGCCCTCTGAAACTTTCTCGGGCTTTTGTCTCCTAGAGATGCCCTGTCTAAAATTATCTCAGCCTAGCAGTTCATACCACATTGAAGTACGTATCTTGAAACACCATATATGCTCATCACTACTTCGAAATTACAGTAGAATCACCACTAGATCTTGTTTTTAATGTGCTCACAAGAAGCATATATATTACTATATCGCTAATTTGCTTTCTAACATTTAACTAACGACTGTATTTAAGTGTAATCGACTTCCTTTGTACTCCTATGTATTTCACATACTTTACAGCATTATTCTGAGAGGGGGTCTATAGGATTCACCAGAGGGGTCACAGAGGGGTGTGTGGCACAAATAAAAAGGCTAAGAAACCCTCTCTTCGGGTTTTTGGCTGTCAGATGCTGGACCTCCTGGTTGAATCCTCTAATGTTTACATCGTTTTTTCCACTTTCGGTATTTTTGTATTTTTGTTCTATTCTCTGCAACTTCCTCAATTTTATCTCCTGACTCAATTCTTTGACTACTTTATTGCTGCTGCATTCCCTTTGGTAACAACCAGCTCTTGTTTCGTAGCCATTCTATATTCTCTTCTCTCTCAGGCTATCAATTCCGGGGTGTGATTTCTTCCTGCTGATCTTGGGCTGTCTGTTTGCATATGAAAAAGTCAATACAAAGTGATAGGGGCTTCGGTAGCCAAGTGCAGGTCTTATTGGAGGTGACTTCACCGTGGGGTTATCAAGCAGGGACCAGCCATTTCATCATGGGATTTCCCACATCTCAAAATATGTGACTTTCCTCTTGGAGAAATCTGGTACCTGGAAGAATCCTCTAATCCCCTGCTTGGGGAAAGTGGAAATATACAGGTCAGCAACCAGGAAGCACCCAGAAGGAGATCCAGACCACATCCCCTATTGTCCACAGGATTATTTATCCTCTGCTGTTTCCTGATATTTCCTTAATCTGAACTCTCTCTGGTTCATTTACCCAGGGATTAAATCTCTGCTTTCCTATTGGAGCCAGAGAGGAACAGCTGTATGGCTGTTTGGACTAGGAAAAGAGGCCTCTGAGAAAGAGCTGAAGCTCTTTCTCCTACTTCTGCCCAACCCTCTCCCAGCTTTGAGAGGTGGTTGGTTGGTGCCTCCAACTGTCTGAACCTTCCTGCGATTCTTGGATGAGAGCTGGCTTGCATCTGTTTTAGCTTTTCCCTCTGCAAGTATCATTCTCCACCCTGCCAAGACAATACTCAACCCTCTACTTTTCATGTCCCGAAATTTTGTCACTCTTTCTTGTCATGTCATTTTCTCTCCATTCTTTTTTGTCCTTGTAGGTTTATACATTTCTTTAGCATCATTTTAGTGAGGCCTAGAGAGGGAGCAGAGATTACAGGGCACATTTATCTACATGTCTTCTGCCTTCCATTTTCTCACGTTAGTCCAAAGAATAACAAAGAGACCATCAGCCTTGTACTGATACCTGTTGGGATTTTTATATCCAACTTGATATGGGTGCAATACAACCTGACAGCAAGGAAATAGCTGTCTTGAGCTTTGGCTGCCAGTCGGTAACCAGAACGTCAGCTCCCGCTCCCAATTACGATTAACCTGGAACTACGGCAACTGAATTCCAAGATGGTAAACGAAGGAGAGAAATCCACTGTCCAAAACAGCAATCGTCCAATACAGTTGGAATGTCCCCCTCTTCCAGGCTGACTGCTTGGGCTGACAGAACAAACTTATACTCCCCTTCTCCACCCACCCACTATACACACCTGACATTCCCTCTATATCATACTCATGATTGCTCCCAAAAGGTATTGCCCTGTACTTCAATATGATAGAAAAGTGTCTTCTTTTCTTTACATATTGGTTCCATAATTGTTATTCTATTGACAGTGTATCCTCTTGGGGCAGTTTGTGTGTCTTCTGAATGGCAAAACACCTGCAGCATCAGGCTTAACATAAAAAGTGGGAAGAAATGTTTTTTTGATGAAGAGATCAAATTAAGTTGAGAAGGACAAAAAAGAAACCTGAGAGACTTCCTTATTTAGAAAAGAATGCAAGCATCTGAAATAATGCGAGTCTTGAATCTTGTATGTATTTCCTGAAAGTGAGAGGAAAGACCTGTATTTCCACAGCACTTTTCTTCAGAGAGCATTAAAGCTTTTTTTTTCTTTTCTTTTTTTTTTCTTTTTTTTTTTTTTTGATTATACAAAAGACAGCAAAGGCACCAGATGGGACTGTTTCGGTGCCGGTGCAGCTAGCCCGTGCAGCTGAGCAGTTATTTAAAGACATGAAAACACAGATCCCTGGATAGACAGGAGCCGAGTTCGCTTCAAATGCTGGGGCTAGGAGGGACCAAGGATTTCTTCCAAAGTCCCATGTCCCCACCATGGATGGCTGGGCAGCCTGGTACCACCGGCCCCTATAGGTACTGCCACAATTCTCCTCTGCCTCCACCTGAGGCTAAGGTTTAAGAGATGAAAGATGAACTGAGTGAAACAAGGCCAGAGGAACTGAGCCCCATTATGACTGAAGAAAACAAAGTATTTTGAATTTGCCAAACTCTAATTAGATGGGTTTCTATAAGAGGCATCATAGTAATGGGGGCCATCTTCTGAGATCTGATGAAAAATCACAGGTGAGTGCTTGGTTCAAGGACAAATTTATAAATAATAGCTTAATGGCCTAAAGTCTAAGATAAAATGAAAATGTCCTGGCCACAGCTTCCTATCTGACTGATGAGAAAATTTGGTGCTGGTCAAATCTCATCTGAGCCACAGGCCTACTAGACAACTGGAGGAAAATGAAGTAGAACTGGTCACACAGCCATAGAGAAAATCCACGTGAATTACTTGGTCACAAGCTGCCACATAAGGGACATTCTGAGACTGCTGTGCTCCACAACAGAGAGGCCCAAATGGAGAGAATCACAGAACTCCACCAACCCATGGGAAGAGACAGTTAGCATTGTGGACAGAGCTGTGGCCAGAGGCAGAAATTTCCACAGGGGTAAAGTACCTCACTTGAGATATCAGTTATAGGCTAGATGATTACAAAATTCCCCCACCCAAAAATTCACTCTAAACACAACTACACAAATAGTTGTCTACCACCCATGGATGTGAATAGAAGGCATAACTGGTTGCTTTTGGTAAATTTTACAACCTTTCTGAAGACAGAGAAAATGATGAGTATAATGTTGGGTATTTATCATTTCTATATTTAGGTTTAATTTCTTAAACCTCCACCCAAAATACAGAAAGAATCTCCTAAAGGATCAGGGCCACCATGGTAAGGTGCAGGTTGTGCACTGAACAACTCCAGGGCATCCTCACATCGTCAGCAGTGGCCAGAAATGAAGCATCCCATTTCCAAGTGCCATGATCATAAAGCACCACATAAAATGTCTACAATGAACAGACTGTACCAATTGACGTGAGCACTAACTACAGTCTGAGGCTCCACTCTCTGTTTCCATATAACCATCATTCTAGACCAGGTTCTATTGCCAGAAATATAGATGCTTCAGGTTGTCTCTGGCAGGTCTGTTTTCCCATGAGCCTCCACTTCTTCCTGAGGTCTGCAGCTTCGCCCAGCCTCTCTGGGGACAGCCTGAGCAGAATCTGATTGTTTCTTTCCTAATCTGGTTAGGAGATGTCCTAAACCTCTGGGGAGGGATCAGCAGCTCTCTGGCTTCTTGGAGCTGGGTGCCTCCCTATACAACCTCTGCAAGTATGCAGCCAACCACACCTGGGCACTGAGAACCCTAGAAGAAAGCCTGGTACCTCCTAAGAGCTCCACACTACCCATCAGCTGAGGTCAGCCCCTACTTTTGGCTTCATAAATCAAATACACAGACTAACCTTGTCCCTCTTAGTATCCATCTTGACCTGTCAGCAAAGCCATAGGAAATTTGTCCTCAGAGAAGTACACCCCATTTTCCATGCAACAAAAGACCTCTCATGCTGCTCCTAAACCTTTCCCTTGAGGACTGAGGGGCTTTATGAACGATGAGCACTCACAAATCCAGAAGACCTCAGGCAGATGTGATATGATGACCACTGAAATACATATTTCATCGACAATGCATCGCACAGCAACCATTTATCCAAACCTTAAAGACACAAACATGTGAGTTTGAGATATTCTATAAAAGTCTTTCAGATTCCAACCTCTGTTTTTCTTGGTCATAATCACTCTCCAGCAATGCCACCTGTGCTACTCTATTTTCTTTCCTCTTTCTTTATTTTTGCAAAGATAAAAGCCATTTGAAATGAGTAGCTGAAATTAACCTACATTTAGACCACTCTGTCGGAAGTTAAAATCTCTTTGTCTTTCTTCTTGATATCTTTGTATATGAATACAGTGTTATATATAATTGTATTTCATGATCAAAGATAATGGTGATGCCTCCTAAAAGACAAGTGAGAATGAAAATCATCATCACCATCATCACCATCATCATCATCTACCTATGATCACAGTGAGCCTTTGTATCATTTTGGCCAGTCCTATCTAGTGTCTAATAACCTCTGTCATGTAGCTAAAAGTCCTTAAACCCACTTAGCCCTGGTCCCCTAAATCTGTCCCTCACAGTCACACTGTGGAGCTCTTTATAATAACAACAAATCACTTCTTTAAGCACTTGCTACATGCCAAGCAATATTCTAAAGTTTCCATGTATTATCTCATTTAATCCTCCTGAAATCCCTCTGTAGTAGGTACTATCAATATCCTCATTTTACAGATAAAGAAACTGAAACACAAGAGATTGAGTCATCTGCCCCGTGTCACATGTCTGGTAAGTATTCAGACCTAAGCAGTCTAGCTCCAGAGCACACAGGCTGAACTCTGACACTACTACCCCATGAGGCTATCTGAAGAGCCATCATCACACAGCTAAGATGGAGGCAAAGCAAGGCACAGCTCCTCATAGTTTATCTACAGATCCATCTTTAGAGATGTAGGGTCTCAAAGATAAAACAAGTCCTGAACCTCCCTGTATCTGCCACCCCCCTCTCACCCATAGTGGTACTCTGCTGCTCGTCATCTACATGCCAGCAAAATGTCCCTCTGGCCTGCCCAGGATCTCTCTACATGTGCAATGCCCCATCCCACTCCCCCCTATTCATCTTTAAAACTTGGTCCATACATCGCATTTCCAGGCAGCCCTGCGGGTTTCGACAACCCATCACCTCCTTTCCCTCCTACCCTGCAATCCTCACACTCTCGACCAGCCCACATGTCCCTGTGCTAATGTCCTTTCCAAAGTTAACATTTCCAAATGGCAAGATAAGTTCACAGTCATTAAAAAAAAAATAGGCTAGAGACATACCACAAAAATGTTGGTCTGTTTTAAAAATCTCATCTTTACCCTCCCAGCAGAAACAGTGAGCTCAAGTGGCCTCCTGTTTATTGTTTTTCCCAGGGAAGCCAATTTCAGTTCAGTTCCCACTGTTTCATAACACAGGAGCTCAACTTACACACTTCCAAACAGAGGGATGGGCATTCAGTTTTGTTTTCTTCTTTCCCCCAAGAAAAAGCCACAATCTCAGTTGCAGGCTTAAACAGACTTAGCAGCCATAAGCCCCATAAGCTCTGGCATGCCATAAATAGTCCTTTTCATCAGAAACTGCAAATCACAATTCTACTATAAAAACCAGATCTACTCGGAGAGCTGCCCATAGCACTGAGCAAGGGGCCTTGCATTTTAGCGGCATTTAATAAAGATTTGTTGATGGACCGATTGATCTGGGTCTCCCATATCAGGTGTAGCCTAGTTTCTTAGAATTTTTTTTTAAAGGGATTTGAACTAAGATTTAAAACAAACTCTTAATGCACCAATCTCTCCATTCCCACAGTCCTCCTGAGCCCAGAATCTTAGAACCTATTTATAATGCATGAGTTTCAAAGCCCCTGTGGGGACCAGAGGGCAAGAAGGGAGACAGGACAGTCCAGTAAAAGCCCCTACACCATCTTTCTGGGCTATGGCACAGTGAGAAGTGGTGTCCTCGTGACAGCCTGGAGGAAATAAGGAAGGGGCTCTCTGGATCATCAGAGAAAGGTCAACCAAGAATTTGGTCATGACGTTTGAGAGCTTTGGGGTGAGGAATCCTGATTCCACCATTCCTGGCCCTGGGGCCTTCAGGCAGGTTCCTGAGCACCTCTGTGCAAGTTTCCTCATCCATACCAGCTCCTAGGATTTCTATTAGGATTAAATTAGGAAATATGTGGTAAGCCTCTGAGATACTATCTGGCATGGAGAAAGAAAGCACCACTCATGTTTTAAATCATCAGCTTAGCAATACAGCAAAAAAAAAAAAAAAATTTACTGTGCTTTTAATTTTATGAAAATTGGAAGTCTATGTGTACCAGTTATGGTAACTCGGCTAACCAGAATATTCAATTAAACAGAATAGTCTACTCTTCCTGAACACTAGACAGATGGGAGTTAATAGTACATATCAAAGGGCTGAAGGGAGAAGGAACAAAGTAGGAATCAATAATCAGTGAATTTAATTGGGATCGCAAAACACCAGGGGTATTAAAATAAAATCATGTCATAAATTTTCTAAATAAAGTTAAAACTTTGGAAACAGGTATGCTATATGAACTATTCCAAGTTTGTAAAATCCCTTTCATGGCAATGGGGAAGAAAGGAAGCCGACTGAGTTACTATGCTCCTGTTTTAGTCATCAGACTTTAGCAAGAAAAATGAAGGAAGAGGGATGGATAGAGACAATTAGGAAGTAATTAAAACCATGTAAACACAGCTGTTGATAAAAACACAGGTAAGGGAATACTTTAAAAAATTAAATGTAACAAATCATCAGGCAGAATGAAATAGATCCCCGGGCAGTGAAGAAACTTGTTAATAAACTTGCTGAACCACCAACAACTCAAAACAGTAACAGTGAAAGAGGACAAAGAAATTTTCCATTGAGTCTTGAAGTAAGCTTGGGAGAGAAGAGCTTTTTGGGTGGCTGAGTAACCTTCAGGGAAAAGGAAGCAGTGAAAGGACAAGGGTGGAAGTGGCAGAGAGTTTCCCTCGCTTGCCTCCCCTCTGCGGTTACGACACCATGTTTTGAGGATGGACCGCTGTCAAAGAGCTAAAATGACCTGGACTATAAAAAAAAATCAATTCTGTGAGTATTTATTGAGCACCTCCCATGTCCAGGGCACCATGCCAAGTGAGAGATACAAAGATGAGCAAGACTGGTCCTGGATCTCTGGGAACACCGAACCAGAAGGCCAATAGCTGTGAGCGCAGTAACACAAGGTAAAGGCAATTGATGCTGCCGCAGAGTTACAGAGCACAGGGACACAGGAGGGAGGTGAATTTCTACCAAGAGTGTCAGAGGAGGCTTCTTGTAGGAGGTGGCATTTCAGCTGACTTAAAAGGTAGATAGGAAAAATGCTTCAGGCAGGGTAATGGCATTCATGCATTCATCCATCCATCCGTCCATCTATCCATCCATCTATCCATCCAACTATACACCCAATTAACAAAAAGTTACTGGGCACTTATTTTTTGTCGGGCACCAAGCTAGTTGCTGATGACAGAATTCTGAGTGAAAAGAGACAGACTCCCTAACCCCTGGGAGCTACTGGGGAGGCAAATTATTAACTGAAACATCAAACCCTCATATGTAAATCGCAGTGTGGCAATGCCATGAGGGGTGGTCCAGGGTTCTGCCTGAGGCCTAACAGGAATTTCTGACCTGGCAGAGAAGTCAGGAAAGGCCTAGCTGAGGAAGTGATGGTGGAACTAAGATCTGAAGGGGAAGTCAGAGACATCCAGGCAGTGAGTGGGGACTGCAGCATTCCCAACTAAGGGAGTGACATGCTTCCAGGTGAAAAGGAAGTGTGATGAGAAAAAGGGGCTGAAACAGTCCAGGAGTCTGGAGCATGGTGTGAGGGGCATGGTGTGTGGAGATGAGCCCAAAGGGGTCAGCAGGGGCATGTAGCATCTTGGGGGATCTTGGTGAGAAGCTCGTGCCCTTTAGTGTGAAAACAATGGACAGTCTTAGAAACAGTTTAATTGGTGCCATTCTATGGAGGGGAAGTAGGAGGTGGCATAGTGAGAGTTTAAATTTTGGAAAGATTATCTGGCTGAAGTGTGGTAGAGATTGTATTAGGGACAGAGTAGATGAACCAGGGGTCCAGCAAGGATGGCAGTGGCCAGGACAGGGAGGGTAGTACTTGGGATAAGGAAAATGATGTTGAGATATCTAGAGGTAGGTCAACAAGATGGAAAGCTAGACTTTAGGGCTTTGGTGAGGAAGAGGGAGCTATCATGAATACCTCTGGCTTGCAGAACTAGACAGATGGCAATATCAATTGCCTAGATAAGGACAATGGTTCTGAGCCATAGTGGTCGAGAGAGATGAGCTCTGGGGAATCAGAAGTTTGGCGGTGTGGTCAGTATGTGTCTACCCCAGTGAACTATAAGCCCCCCAAGGGCAGGACTCTGTCTCTTTTTACTCAAAATTGTGTCCTTGTCAACTAGTATGGTGTCTGGCATATAGCAAGTGTTCAGCAACCCCTTGTTAAATGAATGGTCAGGTGGATCAATGGATGATTTTGGTTTGGGACATGTAAAGTTTGAGCTGTTTTAAGATACCTGAGAGACATCAGGTTGTCAGGTACAAAGCTGGATAGGTGGACTGCACCAGGAGAGAGGTCAGGACGGGAGCTGTAGACGCATGACCACCCAAGGAGAGTAGCTCGAGAGAGAAGATGAACAGGCCCTGGATTCAGCCTTTAGGAATTCCAACAGGTCAGGGCCAGGTAGCAAAGGGAAGATACACAAAGGAGAAAGAGAAAGGGTATCCAAGGTCAGAAGGAGTATTTCAAGAAGGAGAGAGTGGTCAATGGTGTCAGTTGCAAGTAAGATGAGAACTGAAGAATGTCCTTTGGATTTAGCAGCACTGAGGTCATTGGTGACCTTTGTGGGAGCTGTTTTTGTGAAGCGATGGGGTGGAAGCCAGATTGGAGGGGGTGAGTAGTGAGGAGTGGGAGGTGATGAAACAGTGACAGGGAATAGACACAAGTCTTAGGAGAAGTTTGGCGGAGAAGAGGAGGAGAGAGGTGGAGCAGAAGCTAAGCAAAGACAGGAATGTGCCTGGCAGGTTTGAGAAGTGACAATGGCCCAGCATAGCTAGAATAGTGATTCTTGTGCATTTTTTTCTGCCCCAACATCCCAGGATAAATTCCTTCTCTTGATACCCTGATATTTAGAAACAGAATATCAGGAGAAGGAATTGATTTCACTGGGGTGATGAGCTTGATTTTTGCTGATGTTAATTGGGGTAGTGGTTATGGAGCAGGCAGTGGGGAGAGATGTCTGTAGGGTACCTGGAAATATGGTCTCAGGCAGCATTGTCAAACTAGAGCCTCTCACCAAATCCAGCTCCGACCTGTTTTTATATGGCCAGCCTATGAGCTGAGAATGGCTTTTAGATATTTAAATGATTGAAAAAATCAAAAGGAGAATAATAGTTAATGACATGTAAAAAGTATATGAGTTCAAAACTCAGTGTCCATAAATTAAGCTTTATTGGAACACGGCCAAAGTGGTTTGTTTACATACCACCATGGCTGATTTTGTACAGCTAAGGCAGAATTGAGTAACTGTACTAGACCAACTGGCCTGTAGAGCCTAAAATATTTACTATCTGGCCCTTTACAGAAAAAGTTTGCCAATCCTTGGTCAAGGGCATAGGAAAGCAATCAGAGCAACTTCCTGACAGTCAACACTGTGGAAAAGAATCAAGTTAAAGGGGACCAAATTATACTGTGCACTAAGGAAAACAAGTGGCTGAGCATTTGTGCGGTGCAAACAAGATAGTCTAATATCTCTGAGTCGGGGATGGACATTTGTCCCTCCTCCACCAATGTAGCTCCCTCTTGCCAACATCGTGAGCAGACTCCCCACAAGGCTCCGCATAAAGGACACTTCCCTTCCCTTCCCTGACTGAGTCTCCCAGCTGTCTTAGACAAAGTTCCTTGAGCTACTCCTTTACATCACTTATTACCAGGGTAATTCAATAATTATTTGTAGAACCCTTGGTTTACTGCCTGTCTCTCCCCCTGGACTGGGAGGTGCTATGGCGTAATGACTAAGAGAGCGGACTGCAGAGATAGCCTGCATGGTTCAATCCTGGCTCTACCATTTACTGGCTGGGTAGCTGTGGCTCACTTACCCTCGCCTGGCCTCAGTTTCCTCAATAGGAAAATGGGAACAGTGAGAGTATACACCATTCGGGGTTGTGAGGATTAACTAAGATAATAAGATGCAAGGTGCTGGGAGCAGCGCCTGAAATATAGTGAGTGCTCAATAAATATATCATTGTTAGTAACTGTGGATGAGGGGAGTGTGGTATAGGAGTGGGAGAAAACAAAGATGAAACCTGAATTTCAGGGCAACTGGGTGGATGGTGATGTCATTTCCACAGAAAGGGAATACAAGAAGGAGAGTGAGTTCGGGGGACTTGCCATGTCTGAGATACTTGGAAACAGTCAAATGGAAATGCAAGGTAGACAGGTAGACGTGAAACTCAGCAGAGTTGGTGAGTCAGATAAGGGATTGGAGGAGTATGGAGGAGGCTTGAAATAGCTGGGAGAAATAGTTGAGAGGGAAACATAAGATTGCTGGGCTGTGTTTTTGGCCTGTATAAAAATTCTCTGGCTTTATCATTGCCGCTGTGTGATTATCTATCTACACTTTAGTAAATGTGAGCTATTTTTATTGTTATGTTCCTTGAGAACTGGGACTAGCTTGTATTGTTAACAACTGGATCTCCAGTTCTCCTATATGCTGCAGTACCTAGCATATAGTAGGTGCTCAATAAATGTCTATTAAAAGAATAAGAAAAGGAATGAAGGAAAGGAGAGAGACAAATACATATTAACTTGACTACTGGGCTGGGCGGTTGCAGCAAGTGCTATGGCCCAGCCGGGACATCACCAGCAGTCCCCACACATGTTGTCAGCAACCAGGTTTTGCTGCCTAGGGAATTCTCCCATGACAGAAGCAAGCTGGTCCATGCATGGGGCAGGCTGGAAGCATGGGGAGCTAATGCCCTCAGCCAGTGAGGTATGTTAATCAGGGGATGAATACCCTGCACCCTCAGCCCTCAGTCGAACACTCTGTGAGGTATGCTCTTGCCAAGGAATTGTGTCACAGTAAACCCTATAGAGTTTGCTCCTTTTATAAGTCCATTGGATCCATGATCCCTACACAGCAGCCAGGCTACAGGATCACAGGAGAGTAAAAGCTACATTAAAGTCACTGAAGGGACTCCCAAGCATCTGAACCCAGGTCCTCAGAACAAGACAAGACAGAAAACATGAGCTCTTGAGGTATCTGCTTGGATCATAGCCATACGACTCTCCAAGTCTTGCCACAGAGAACCAGCCTCCTGAAAGCCAGGCTGGCAGATGATCAAACACTGATAAAGGTTTGAGACATCTCTAGGATGAACGGCCTGGTCATTGTGGGCAAGCCACCTCAAGGTCAGTTTCTTTATCTGTAATTAGCACAGGAATCAATCAGGCCAGACATCCCTTTGTAGTTTCCACACTGCATCCTATTCTCTCTCTGCATCTTGGTGATTTTCATTTTTCTATATCCACCTTGGTTTCACTTCCCTGTGCTCCTTTGTTAACTACAATGTATGTGTCTCAACAGATATTTCAGTGAAGGCGCTAAATTTTCAGTGCTTGATACACTACAGGCACTTAAAATATTTAATAAATGGATCAATATGCTCATCTTCCCTTTCTTCCTCCATCTCACGTTTTGTCCCCATTTTCCTGCACATGATGAAACCACGATGGTGCTGCCAATCCCAACCTATTTTCTTTGACTTTTCAGCTCTGAAGTCTTCCTGGGTTTGGCAGTCATCTGCCACCTCCTGAGCCTCCTTTGCCCTTACCTTTCCAAATCCAATATCTTTCACTCCTGTGAGGATATTGGCTCAGCTAACTATGAGAACCCTTGGCAAACCTTTCTGCTCAACTGCTGAGCCATTTGTGAGCTACAGATAGAATAAATCCAAAGGCTGCACAATCACTAGTCACTCCTGAAGAGAGTCACCCATATGGCATGACTGGATTCCTCATTAACGTGGCCTTCTGTGGATCTTTTATGGCGGTTCCTAGACACAGTGACTGAGCCTGTGGCCTTGGGGCTGACAGATAAAAGGAAGAATGATTTCCGCATCTCGTAGCTATGATACTCTGTTTCCAAAGGAAGAGGTCCAACCTTTTCAGGACTCTGATCCTTCAAGAAACCCCTACCTCAATGTCATGTTCTATCTCAGAATACCAGCAAAACATCCCAGGTGGGAAGACCCATGGGATTTCTCTCTTTTTTTTTTTTTTGGCCTGTTTTTCCTCTTTTTTCTCTATTTTTTCTGTTTTATGCTCAGCACTGTTAACTCTATGATAACCCAAGAAGTTTATAAAGTGATTCCTAGAACTCTGCTTTGACCATGATGGAATAACTGGTACCAACTAACCCTGCCATTATATACTTTTATAATACTGGATACAATTTGTGAAACAACTCTTCAGATATTGGACAACAGGTGCACAGGACTGTGATGCCTGAGAGAAGGGAAACAATTGAGATGAGTCCCATCTAAAGGTACTTACAAGCTCCCAGGACAGAGAGGAAGAACCCAAGCAAAGGATGGGAGTCTCCCTGAGCTTAAAAGAAAAGGATCAAAGTTAAGGGAGGTTGAGATGCCTGGAATTTGAGGGATATACTGCCAGAGAAGGAGCTGCTACAAGGAGAAAGAGCTCTAGACATCCTCATCAGGGGCCCTTGTTAGTGTAAATAATAAACTGCATATTTGTAGGGTGTGACTCCATGAAACCACACACACAAAAAAAAAAAACTACCAAAGAACTACCGGAGAGCTATAAGTTGAACAACTATAGGAACTTACACATGGTTGAAAGCATTCAAATTCCAACCAACCATAATGAAGAAAACTTGTTGAACACCCACGAATTCAATAAAGACCTTATAAAAGTCAAGTTTTAAAGGTAGTGGTAAACTAGCACTACTGACAAACCTAAATGGGTATTCGCCTAGTCACAGTAAATCAACTGCCTGCCAGAAGAAAACTCAACACTCTTTGAAAGAACAGAAAATTCAATCAACAACTTAACATTCACAATGTTCTGTGTTCAATTATAAATTATTATTTGTGGAAAGAACCAGAAAAATGAGAACCATGACTGAGATAGTCTATGAAAACAGACCAGAAATGACAGAAATGATGGAATTAGCAGATAAGCAATTAAATAGAGCTATAATATTCTTAAGGAGTTAGAGGAAAACATGAACCAAATGAGAAGAGAAACTGAAATTATTTTTAAAATCCAAACAGGACTTCTAGAACTCAAAATACAATACCTGCAATAAAAAAAAATGGATGAGGTTATGATCAATTAGACACTGCAGAAGAAAAGACCAGTAAACTTGAAGATAAGGGCAATACAAATTATTCAAGCTGACACACAGAGGGAGGAGGAAACAGACAAATTTAAATTACAGTTGGGGTTTTCAGCATTCCTTTCTCAATATTTCATAGGACAAGTAGAAGATCAATAAAAACATAGATGATTTGAACATCACTATCAACCAACCTGAACTAAATGACATAACTCACAAGGTACAAAATTTATATTCTTTTCAAGTGCACATGGAACTTTCAACAAGATAGACCTTATGATACACTGAATGTAAAAAACAAAACCATAAAACTTCTAAAGGAAAACAGAAAAAAATCTTTACAACTCTGAGGAAGATAAAGGTTTCATAGAACAGAAAACATACTAATCATTAAAAAGTTATTAAAATTGATAAATTTTAATTCTATCAAAGTTTAAAACTTCTCCTCTTTAAAAGATGTCACTAAGAAAGTCCAGGGGAAAACACATATATCTGATATAGGTGTTCCATAACACATATATCTGATAGGGCTTATGTAAAAATATAGAAAGAACTCTCAATAACTAAAAAGGAAAATCGCCAAACATTTTAAACAGGCAAATTTTTCAACAGACTCTTCAAAAAATAAAATGTCTAAATAGTCAATAAGCACATGAAAAGGTGCTCAGCATTTTTAATCATCAGGGAAAGGTGACTATATACTTACTAAAATTTAAAAGACTGACCTTGCCAAGCGTTGGTGAGAATGTGAAACTTTCATACATTGCTCAGGGGATGGTGTTTATAAGAGAGTAACCATTTTGGAAAAACAATCTGTCAGTTTCAAGTAAAATTGAACGCTTCTTACCATAGGACCTTGAAATTTCACTTCTAGGTATATAGCCAAGAGAAATGAAAACATGTCCACATAAAGACTTGTGTATGAATATTTAGAGCCAAGAACACAATAGCCAAAAACTGAGCACAACCCCAATGTCCATCAACAGGTAAATGGGTAAACAAGTCATGTTATAGTCATGTGCCACTTAATGACAGGGATACTTCTGAGAAATGCGTCATTAAGCAATTTTGTCGTCATGCAAACATCATAAAGTACACTTACATAAACCTAGATGGTACAACCTACTACACACCTAGGCTCTATGGTATAGCTTATTGCTGCTAGGCTACAAGCCTGTAAAGCATGTTACTGCCCAAAACAACACAAAATGAAAACAAGAACAAGAGAAAACAATGCAATCAAGAGACACAAACATGAGATGTGTGAGGCTGCTGCCAGTATAACATGGCATACTGTTTTACCAAAAACTCTATTTTATAAGTAGAAATAAACTCTAAAATTACAATAAAAAGTACAGTAAACACATAAACCAATGACGTAGTCATTATCAAGTATTACGTACTGTACATAATTGTATATACTATGTTTCTATACAACTGGCAGCACACCAGGTTTGTTTACACCAGCATCACCACAAATGCATGATTAATGTGTTGCACTATGTTATCATGACAGCTATGATGTCACTAGTCAACAGGAATTTTTCAGCTCCATTATGATGTTATAAAACCTCCACTGTATATGTGGTCTGTCATTGGCCAAAACATCATGATGAAGCACATGACTGTCTATCTATCAAATGGAGTAGTAGTCAGCAACAAAAAATAATGAACTATTGACATACCTAGGATGGAGGCATCTCTAAAACACTGTGCTGAGCAAAAAGGAGCCAGATACAAAAGAATACTTCTGTGATTTCATTTATGAAGAATTCAAGAACAGGCAAAATTAATCTATAATAATAGAAATTCAATGAGTAGTTGCCTAGGTCAGGGGGTGCAGGGATCAACTGCAAAGGGGCACAGAAGGACTTTGGGGGTGATGCAAAAGTTCTCTATCTCGGTCATAGTAGTGGTTGCATGGGTATATATATTTGTCATAATTCAAACTGAAAACTTAAAACAGGTGCATTTTATTGTTTATGTATATTATATATTATATGCATATTACGTGTATACATACCTCAATTGAGTTGATATTTTAAAAGAGGTTTTTGATCTTCAGGAGACTATGATTAAAAATACAGGGGAATCCCTATGATTGCGCACAAGCCACTCATTTATGCCTTGCACACCCAGGTGTCACGGAGATCTGAGGAGAGGGAAGTTGATGAGGGACTAGTCAGCATACATCTCAAAGGGAACTGATCCAGGAGCTAAAGGGAAAAGGAGAATCTGAGGCATGGAGAGAAGGCTTAGGGTCTCCAAGGATACATTCAGCACGCAGAAGTGGAAACGGGAAATGTGGATGGCCTGCCTGGGAGCCATGCAAAAGCCCGTGACTAATTCAGATGAAATTAGATATAAAAACACAGTCTAGGGTCTTGGAAACAAGGTAAAGAATATATAATGGGCATTCTCGTGAGTCCTGAGTAGGGCAATGGTGGTGCGGGAGTGCGGTCTGTGGGCGGGGAATCCAAGGCCAGGAATTCATGAAGGAGGCTCTTGCAAGTACATAGGCACAGACTGATGGGGACCTGCTCCAGTGAGGTGACCCGGGATATGAAGGGAGGAGTAGAGCCAACAACATTCTGACGAACACAAGCCATTGGGAGATGCTGACTCTGAACCGCAGAGAGACGGCCAATCCCAGCAGAAGGAGCTCGGACTCCGAAGTCCATGGTCTTAGTTCCGAGCCCGGCTCCACCTCAAATTTGGGCAAATGTAAAGCACCCCAAACCTTAGTTTTCTCATTCATGAGAGGGAATAATAATTCTCAACTTGCAGGGTTACTGAGAGGATTAGAGGTGTGGAAGGTGAAGCGCCTGGAGCAAAGTAGATAATAAATGATAGACATAATTAGTCCTGTGATTGGTCAGAGATTTCTGAGACTACTACATGAGGTGTCTGTTTCCTTCTGGGTCTTGGGGATGGAGTCACAACTACACTGGATGAGTGAAAAGAAAAAACTAACATACACATAAACATACAGGTATACAAGTCATCAAGGACATGCAACATCAGGTATACATATCATTCATCTATATGCTGTGTGTGGTCCACAAAAAGAGTGAAGTGGGTTCCTCTCATTAGATAACAAAGGGTCAAGGGGCCTGATTATGGAAATTTGGGTCAAAGGGTTCATAATTTGAAATTTCTCCATTGGGAAAAGGATGACTTTTTAATTTGCAAATTGACTGAGAGTAGCCTACTTAGCCCAACATCTCTGTCGTTAAGTGGCCCTCTTGACACTTTGATGCAGGTAACTGTGGCTCTGAGGGAATCCTAGGAGACCACTGTTCCAGAATCTCGTCCCCCTGTGTTGGGGCTGTCAGGCGATCATAAACTTAATATAGTTGCTCAGATCTAGGGAAGATTATTTTCTCTATATCGGAAGAGACGGAGACAGGCATTTACTAAGCATCTACTGTTTGCAAGACAGGCACTATGCTAGAGGTTTTACCTGGACTGTCTGAAATAACCATTCACTTATTCAACAATTATGTTTTGAGTTTAAACAGGCACTGTGCAAGATACTACAGATGCACTGGGATCAGGGAGACATAAGTAAACAGATCACAACCACAGAGTGACAAGTACCACTCGAGAGTGGGTCCATGGCAGATTGCCAGTACCTAACCCAGCCTTAGGGGGGAGTGGTGTGTATGTATGAGTGAAACACTCCAGGCAGAGGAAAGAGACTGAGAGTTGTCCATTAAGGGAGTTGCCAGCAGTTCCTAAGTTTGGAGCGGAAAAAGTCTGTAGCACTTAGCCAGCACTGGTCACGAAGGATTCGTATGCCTGGAATAGAGCTACCAGATTTAGCAAATGAAAACACTGGATACTAAACCTGAAGAACACTACCTCAGCCAGGTAATCAAGGTCAACATCACCAGTGATAAGTCATGTGGACAATACCCTTAACATGACAGAATGAGAATAACACTTGATCTCCATGGTCCCCCCCCAAAAAAAATATTACCCCTGTTTAATCATGAGAAAAACATCAGACAGACCCAAACTGAGTGATGTTCTACAAAATGCCTGGCCAGTACTCCTCAAAACTGTCAAGATCATCAAAAACAAGGAATGACTGACAAACTGTCACAACCAGGAGGAGCCTAAGGAATCATGTCAACTAAATGTAACGTGCTGTCCTGGATGGCATCCTGGAACAGAAAAGGACATTAGGTAAAAACTAAGAAAAATCTAATAAAGCTGGACTTTAGTTAATGATTATATATCAACATTATTAATTGTGACAAAGGTATCATACAGACATAAGGTATTATTTACTGTAATTCTGTACCAACTTCATAATTTTAGTATAAGTATATCCCATGAAATATGTGGAGCATAATTACACTAAAAAAGCTTATTTGTTGTTTGTCTGAAATTCAAATTTTACCGGGCTTCCTGGAGAATCTTGATCAAAAAGGAATCTACCCTGAGAATGGTAAGGGGAGCAGTGAGGGGCTCCTGAAGGATCACAGGCAGGAAGCACACAATTTATGATGCACAATTTATGTAGTAGATAAACAGCAAATAAATGGAGGCTCCATGATTTCACCAGAGTACCCAGCTAGCTTAGTGAGGAGTCAGGATCTGAACACAGGCCTGTCTCACCCAAGCCCATGTCTATCCATTGCATTCAGATGCCTCACAGAACTTGTTCTAGAAACAACCACAAGAATTTACTCTTGCTGGCAAAGAATGAAGGAGGATCAAGAGCAGACATGATGTAAAAAGAAGACTCCAGCAAAAGCAGGTGAGTACTTCTGAGCACCAAAACTCAAGGCCTCCGCCAAATACAAGGTCACGTTTCCTGCTGAATACCAGCTCCCCATTCATATCCTCCTCCCCCTCTCTCTGCCTCTCACCATCACAGTCAAACCAGACACACTCAGAGCCATGAACAGGAAAGGTGGAAGGGACCTTCAGAGACATTCATCCAACATCCCCCTTTTGAGTAGGACTCCCATCCACAGTTGGTCCCACACACATCACCTCCTTGGTCTAGCTATTAACTATTAGCTCCAGCTTATGGAAGTCTTTCCCTATCTTTAATTCCTTCTTGGATCTGCTTAGGTGTCAGAAAGCTGCTTACTGAGCTAATCAGAGCTATGCGTTAAGTAAGAGCCGATGGTCTCTAAGCGAGGGCCCAAAAGGCTCTTCTGAGTGGAAAGAGAAACTCTGTAATGAGTATTCCAGCTGCTCAGGATCTTTCTGTTTTGCCTCCTCCCCCATCTTGTTCCAAACACATGCTGCTGTTTTATACCTGGGTTCCACAGAGATGAGGTTAAGTGACCGCATTTAGATGAGCACAGCCAAAGGTTGCTTTAGTTTATTTTAGTAGCACATGAGAAAAGGCAGAGGGGCAACAGAAGGGTGACGTGTACTCTGACAGCAAAATCTCCTACAAGAAATTACTGAGGCCAGCCAGCTGCTCCAGGCCCCTGCCGGGCTGCTTCTCTTCCTCTCCTATCTCTCAGGGGATGGCCATCCCACTGTGCCTCGCCAGCACTGGAAGACAAAAAGGGCAAAGCTCCTGGCTTGCTGCATGCCTACCTCCAATGCCCCCACCCCCATGAAACCAACGACACACAGGGCCCTGTCAGTGGTGAGGGTAGCAGGAAGTGTCCGGCAATCCTCTTTTCTCCAGAAATGGGATTGGAAATGGGGTAATCGTCTAAATGGGCAGTCCTGATGAGTCGATAAACATAACTCCCATTTTTATTATGGTGATAAGGCTGCCTGAGCGAGCGTAATCCCTCTCCCGGGCTCCGAGAGATTGCCAGGCAGCCGGCCACCACCCCGCCCTCCACCACGGCTGCATTAGTCTGATGGGAAGAGGCACTGAGCTCTAGACGAACTGCATTTCATAATGGCATTTAAAAGCATGGATCCTGGTGTCAGGCCAGGGTCCAGCACACCGCTGACTGAGCTCCCTGTCCCCTTGCCACTGCTCTTCTCCTCCCTCAAATGCAAATGGGGCATAGATGGTCCAAATTCAGGGCTGCCTTCAGTCACGTAAAGTCAAAAAGTTGCCAGGAAAGACTCCATTTTAAAATGGCTCATGGAAACACGGTGTAATGGGAAAACCTCTGGGTTCTAGCCCCAGCCAACCGACTAACTCTGGAGGGCCTGGTTTCCCCAAGTACATTATTGATTGGTAAGGCCCTCTCCTGCTCTCTGTGTAAAAGACCAGCAGATCCTGACTCTCACAGCCAGCCAGGAATCCCACCCTTACAGAGTAATTCCTTTGGGCTTTAAAGGCTGCTTTATCAGCTACACCTCCCTACTGAATTATAATCTTCATTTTATTAATGAGCACCTTAGGGGAGAGGATGACCTAGAGTAGCTGGAAGCGAGGCCCTGAGGGAACAGGACAGTCAGGGGAGGTATAGCCTTGTGTACCAGAAAGGTGCAAGGGGCTCAGGAAGGAAGGTAGAAAAACACCGACAGCCCATCATCTGGGACCCACCGTGTGGGCAAAGTCCACACTGAGAATGGATGAGGCCCAGACAGGTGGACCACAGATTAGGGCAGCTGGTTCTGCTGGTGGCACTCGCGGGCCTTCAGAACAGTTCACGGCCCTGTGTGCCCATTCGACTCCTGAGTGGAGGCTCCACCTTTCCCATCACTTGTTTATTTACTCGAGCACTGGTTAGCCACGAGGTACAGCAAAATTAAAACCTGATGCAGATTCAGAAGCTGGGCCCTTGCTGTGGTGTCAACATTTACTTGTCACATGAAACTGAAGAAGGCATGTCACCATCCCAGGCCAGCAAAATAAGGCGAGTGCCTGCCTTGCACACTTTGTAGATGGGCTTGCTACCTTGCACACCTCCAGGGGGTGGCATTCCTGTGGGAACCCACGTGAGCGGTGCTCGCCAGAGCCAGGCAATGCGCACCTGGCACAGCCAGATCCAGCCCTGCTCGTAGTTACAAACATCGAATGACACACGTTGGCCGTGAACACCACTAACACAACAGTATTATTATATTGGTCAAGTCCTAGAAAGGGATGCTAGATCCACAAAATGCACTTGCAAAAAGCTAAAATTTAGTGGCACAGAGTTTTGCATTCTATCCAATTTGACCACGGTGGGATGGTGGAGCAGTTCACTGTATCACCCTACCGTGGTCGTTGTGGTTCAGACTACAGGAATTAGAGGAAAGAACAAGCAAAGTAGGAGGTGTGGCCCGAAGCCCAGGGTGAGGCAAACACCCTTCATTATGTGTCACCCTGGTCCCAAGACCGCTCTGCCCTCCACGCTCTCCCCCTCTCAAAAGGCCCTTCGTTAGAAGACACTCACAGAGTCTCAGTTAAGACAGGCCACCACGACAGGCTTCTCAAATCAGAACAGTAATACGGGAGCCAGTCATGTTTAGCCCAAAAGGAGGTCCCTTGGATTGCATACCCCTCACACACAAACTCACGATCAACTCAGGGCAGCAGCTCCTAAGAGTGACCTTTCCTCTCAAACTTCCATGGGCCACTTTTGCCTGGGAGAGGAGAAAGACCCCCAGATTTGTGACTGTGACACACTGCTCACTACCCCACCAATTCCAAACCCTTCTTACTCTTCCTGTATATCAGCAACGCTGAGGTCAGGCAGGTTAGAAATGTTAAAATTGTGTAAAGCCCCTTGATCCACTATGGCCTTCCTATGGATGGGAGGGGTGGAGGGAATGGAAATGGGAGATATTAAAAGAATTTGTCCCCACTTCTCTATTCCTCTTTTCACTGCCGCTCTTCAGGTCATCTTCATCAGATGCCTCCTAATGTGACTCCCTGGTTCCAAGACCCTTTGCCCTCCATATTATACCCCTGTCAGAGCTACTGCTTTAAAACGCAGCTCTTGGGCTGTCACATACTTGTGTCACAGGCTGCACAGTGCCCCCGTGCTCAGACAATATCTCAGCCATAAGCTTGTTCCCAACCTCATTCTGGCTACCTCCTCCCATGCAGCGTATGTTGCAGTCTCATGGGGTGGCCCTATCCATTCCTGAATAATTTTCATGCATTCATTCATCCAATGCATGATGAAACGAGAGTGTAAGGTGTGCCAGGCAGTGTGCTGGGCCCGGGAAATGTAGTAGAGAGTAAACCCAGCCAGGCACCCCAGAACCTACAATCTTTTGGGGAAACAGACATCAATCAAATAACCACAAAAATAAATGTATGCATACAAACTGTGATATTTGATAAGGAAATGTGCTCGGAGGTGTACGAGAAGGAAGGGCTAAAGTAGTCTGGGTGATCAGAAAAGTTTTCCCTGAAGATGTGATATTTAAGGTGACATATGAAAAATGAGAAGGATGAATTGGGCCAATGGGATGGGAATGGCAGCAGCAACAGAAGAGGATTCAGGCAGAGGGAGCTGCCTGAGCCTGGGACCCATGAGAAGCAGAAAGGAGGTGGTTGCCCCTGCAGACAGAGTGGGGAGTGCTGGGGACGTCGCCAGGGGTCAGATTATGAGGGGTCTTGTAGGCTCTACTGAGGATATGGCTCTTGATCCAAAGAGAAGTGAGAAAGCATGAAGAGGTTTTAAGCAGGGGACAAGGGTAGTTTGGAGAACTTGGGACACCATCAGATCTGCATTTTGAAATGCTTGCTCCAGCTGCTATGAGGAGAAGGGACTGAGGGTCCTACAGTGGATGTGGGGGCCCAGGGAAGAGTTAATCGTATCCCTCGCAAGCAAGAGATGTAACTATAAACTTGGACTAGGGAGCTGGGAGTGGAGAATGAGTCAAGCAAATCAATTTCCCAAACCAGAGCTTACCAAACCAGATGGAGGGGCAGGGTCCTCTGAAAAGATGGAACACTGGAAGATGACCAGCTCTGGGTGAAAAGATCCTGAGATAAGTTTGGGCCATAACGGGTTTAGGGAGCCTATGAGCCTCCGAGCCTCCAAGAGTGATAGATGGGTCTTGGATGAAGATGTACACTTTAATTTATTTTGGGAATGTATTTCTCTTTTTTAAAAAATGTATGTAAAGTGCTTGACAGGTAAAGAAATGAGTAAGCTCTGTCCTCAAAGAGTTTCTAGCATTTTTCCATGTGCAATATCGATAAGAAAATCAAAGCCTGAGTCCTCAAGGAGGTTATAATCTCAAGAAAATGAAGGATGAACATAGATGAAAAGTTAACTATCAATACATCAGAGCCACCCTATCCTGTCCACTGCCTTTTTTTCAACTAGGAAAACATACCCTTTCTCCAAGGATACACAGCCCTTCACTGAGTCATATGACTTGGCTGGATTTAAATCCATGTTCCCCTGCCCTAGCCAGATGCCCTTGTGTTATACACACCCTGCACACATATATCTGACACCAGTAATAGGTCTTGTTCACTGGGAGGAATCAATCTAGGATGGGTGAGCCAGGGAACAGGTGGGATTGACTGGGTATGGAATGAAGAAACACCTTCAAGGAAGGCCAGAGGCATGCCCAGCAACAAATCAGGTCTGACCAAGGTGACAGGTACACCTGAGGAGTAAGGAAATGAGATTGGGAGGTTTGGTTGGAGAGTGATTACGGAAGGCCCCAAACACCAGGCTAAGGAATTTACACTTGACCCTGTAAAAGCTAAGCATTGCTTAGGAACATACCCTCTGTGGTGGTTCATTTTATGTGTCAACTTCAATGGCCTCGAGGTGCCCAGATTAAACATGGTTTCCCGATATGTTTGTGAGGGTGTTTCCAGATGAGATTAGCATTGAATCATTGAACTTAGTTAAGTAGGCTGCCCTCCCTGTGCAGGGAGGCATCATTCAATCCATTGAGCACCTGAATAGAGCAAAAGGAGGAGGAAGAAAGAATTTGCCCCCTTTTTCCTGCTTCATTACTTAAGCTAGTAAACCTTATCTCATCCTCTCCTGCCCTCGAACTGGGGTTGACATCATCAGCTTCCCTGATGCTCAGGCCTTCAGCTGCACATGGAATTACACACTTGGTTTTCCTGGGCCTCCAGAATGCACAAATTGTGGGGGAAAGATTAGATAGATGATAGATAGATAGATAGATAGATAGATAGATAGATAGATAGATAGATAGATAGATATGGAGGTCGGTAGGTAGATAGACAGATAGACAGATATCCTATTGATTCTGTTTCTCTGGAGAATCCCGACTATTACACCTTCTTCCCAAAGCAATGTCATAGAGAGTTGGCTCTCGGCCGAAGTGCTCACCAAAAAGCCCACTTGCATCCTGAAGTCCATGAAGGACATCATTGGGCAAGAAAACGAATATCTCTGTATTGACATGAAACCCCAAATAATAACATCTAATCTCTTGCATTTCAGTCTGCCTAAAAAATATATTTTATACCCAACATTTTTGTCTAATAGTCTCATTTGATTAATAGGATGAAAAAACAAAACAGTAAAGGGTCTTGGCAAGTATCAAAAAGAAAATCCACAATGGCAAAGCTGAGACTCTAAGTCTCTCTGAATCCAGTGCTCAGGGCACGTGGCCTTCCTGCACTTGCCTCAGCAGGGTCTGTCTTTCACCAGCCACCATACTGGCTACTTGAGTCTGCCAGCCTTGGGTCCTTTCCAAGAAAAGACACAGCTTCTAAACAAGCACTAATGACATTGATTACGCCAAGCCAGAGGCAGGGCATTCGGGATCGTCTCCTTAAAACACTTGCTCAGCAGCACCATGCTCTCCCCCCTGCCACCTTTCATCCCAGGAAAGAAATGTATGGTAGGTACTTCATCTACATGAAAGGGGAAATAATTCCCTGGGGATTTTTCAGTCTCATTTTCCCAGGTTGTCGAATGCCAGCAACAAGCCAGTCTGGCTGCACTGTTAGCTTGGCTCTGTCTTTGTAGTGTTTTGCAGATTGCAGCAGTCTTTGTTTTTTTTTTTCCCCTAACTGGACAAAAACATATCACCTTTGAGCTTCCTGGTGTATCTTTCAAAAGATTTTTTTCAACTTGGACTTCATAATATAGTATTCTCTTCCTATCACAAGCCATATTTTTTTCTTCCAAGAAAGCACATAAAAAGTTATTTTTAGCACCATACTCGAAGTTATGTGACCAAAATACAATTAAAAAAAAAACAAAACTAAATGTAAGACTTTCCAATATGTCATGCAAGGCATAAAAAGCATGCTGCTCAAAAGCTAATTTTCAGCTATCATATGTACATTCCTCCCCCCTCCTTTTTTTCTGCTTCACCCTTTTGTTACTAAGGAAATTGGAATGAAAGGAGATTTGTCTCTTTTTCTCAAAGACCCATCTCTTGCTGCTGAGTTCCTCCACACCTGAATTCACACATCTCCCACACCATGACGATTACCTCCATGGTAACCACTGATGACATCATAAACACAATGTGATAGCAGAGCTCTTTGAGACCCTGTTGGATGCAAATGCCCTGGATGATGTAAGGGACTCAGAGGAACAAAGGGAATTTTGTCTTGAGATTTTAGCAGAAAAGTAATTCTTGAAATCTATTCATGTATTTCAATATTTATTGGATTTTGAAGCTTCTTGCACCCAGGAGCCTGTGAATGTGATCAAAAGGCTATGACATTGCTAAAATGGCACCACAGGACCTGTATCTGAAAGCAAACTAGTGGGACCAGTGGCTTTCAGTTCCAAAGATATAAACTCTTAACAACAGTCAGATCTCACAGGTATTTCAGACGGTTAGAAGAGGGGTCTTGGAATGGCTCCATGGTTTTATAGAAAACAATGTGTTCCTGGCAAGTCTTTTTCTCTTTCTACCTTTTCTTGCCCAAAATAAATGCCCAAAGCTGCAAGCCAAGGTTAACAGCTATTAATAACTTTGTGGACAGCAGCCAAAAGAACAGTGGACACACCAGGAGTATGTGACATGTACGCCATGCACATTTCAGAGAGAATGGGAATGCTTTGTTGTAAGACAGTGGTGAGATGTGAGATGAATGTTAATGTTCACTTTTCACAGGCGTTTTTTTCTGCTAACAGCCCCAGCTTTGGGACTTAAAATTTTATTCCAAATACTATTAGGTAAATCAGGGCTCTCAAAACATCGATTTAAAGTTGGAGACATCAAAGTGCACTACAGGGATACCTTGTTTTATCAGGCTTTGCTTTATCACACATCTCAGAAATTACATTTTATACTAATTGAAAGTTTATGGCATTCCTGCATCAAGCAAGTCTGTTGGCATCATTTTTCCAATAGCATTTATCATTTCATGTCTCTGTGTCACATTTTGGTAACTCTTGCACTATTTCAAACTTTTTCATTATTATTATGTTTGTTATGGTGATTTGTGATCAATAGCCTTTGATGATACTGTTGTATTGGTTTTGGGGCCCCACAAACGCACCCAGATAAGACAGCAAACTTAATTAATCAATGTTGTGTGTGTTCTGACTGCTCTACTGAGATTTTCTCCTGTTTCTCTCCCCCACCTGAGCCTCCCTATTCCCTGAGACACAACAGTATTGAAAGTAGGCCAGTGATTTACCTTACAATGGCCTCAAAGTGTTCAAGTGAAAGGAAGAGTTGCATGTCTCTCACTTTAATTCAAAAGCTAGAAATGATTAGGCTTAGTGAGGAAGGCATATGGAAAGCCAAGCAAGATAAGACAAAAGCTCGGCCTCCTGCACCAATTTGTGAATGCAAAAGAAAAGTTCTTGAAGAAAATTAAAAGTGCTACTCCAGTGAACCCATGAATGAGAAGAAAGCGAAACAGCCAGCCTTATTGCTGATATGGAGAAAGTTCTAGTGGTTTGGATAGAAGATCAAACCAGCCACAACGTTCCCTTAAACCAAAGCCTAACCCAGAACAAGACCCTAACCCTCTTCAATTCTATGAAGGCTGAGAGACGTGAGGGAGCTGCAGAAGAAAAGTTTGAAGCTACAGAAGTTGGTCCATGAGGTTTAAGGAAAGAAGCTATCTCCGTAACACAAAAGTGCAAGGTGAAGCAGCAAGCGCTGATTAGAAGATGTAAGCAAGTTAGCCAGAAGATTTAGCTAAAATAATTAATGCAGGCAGCTGCACTAAATAACAGTTTTCAACATAGACGAAACAGTTTTATATCAGAAGATGCCATCTAGGACTTTCATAGCTAGAGAGGAGAAGTCAGTATCTGGCTTCAAAGCTTCAAAGGACAAACTAACTCTCTCATTAGGGGCTTATGTAGCTGGTGACTTTAAATTGAAGCCAAAGCTCATTTACCATTCTGAAAATCCTAGGGCCCTTAAGAATTACGTTAAATCTCCCCTGTCTGTGTTCTATAAATGAAACAACAAAGCTTGGATGACAACACATATGTTTACAACATGGTTTACTGACTATTTTAAGTCCACCATTGAGACCTACTCCTCAGGGAAAAAAAAAAAAGATTCCTTTCAAAATGTTACTGCACATTGGCAATGCACCTGATCACCCAAGAGCCTTGATGGAGATGGACAATGAGATTTATGTTGTTTTCACGCCCACTAACACATCCATTCACAGCCCATGGATCAAGGAGTAATTTCAACTTTCAAGTCTTATTACTTAAGAAATACATTTTGTAAGGCTATAGCTGTCATAGGTAGTGATTCCTCTGATGCATCTGGGCGAAGTAACTGAAAACCTTCTAGAAAGGATTCACCATCCTAGATGCCATTAAGAACGTTCATGATTCATGGGAAGAAGCCAAAATATCAGCATTAACAAGGAGTATGGAAAAAGTTGATTCCAACCAACTCTCACAGATGATGTTGAGGATTTCAAGTCAGTGGAGTAACTGACTGCAGATGTGGGAATAGCAAGAGAACTAGAATTACAAACACATTCTGAAGATGCGATGAATTTCTGCAACCTCATGATAAAACTTTAATGGGTAAAGAATTGCTCCTTATGGGTGAGCAAAGAAAGTGGTTTCTTGAGATGGAAACTATTCCTGGTAAAGATGCTATGAAGGTTGTTGAAGTGACAATAAAGGATTTAGAATATTACATAAACCTAGTTGATAAAGCAGGCACTGAGTTTGAGAGAACTGACACCAATTTTGAAAGCATCTTACTGTGGGTTAAAAGGCTATCAAACAGTATCACATGCTACAAAAAAATCTTTGTCAGAGGAAGAGTTGATCAATGTGGCAAACTTCATTGTGGTCTTATTTTAAGATATTGCCACAGCCACCCCAGCCTTCAGCAACCACCACACTGATTAGTCAGGAGCCATCGACATGGAGGCAAGACCTTCCACCAGCAAAAAAGATTACAACTTGCTGAAAGTTCAGATGACGGTTAGCATTTTTCAGCAATATATTCTTTTTAAAGTATATATGTACATTTTTTAGACATAACGCTATTGCATGTTTAATGGACTATAGTATAGTGTATACATAACTTTTCAATGCACCAGGAAACCAAAAAATTCATATTATTCACTTTCTTGCAATTTTCACTTTACTGTGGTGATCTGGAACTGAACCTACAATATTGCTGAGGTATACCTCTATTCACTAAAACCACTGCAGCTTTTCCCCTACATCTCCTTTCACAAGATGCTATTGTAAAATTCAGGCTGCCTTAATCTCTGTGATTGAAAAGAAGAATGGAAGAAAGAGAGAGCGGGGAGGGGAAGGGAGAGGGAGGGAGGGAGGGAGGGAAGGAAAGAAGGAAAGAAGGAAGAAAGGAAGGAAGGAAGGAAGGAAGGAAGGAAGGAAGGAAGGAAGGAAGGAAGGAAGGAAGGAAGGAAGACAGACAGACAGGAGGCTTCCCAGGATTAATCTTTGTATTATTCTCATTTTCCCCCCAAATTTGAAGATAAAATTTGTCACAAAGTGTTACTGTGGACAAAAACTAATTCTGACCATTATTTCAGCAAGCAGAATGTTAGAAGCATAGGGCTCTAGTAGAGAGCTATACAGAATTTCGCATAAACAAAATAACACAACTATGTTTCCTCTTGAAGCACAAGAAATCAAACTGCACAAATGCGTTTGCTGACCAAGTGAGTGGATGAGTGAGTAAACATTTCAGGGTTCCTCACTTATCACACCCTTTGATGTCCTTAAACTTTTCCTTGAATTTTTAAAGTATGTTAATTTGTTTTGTTTGTCTATCTTGGGTTGTCAGTTTTGGCCAACAAAAAAAAGAAGGGCAAAATTAATTTAACTAATTTTAATTTCAAAAATGTGCCACTTCAGATTTCTAAAAAGTAGAATTCTAAAAATGACTGTTAAAGCTTCAAGGAGCCTTCAAATGGCTGTAACTGATTTATCATGGGCTCAAAATCACACCTAGGGAGAAAGTGTTTTTGCTTATGAAGGAATAACCTTTTCATTAAGACTGGAGCCCCTTACTCAACTCCACTAACAAGTCAACAAGAGGTCAAGTGGGTCCGAGTTCCCACAATGGGCACAGAACTCAGCTAAATATTTTTGAGGATAAAAAAATGTTAGTACATGGTTCTTAAGGAGCTTGTTAAGGGAGATAGAACACTACAGACATGTGACACCCATCGGTTACTATCTATACATGCTTCGAAAGTTCTAAGGAGCAGGAGACCACTTTTGAGTAAGGAAACCGTCGTTGCTTCATAAAAATATAATAGTTAAACTGAGAAGATTCAACAAGAATCAATGAAGAGACATAATATGTACAATGACCCAGAGCAAGAAATGTAGGCTATAGTTAGAATAATGAGCAGAGAACTAGCTTTGCTGCTGGTCTGTTGTGGCCAGGGTGCAGAGCAGAAAGAGAGTCTTGCAGGTCAAAGCCCTGTACCTAAGAGTGGATAATCCGGTCAACCTACAATTCCAGGAGTCAGAGCGAAGGAAAGGGGTGGTAAGGGCTGACAGTGACTGTTCAAAAGGAGACATCCACAGTTTAAAAGAGAAACACAGTCGCTGTTCAACTTTGTCCTGTCGACCTAGAAAGAGTTTTGTGGGGCCTCCATAGGTACAGCAGCTTTCACGCAATAGTGTTTTAAAAGCATCACTCTGCTTCTGACACTTAATACTAATCATGACATATTAGAATACACTGGCTGTTGATTCTGGAATGGCCACAACCCAAAGACAGCTTGTTAGGAACCATTTTCCTGCCAACCTCAAATCTTCAGGTCTTCAGAAAATTTGGGGACACCTGGCAAGGTCTTCTGTCTCCAAAGTAATGAGGAGAATAGCTCTGGGCTACAATTCAAGGGAGTGGGTACTGGCTGATCTTGGCCTGGACATCAACTCCCTGTGAACTTTGGGTAAGCCTCTTCTTCTCTCAGGGCCCAATTTCATTTGTAAAATGAGGAGACTGGACAAAATACTTGCTTCTACGTTTTACATTCTGTGAGTTGGGATCAAGAGGCTATTGCAAGTTCATGAAGCCACATAAAAGTGAGAGCCTGGACCAGAGACTGTCTCCTGACCTGGTTAGCCAGCGTTCTTTCTACACTGCTGGGCTACATGAGCGGGAAGTGTTAACTGCAAAAACTAACATCCATTGAGTGGCTACTGCATGCCACTGTGTCTATCCTATATCTAGTTAGTCCTCATACCAATCACTTGAGTTACAGAAATTTCAAACCCCTTCACAGATAGGAATCAAACACAGAAGGATGAAGTCATTTACCCATGATCACAAAATAAGTAAATGCAAAGCTAGGATTTGAAGTCAGACAGTCCAGTTCCAGAACCCATTGTCTTCTACTCTCCACACTACACAGCAAAATAAGAAGCAGCAGCAGAGTGACATAAGGGACATGGGATCTTAAAATAGAAAACATGGCAGTCTTCCAGTGGTGAATTCACATTGCAAGTATGAGAGCGTTCAGAAGAAATTTTTGGTCAGCGCTGCTTGCCTGCATACTTCCCCTTTCTGTCCTCACAAATGAGCACGTGAACAGTCCCTGGGGCTCATCTATGATCCAGTGGCCTTAACTGTGGTCTGAATGGGATATGGAAAATGACCACACAGAAAATCAGGAGACAGTGGCCTCCTGGCTGACTCCCCCAGCTCATAAGAGAAGGAAAACCAAAACCACCACAGATTATTTTTACTACAAAATAAAACCCAAGAGAGGGCGTCCTCTTGAAATCTTCAGGGAGCCATGCTGACGTCACAGCTAGGCAGACAGGCACACACACAGGCTTATCCAGTGGAACACATCTCACATTCATGGCTGTGTCAAGCCAAACATTATTGTAAATAAAACAAAAGGAGAGAGTATTTAAAAACTCTGACTCGATACTCTTTTACTTTTGACATCTCTAAGGTCTCTATTCCAGGATATTTATGAGTTATTTTTGAGCAGATTTTCCTATTGCTAATAAGAGATGTGTTAGTATGGTTGCCAGAACCCTGGAAGAAGGCTAGTAACCTTACTTCCAGTCCAGCACTTCTCACCAACTAGCCACTTGACCTTGGCTGGTCATTTGACTTTCCCAAGCCCAGTTCCTCATCTGTAATGAGAGGGCTGATCTTTTCAAAGTTCCATAGTTCTGTGAGCCAGTCAAGGACCAAGAGCCCTTGAATCGTGTGTTTTGCTAGACGGATTCACAGAACAAAATTGTTATCCATGGGGATTAAATTCAAATAAGAAACAAGAGGCAATGAATGCTCTTTGAAAGAGGAATTAAGTTCAGATAAAACTCTGTGCTTCTGTCTGGGTCTGGAAGCTGGGCTTGGCACTGACCGGCTGCCAAGCCTCAGGGGCTCCTCAATCTGTCCACACAGCAGGGAGAGTGAAGGCTCCTTCCCTGGGGGGACATTTGCATGAAGCAAAGGCACTGCAATCCTCAGTGACCTCCCTGGAGGGAAGGTTTGCCTCCTTCTCAGGGAGAGTTTCAGCAGTACAGATAGAAGAGTACATGAGGTAATGAGCTGGGCAGACATGGCCTAGAGGAAAGTGAGATATGAGACCACTGAACCTTTCTGGGGTGGGGACAGGACCCCTCTCATCACACTTCATGATTCTGCCTCATCAGACCATGGGGGTCTGCCCATAGTTCTGCCAGAAAAACTCTCTGTTGCATTCTTAATGGATGATCTCTGGCTGTTTCTTCCTATCCTTCTAATCCTAGATTATATTTACCAAAATTTGTATTCTTCTGAGCCTATGGTATCAGATTAGCTTTATTCAGAGTTCAGTATTATATTCAATGCGTGGAGTTTTACTTAATTCCTAAAAAAAAAAAAAAAAAAAAAAACGAACAAAAAAAAAAACTTCACATTTCCAACTGTCTAAGATAGAAGGTGCTACTCCTGTTCATTAATGTACTTTTCCTAGACATGAAAAAAGAAGAAAGAGGGTTAGCATTCAGTGCATTGTGGCAAGGTTCTTGCATGTGATAAGAAGGGTAACGGATGGCCTGGTTTCTGCCACTAAAATATAAAGCTCATGAGAGCAGCAGTTTTATAGTTGCTGCACAGACCCAGCAACTAAAACAGCTTCTGGCACATAGTAGGTGCTCAGTATCTGGAAAGAATGGATGGACTATGACTCTAAAATTCTAGGATTCTCTGATTCTTTGGCCTGTCCATTGTACTCTCTCCTAAAGTCTCTTGCTCTCATCCCATCTCCACATTTATCTGGTCTCAGGAGCCCCTACACTGGTGAGTGGGCTGCTTTAGTTCTTGATAAGATTAATTCAAAAATAATAAGAGCTATCACTTGTTGAATGCTTAAATATATTAATCACTATGCTAGGTCTGAGGCAGAAAGAGTACATGTTTTGCCCAAGACTACCCTACTCACCAGGTAGGTGACAGACTTAGCTTTGAACTCAGGCAATGTGGCCCCAGAGGTAGTGGCCTTAAACCCAGACTGCTGTGTAAGCTTCAGTCCTGTTTGTAACTGGCACATTCACTACAGATCTCTCAATCAGGAAAGGAAGCCCAGATCTGTGGACCACCAGAAACATCGGGGGCACTTCATGCTTTGTCAGGTTCTCCAAGGCCCTACTGGCTTCCTCTGTTCATTTAATCTGTGTCACTGAAGAGCAGTCTTCAAATGGAAGAACTGTAAGTGACAGCATAAAGTCTATTCAAGACCAGGTACCAAAATTTGTACCAGTCCAGACTACACAGCAATCTTCCAAATAGAGAGAATTCAGTAGAGTTAGATATTTATGTAAGTTTTTCATCATCATTGTATACCAACACTTATTATGCTTGGCCTATAATGGATGTTCAACAATTGTTTGTTGAATTAATAAATAATTTATTAATAAACTAATAAGTAACTTAATAGAAAATTCAAGCTAAAACCCTATTTTTATTAGACAACAAGACATCATTATTCTTTTGAAATACGTATCTTCAGTTTCTGCCATGTTCCTAGCACTACACTGACCACTGTAGGAGACAAAGGGAAACTATTAATAGAGATTGTACAGTCAGGAATTATAGTCGAAGTGGGAAACAAGATAAAAAAGCTGGAAACAACTAGACTGCAATATATTCTAACTTCATAAAAGCATCTGACACTATCCTGTGTCTCAAGATAATCAGATGTGTTCTTCTAGATTTTTTCCATGCATTTAAAATAATCCGAGTTAGATAAAATTATTTTAAAATGCATTTAAAATAATCTGAGTTAGGTAAAATTGCCAAATCCATTTTAGAGATCGGAAAATAAAGCACAGAAAGATTAAGTCATTTGCCCATAATTACACATGTAGTAAATGTCATGCCAGGATTTGATGTCAATGTGATCCCAGAACCCATTTCTTAACCTCTACTCTCCATACTACATGGTATAATAATAGTGACATAAGGATAAAAGATGACATAGCAACATTACAAATATATTGCACATATAGGTGTGGTTTTTGTTTTGTTTCTCTGTATGTGTGTTATCATAAATGAGATCATACACTATGTACTGTTTTGTGAACTGCTTTTTCATACAACCTATGTCTTGAAGATATTTCTATGCAGAATACATCAACCTTATTTGTTTATAGTAGCATTGTAGTCCACAATATGGAAATTCATTTAACTTTCTTCCTAGTGATAAAAAAATAAGGTTGTTCCCAGTTCTTCAATTACGATGCTTCAGTTAACATTAGTGATTATATGCATGTGCATGAATATTTCTACAGTATAGATTCTAAGTAGTGAAATTGTTTGGTCAAGGTAAATCCACATTTTTTCAGCGGATTTATAATAGGATTTTTGCCACCTAAGCTAAGGGCACAGTTAAGGTCAGTAGGCTGATGTAGACACCAGAGACAGACATCGTAGATAGAAATTCACATACCTCATACTTATATACAGTACCTCACACTTTTCTAGGAGACTTCACATATATTATCTTGTTTATCTTTATATTAAGTTAAAAAGAATACTACTCTCATTTTACAGATAAAGAAACTGAGACCTAGCAAAATTAAGAGACTTATCCAGGGCCATTCCATGAATTAAAATCAAAACTAGAAATAGAAAAAAAATCATTTGTAATTTAGGGCTGTTTCCTTTAAAACCATACTGGTATAATTAAATTGTATATAATAAAATGTTTGGCTCATGCTCAGCTATTAACAAATTCATGTATATGAGTTTTAAAAAGTGGGCATGAACATAGTTAGGCATTGCAAGTTTTAAGGACAGAAATATATAAGAGAGGATGGGAGCTCAAAAATACTATGATCTTATAATCTTAAAGAAGTAAAAATTAAAATAAAATGAAGAGAAGAGCTCTTTGCTGATCAAACAGAAATATAAAGGGGAAAAAATGTCCAGAAAGGGTGCTGGGAGAGTCCAAGAAAAAGTGCAAAAAAATAAGTCCTCAGAATATATTCACTGTCTTGTGGAAGTCTAAGTAACCTGGGTTACCCAACCTTCACATCTAAGAATAGTATTCATCCTAGAAGTTTCTTCTCTAAACTGAAAGGTGGAAATGGCAATTACTTGATCGTAGAGAATTCCAAGTTGAATTCTTCTCAAAGATAATTTACTTCAAGTAAAAGATTTTACTGTTAAATATTATCTATGATTGAACAATAGGTCTCATTAGGTAAGAGAATTTTAAAGAGAAATGAGTAAGCTTCTCTGCAAAAATGAATACAAAAATCTGTTCTTGATCATCTTGATCGGAGTAATGACAGAAAGAGTAGGAAATCTATAATGATGTTTTAATAAACTTACTCGGTCAGATACTCTAACATTTACATATAAGTTTTAACTAAGGATTCTGTAAGCACTTATGCTATCTCATCTTAACAGCTGTAAAAGACAGACTGCCCCTGTCTCAGCTTGGCTGGCACGTGATTTATCTGTAAATTGTTACTCTCTTCCAGTTCTGACTGTATAAACTGCAGATGAGATAAATTAGGAGAGGATCAAAGACAAGGACCCATGCTGAATAGTGTCTTAGAAAATGGTTTTCTATCGATTCTAACAAAAGCTTTTGAAAACATGTAAGCTCTACTATCAGTCCATGGTTAGAAAAAAAATTAAAAAAAAAAAAAAAGAGGAAATGTCTCCTTTCATGATACATATTTTCTGAAAACCATATGGTACCTAAGGAGAAGGTCTTGGACTATGAAACATAGTTGGCAAGACATGGCACCCTATTACTGCATACCACTGGGACTTTGGGCTAGAATTTACAATTTTGGCTTTAAGCAGGACACTCAGTGTCCCTGTACAAAAGATTGGCTATGAACTTTGCCAAGGGCTTATTCACATTTCAGTTGACCAAAATTTTTGACAAACATCTGACTTTCAAACCACTTATTCTGAGATCTTCTGCAGAAGACCCCGGGAAGCAAAAGCCTTCATTTTCACTTAGATATCTCCTGTGACTGGCTCCAGCAGAGTCTCTTCTCTCTCTAGGGACTCTTGATAAATACGTAGCTTGTAAGGAGAATAAGCGAGGGGGTGCAATCTGTGACAGGAAGGATAGAAACTATGACACCTCCATAGGACTCCCAACAGATGCTCACTGCACAGAGGGCTTGAAGGAACTATGAGATTGCTGTTGCTGTGGCAACCATACATGCCTAAATGAACAACAAAATTAATAGTCCTAACAGGCTTTGATGGCGTCAACAGGATGACAACATTTCCCTTTACTGGGGCTGTGTACACTCAGTAGTGATCCTACTTAAATATAGTTTTTATGCAGAGAAAAACAGTGTCCAATAATAGCAAATAAACAGAATAACCATCATACACTTGCCACATAAACCTCTGCAAGCCAAGGGCAAGGACTGTGTTATTTTGCCTGCCTGCTGAAGAGGCACCTTTCAAACTTCCAGGCCTTTCTGTGACATTCTATTTAATTTTATCACTCTACTGCTAGTCTCCTATTGAGCTTTTGTTGTAAGCAGATAAGGCTATGGGGAAGGCTGAGGGAGAGCAGAATGAGACACAAAAAAAGAAAAAGGTAAAATTAGCTGTAGCGAATAATTGGACCCTGCTTGGCCCTGAGGAAGGAACAATACCTGTTAATTAAGTATATTAACATGTTGCTTGCTGAAGGGGCTATTCTAGACAGCAGGAAGTAAGTGTAAAACAGGTAAGAACTTTTTTTCTCGACTAAGGTTAGTTGAGCCATTGCTCTGAATAATGGATGAACTTTATCCTTGGGTGGAGATAAGGAATGAGAAAAAAAAGCTTTCTTAGGATGTTAGGTGTTATTAGAAATTCACTGGGCTAAGCAACTTTTAGATCATGAGAGAGTCTTCAAGAAATTGCCCAGTCACTGTTCTATTATTAATTGAGCTGTACAATGATAATGTTCATGTAATATAATGGCCTTTCAGATAAATGTAACATTCTGATCCAATTTTAGGCAGAAGTTTCATTCCCCAAATGTTTATTATAATTATGTGACAGAATTGGTTATTCTAATAGTTGGAATAAAGAAAATATTTCAGGTTAAAAAATATGTCCAAATGTTTGGGCAATGTCTACATCAGGAATAAAGTTCTGTATCAAGTAACAGTAAATTGGACATTTAAAGCCTGGTGCTTAGGAGCTGGGTCACAGGCATGGGTTTGTTGGCTTAAGATAGAGTCAGGTCAGCTCTGCAATCAGACACCCTAATACCAGTCAGTCAACTCAGAATTACATTAGAGTCTGCTGAAAAGAATAACCAAAAACATATAACGAGCTCCATTCAAATGTATCATGGCTCAGAGTATACACATGGCTAATAATAGAATCAAGATTTCACCTGGTTTTAAAAAGAATGAAACACATACGCTTATGCTTACAAATCACATGGAAGAGTCATCATAAGATGCTCTAAGCAGATATATGAGTTACATTCATACAAGTATCACTCTTTATGACTTTACAATATTGGCCTAAACACACGTTAACTTTGCAAACAAACAGGCAAATAAGGAAACCACATCATCATTACACAAAAGTAAACAGATATATCCTTTAAATACCGTATTATAGAGTGATGAGAATTGCACTTGAGAATAAACTGTCATCCTAAAACTTCCCTTTCAACAGTATGAAGGTTCCTCAAAAAATTAAGAATAGAGCTACTATATAAAAAGAGCTACCACCATGCAAAAAAATTGAAAACACTTATTTGTAAAAATAAATGTACCCCCTATGCTCATTGCAGCATTACTCACAATAACCAAGACATGGAAACAACCCAAGTGTCCTTCAGTGGATGATTGGATTAAAAAATTTATCTATCTATCTATCTATCTATCTATCTATCTATCTAAAACTGCTCAACCATAAAAAATGATGGAGTATTGCCATTTGCAACAACATGGATGGATCTTGAGTGTATTATGATAAGTGAAATAAGTCAGATGGAAAGAGCCATATGATTTCACTCATAAAACAGACAACAGCAAATGAACAAACAAAACAAACTCATAGACATAGACAACAGTATGGTGCTTACCAGAGGGGAAGAGGGTGCAAGGAGGATGAAAAAGGTAAATGGTCAAATATATGGTAATAGGGAGTCTAGACTTTAGGTGGTGAGCACACAATTCACCATACAGATGCTTTATTACAGAATTGTGCACCTGAAACTTATAGTATGTTATTAACCAATGTTTCTTCAATAAATTTAATTAAATAAAAATAAAATAAATGAATAAAAACAAAAAATGTTCTTTCTCCTCTACACCCCCATAAGGACCTCCTGCTATTATAAGCCTGTGATATATTTTACAGAATACCTTTAGGTGATAATATAAAAGTAACCACATATTATTAATAGTAAAACTCTCCCATTGTTAATGTCCTATTTCTTGATCTGGGTGTTGGTTACTCAGTTATATTCACTTTATGAAAATTCAACAATTTTCTAAATATATGTTGGACTTCAATAAAGTTTTTTGAAAACTTTTTCTTATGTCTGCACTGCTGATGTATATAAACATATAGTTATGTGTTGTTTTAGAGCCAATGAATTTATCCATATAAACGTGGAGGTAAAAATATAGTTTTGTGATCATTTTAAGTACACTAAATAAATTCATTATTTAAATAAAAGATGTGGATTGTAGCTCTGGAGTGGCCACTAACTAATGGTTGAATTTGAGTCTCTCTTTGCTTCACTTTCCTCTTCTTATTAAAAAGGGTTGGATGAGCTACAGTCCAGTATCTCTTCCAGCTTCAGAGTTATATGATACAAGTCAAATGAGAAGTGAGAATCCTTCGGTGAATCTCTCTGTAAAGCAACAAGCCACTTCCTGGTTTATCTCTTTTGTACATAAGAACTTAATAGGGAGAGACAGCTGGAGTGAGCAAAAGCCTGACTGAGTGACAACCTTGACCCACATGACAAGGCTCTATTAACCACAAGAAAGCCTCAGTCTATTCTAGAGTCTCCCAAAAAGGAGAAGCTGCTAAAATATTTCCTCCATTAAAATTTGTGAGACAAGGATTAACTTTTTCCTGTCAAAAGAATTATGAAGGGATTTCAGTGGAGCTAAGTTTAATCAAAGGGCCATAAACATTTATTGAGCTCCTGCTGAACGCCAAGCTTCTGGGTGGCTGTTGGGGATAAAGTGGCAAGAGAGGCAGATAGGATCCTGCCCAGTGAGTCTCAGGAGCTTGTGGTGGACACAGACATGTAAATAGGCAATTATAGGGGGATTTGTATGACAAGTGATTTAAGGGGAGAAATGGAAGGTACAAGACGAGCAAGCAGAGGAAGGACACATAATCCACGAGGGGACTGGGGTAGGGCCATATCAGGGAGGGTTTCCGGAGCAAGTGATGTCTAAACAATGAGTAGGAGCCATCTAGCCATGTTTAGCTCATGTGCTGGGAGGCAGTACAACCTAGAGCAGCCTCCAGAGTCAGACCACTTAGCTTCAATTCCCTGTGCTACCTCTTATAGCTGTGTGAGCCTGGGTAGGACTCTTATAGTCACTAAGCCTCAGGTTCCTTACCTGAGAAATGGGAATAATAATAGTTGTTATTATTGAGTTGTTGTAAGGATTAAATGAAAGAATCCATGTAAGCCCTACTTAGCACAGAGCCTAACTCCTAGGTCTACTGTTATTAACAGGGAGGCAGATGTGGGGAAGAGACAGCTAATATTCCAGGCAGAACATCTATGCATAGACTGGCCCAGTGGGGACAGGGAATATGGCTATTTGGTGTCCTGAGAGTAGTCCAATCCAGCTGGAGAGAAAAGAGGGAGGAGGCGATGAGAAGAGGCTGAATTGGAAGGCAGGCAGCAGAGGGCAAAAGGCCCTTATGCCATAAGGAGTTTGGAATTCACCCAGAAGAAATGAGGAGCACTGAAGTGTTCTAGAAGGAGAGGCTCATAATATTCGTTATGCACCTTTATCAGTAGGGGAGAGGTGTGATGCCCACAGAAAAAAAAAATATTTCTTTTACCCCAAACCATTCATAATTCTGTATCCACTAGGCATTTTCCTCTACAGAGGATGAGGTCTAGTTGGAATTTAACAGCTCACTAACACCCAAGGATTCCCTTCCCTTAGTGAGCTGGAGATGCCGGACGCTCAAATAACTGCAGTTGATTCAGGAGAGGCATTACCAAAATAATGGGATTCCGCCTAAGAGACCCAGTTCAGAAAATTAACACAGTATATCTTTTCATGAGCCATGAGCTGCAATATACAGCAGGCTTCTCTTGAGTCATTAAACTTACTCTATTAGATTACAGAAAATCCCAGGCAACTAGCCCTGCTCTGGCTGGATTTTCGTAGAACACAGATCTCTTTTTTTCCTAAGAGAGGAAAAGCAAGTGTAAACCACAGCAGCAGAGCCTTGTGTAATATGGGACACGAGATGCACACTTCTCCTGCACTTCCCATCTCTTTAAACCTGGGCTCTAAGAAGAATTTTAATAAGAACAAATGAGGCTTTTTGGGATGAATAAGTATTCGAGTCCATAGAGATGAATGTAAGGACTGACATGATTCAACACTTATAAATGATCTGGAAGAAAAAGTAAGCAATAAATCTCTGATGGAGACAACCTTAAGTGCTTCTGGGTAGTTCAATGCCAAGGCACTGTGGACCATGTGTAGGGGGAGTGAGCAAGAGAGTGGCAGATGTGATGCAAATGTATTTGGAAGAGAACAATTCAAATTCTCCTTGCAAGAGGATGAACTACCAGTTAGCAACCATAAACAACACCTGGAATTACGGTATGGCCCCTGTTAGGCTACTGAAGCCAGAAAGGTTGGGGTATCATGGTGAAGAGCACTGAAGCAAAAGAAAAAATCAAACCACCATTCTTCAGCCCTCTCAACCAAAATGAAGGCACATCTGCTCCCAAAATGCTGTGTGGCTTTATGGCTATGCATCAAGAAATAGAAAACAGAACCTGCTGGCATATTCACATGTCTCCTGATTGTCTGCCAGACTCGATGAAATCACATATAGTATTTTGCACACAGCAATGAGACTAAAAATAACAATAACAAATACCATTTTGTTCATGCATTTAGTGAGTATTTACCTCAAACTGGCCAAATGCAAGGCGCCATCCTAGCAAATGTGGACAATATCATGACAAGATAACATATGCTGACCTCAAGTGGCTTACTGTCTAGTAGATGAAATGAGATATGGACATTATCTATATGACACAGAGCACAGACACGATAGAGGAGCAGATAAAGTGTTACAGAAACATTCTACACGCATTTAAAGAATGTTATTACATCGATAGATCATGTATATATAGGATCTATTTTTATTGACCTCATTCATTTTAAGGCTTAACCTGGACAGCAATGTTCACTGTGATTTTACTAAGTCACAGTTTCATTAATGTCAAGATCCAGTGGCTGGTATTGATTATCAAGTCATAGCAGCAAAAGGAAGATGGGTAGTTTCTGAATAGATCCAAACTCTGGGGCTACCATTAACAGTGGCCATTAAGAAGATGCATTTTTATTTCCTAATGGCAGAAAGTAGAAGACAGTTCAGTCAGCTTTCTGAGTGAGATCCGCCATTGTTTCTGTCTCCTTTGCCCTCAGGTTTCTCCTACAACTGCTGCAAGGTGCCAGAGCCATGCCCTAAAATGCTCTTTAAAATGGAGGGGAATAAAATTCAGATTCATGGTCAAGATGAAGTAGTAGCTAACATCCTGCTTTCAACCAAGTCAGCTTAGAGAAACCATTTACTATATTAAAACCAACAATTCTGTCCTCCCCTTCCCTATCCCAGGCCAAAAGGTACACATTGGATTTAGGAGATTAATTCTGTTTGTGGAACTGCCAGCTCTCTCCACCCAGTAAATCGGTGGTGCTGCACTGAAGGGCTCAGGAGAGAAATGTCTTTGGGAGTATCAAATTTCCATAGCCCTAAAGTAAGATGCCCCAAGGAAACCAGGTATATTAAAAGGAGTTTTCGTTTTGTACCTTCTCCTCTCTCCCCGTGAGTTCTGACACAGGAAACAAGCTCATGCTGCTAGCTGCCTTTGCAGTTATCAATGTCTCCTTCATGGACCTCTTTAATTAATGCAAATAGACAGACTTGCCCCCATTCTCCATCACTTCCACCATCACATTTACTTTTGCCTCTGTGTGTTAGTAGAGGGAGGGGCATGTTTATACAGGTGTCTCTCAGTTAACAGAATGCGTTTAACATGGAAATCGAGTTCCTAAATGTAATGAAATCACATTTCCGAATGAAACACACCTCTGAAGATCACATATTTGAAGAAAATAAAGAATTCCAAATAGATGATGTTATTAAAAATATCAGGAATGAAATCAGTGAAGAAGTATCTGTCTGCTGGGTTTCTAATGTATCAGGTATATTACCAGATGTTATGTAAGATTTTTTTTCTAAAAGTTGAATATATGGCCCCTATTTTCAAGAAGCTTACAATCTAGCCAGGAAGACAAGTTTTAAAATATACACAAATTAAAATAAGAATTAAATATTAGAAAAGTACCAACATGTCTGTTAAGTCCAGAAAGTTTAAGGGATAGACAAGAATGAGTATAAATGATAAACTTCATTTCAAAAGAGGCCGAAGTTGTTGTAAATCACTAAGGCTTTAGGAATTTCTACTTTCTAGCTAGACTCACTTCATGAAACAGGGTAAAGCTGAAGGCCCTATTGGCAAGAGTTTCAGTTTTTGTGTTCTGCTTTTGGTATTTTTAATTTTAGGATGTATGCTAAATATAGCATGACATTTTTAATATTGTTAATATTCTCCACCATCCAATACCTAAAGATAATTATTTTTAAGGAACATTTCAATTAATTAAGGAATATTTATATTATTCAAATCATATTTCATCTGGTTTCTTTTATTTTAAGGGTACTTAAAGTGAATATTACCTTCTCTGGGAGCTACAGATTCACAAACCCATTCTGTGCTTAATAAGATAAGGATGCAACTTAGAAGAAGGTAGAGATTCCATTCTGTGGGTGCTTTAATTAACAAATAAACTTCTAACTTCAGTGCAAACAAAATAGAAATCTTAATTGTTAACCAAATAACCTAAACTTGAGTTTTAAATGTCATTGTTTGGGATTCTTAGTTCTTTCTCTCCCTTCAACTCTATTATGCAAAGAGCCCGGAAAAGTGCAAAACTTAGAAGAGATATCAAAATCAAGCTGAGCATTTGAATTCGAAATGCAGAGGAAGAAAAGGAACATCTTGAAGAATCACAAGGGATATGACTGTTATTGCTTCAAATCACTTCGAGCACATGCTGCATTTTAAGTAAGTTGTTTGCCTGGTTTATGTTATTTTTTATAAATAAACATAAAACTATAATCTAAAATGCATGGTGAGAATCCAGATAATTGCTTTTATTTTTATAATTGAGAGTCAGCTGTGTCTCAAAACAGTGAGTCTGAAAGGTGCTCTGAAGATGACACATTGCATGCATTCAAAATAACATGGGAGGAGGACTTCCTTAGTAAAAGAGAGCACATGTAGTCACTGCATGAGTGTTTGAGTTTTTGTTTAATTCTTCTAAAGTTCCCAGAAATATGGACCAAGATATTCATATGTTGAGAAAACGTAGGATCAATTATTCTGTTGCTAAATTAAAAACTAAAGTGTCCCCAAACCATCCAACTTCACATTCACATACACAAATTATAACATCATAGTTCAAAGCTTCTAATTCTAATTACTGTGCCAGTATTAGGCTTATAATGCGCCCCATTCTTGATTATTCAAAGACTAATTATCTAGGCCAGGCATTTAAGCTTGTCCCTATTCCCTTGGTTTTCTGCCATTTGGTTATTTTAAGGTTCACTAGCCTCTTCCCATGTAGGGCAGAGGAAACAAAAGATGAAACTCAAATCAGAACATTTTAACTTCCCACCTGAGCTACTAAAAATTATGGAATAGAGGAGGAATAATTAACTTGACAATTGAGTTTCTCTATGTATTTGATTTATTCATAGTGTTCTATTTCTCCAATGATAAGCTGACCAGACGTCTTGAATTTAGTAAAATAACACTTGATTTTGACTCTTTGACCTTCCTATTGTTTCACTCTATCGATTAATTTTGTGTCTCAGATCCCAGTTCTTCCTCCCTTTGTCCTTCCTTCTCCCTTTCCTTTCTCACTGTCAGCAGGAGTTACTAATGACAGACCTTTTATTTCTGACTTTGAAGGGGAATCCCTAGGATTTCCAGGCCTTTCCCATCACACTTTTAACTCCACTCGCTTTGCTAGACTAGACCTTCAACTCTGTATGCTTATATGCTACCCCTAGCAGAGAATGGGGTGCAGCCCTGTCACTCCTCCCTCTGTCTCAAGTTTTATCATGTCTTCAACCCCCAGCTGATGTCTTGTCACTTTATAGATATTTAAGATGATCCACTATCCCGCTTTCCCCTAATCCCCACTCCCACTATGTATCTCTGTAAATAACAAAAATTCTCAGCCAAAAGGATATAAATCAAAGCATTAAGTCTTTCAGTCCTGCCTCTCCACTGTTGGTTGTTCACCAGCCAAAGACACAATAATTTCCTACAGTTCAAACTGTCAAGGATTCAATCAAAAGCCTGGACCACAGGGAGGAAGGATCCCCAGGGAAGAATACATCTGCAAATAAAATCCCCAAAACCCATAGGATTCATCTTCCATTAACTCCGTGTGGGCACCAAACCCCTGTTAAGCCTGTAATTTTCTGTCCAACATTAGAAACCTCAGGCTCCTAGACACAGCCTCAAACCTGAAGGGTAATGACCAGCTGTCCTCCACACCCTCAAAGTCTAAAAGGTGCATCACAGTTCCAGGATAATGCGGGAAGAGCAGAAGATTTCTGGTTACAGGTCACAGGCTCATCGTCTGTTCTAGTATGGTTATATAATGGCCTGTTCTAGTCTGGTCTACGTGATCTGATGGGATAACTCACATATCTATATACCTATATCTAACGGACACTGGGTGCTTTACGTGCATCATCTCTAATCATCACAGCAACCCTGAGATAGGTACTACTAATATCTATCACACATGAGAAACTGAGGCCCCACTTGCCAGGAAATCGCAGAGCTGGCTTCAAACCCAGATTGTCTGACTCTAAAGTCCATGCTCATTCTACTACGTTATTATAAATCCCAGCCCTGAACTTTTTGCCAATTTATCTAGTCTTATTTCTCCATGTTTCCCATATATCCAGTTTCTACCAGTCAAATGTTCTTATGAGCAAGTCTAGAAACAAGCCCTCATTCCTATGTAACTGACCACATAAGACCACTTAGGACCTTCCACTTAAGACTAGGCCCCACCAGGTAGATTACAGCTCCTTCCTAGGATTCTTCAACCCAGGCCAGGGTCTGCATTAACAAAACTCTTTTCCAGGTGGGCTTTTATAAAGTCTACCATGGAGGACAAGGGGGAAGAAAATAAAGTGGTACTACAGAAATGTAACTGGCATATGGAACCATTGACTAAGAAATAGAAAAAAAGGATTAAATATCCAGAAAGTTAATATCAATAGCAAGATACCATTGAGTAATAAAATATAGCAACAATTGATACAGCTTTTAAAATAAATAAAATAGAATATTATAAACATTCCCGAAAGACACAAGGTAGATGTGAACACATGGAAAGATACCCTTTATTCTTAGATAGAATGATACAAATTTATAAATGGCCCTTCCTAAGTTAATTTATAAGTTTAACTCAATCCCAATAAAAATATGAACAAGCTTTCCTATTGAGTTAGAGAAGTTAAAACTAAAGTTCATATGGAAAAACAAATATGCAAGAATAGCCAGAAAAATACTGAAAAAAAAAAAACTGTAAAGGTGTGGTAAGGAGGCGAACATAGGACTACCAGACATTAAAATATACTATAAAGCCTGCAAGTTCTCATTTAATCTTCAGGTTAGATAGAGCTTTTAATTATGATTCAAAACCCAGAGGTAACAAAAGAAAAGATTAATAAATTGGACTACATAAAAATAAAAATTTTGTATGGCCAAAGAAAAAACACCATAAATAATCAAAAGACTATGACTAACTAGGAGAAAATATTTCAACACAACCACATACAAGAGATTAATATCCCTATAATATAAAGAACTTTTAAAAATCAAGAACTAAAACTCAATAGAAAAATAGAAGAATGGCATGAACAGACACACACGCACAATCTAATGTGGCCCTTTAACACATAAAAAATGGTCAAGCTCACTCACAGAGAAATGTGAATTAAACACTGAAATACCATCTCTCATGTATTAGATTGGTGCAAATTTTAAAGTATGACAACATATTCTCTTGGCAAGGTTGTGGGGAAGCAAGCACTCTACACATTGCTGATGGGAAGGCAAACTGATATGAAACCTCTTGGAGGGGAATTTAGCCATATCTAACAAAACCACATATGCATGGAACTTTTGACTCAGCAATTCCACTTCTGGGAATCTAGCCTGAAGATACCTCTTCCACAACACAAAAATACAAATTCACAAGATTATTCATTGCACCATTGTAATTGCAAAATACTGGAGACAATCTAAATGCCCATATGTAGAAGAGTAATTGAAAAGCTATAGTATATCCAACACAGTGGAATACTGCATTATATGCAGCTGCAAAAGAGAATAAGGAAGAAGATCTCTATGAATGACATGGAGTGATTTCCAGGATACATTGTTAAGCAAAAAACTTTAAAAAGCGAAGTACTAAAAGAGTATCTACAGTATGCTACTTTTCATATACAAAAAAAAAGGAATGTCAGAAAATATATATCTGCTCATTTGTGCAAAAGAAACGCAAGAAGGGTAAACCAGTAATTAATGAGCACAGTTACTTTCTGGTTGTCGGTATAATAAGGAGAAAAGGGGATATGAGAAAGGGTGGTGAGGATGGGGGAAGCAACATTTCTCAGAATATACCTTTTTAGACAGCTCTCTCAGACCCAGGATAAAGTTTCATGGTGATATATATTTTGTGGATAATGAGAGCCAGCTGTCCACTGTGAGTAAGAAGTTACGAATCAGGAAAAGATAAAGGCTAGAACAAACCCTGTGCTGTTAAGTTGGAATTGGAGGTGCCAGTATAAACTCATGGATTTTAATGTATATATAGATGGATACATACAAAAATCAAAATATGTGTATACAGCTGTGTTTGTATATATTTCCTAATTCTGTCCACTTGAGCAAGCCCAGAAAAAGGACACCCAGGAGCAATAACAACACCTAGGGCCCAGATCCTGGTTTCTCAGAATAGTAGTTCCCCAAAGATATGTGCCAAGACACATCCCACAGATGCCTAAAACCACAGATAGAACCAAATCTTGTATATTGTTTTTTTCTTATACATACATACCTTTGATAAAGTTTAATTAATAAATTGAGCAAAGTAAGAAATTAACAACAATAAAATAGAACAATTATAAAATATACTGTAATAAAAGTTATATGAATATGGTCTCTCTCTCTCTCTCTCAAAATATTGTATTGTGTGCTCACCCTTCTTGTGATGATGTGAAATGATGAACTACCTTATTAAATGGAAAACCTTCACCTTTTCACTTATAGAAAGCACTTTATGTCTTCCCTTTGGCATATGCAAATTGCCAGCATCACTACTCTTATGTTTTGGAGCCATTATTAAGTAAAATAAGGGTGACTTGAACACAAGCACTGCGATACTGTGACAGCCAATCTGATAAATGAGACAGCTCTTAAGTAACAAACGGGCTGGTAGCATATGTAATTTGGATACGGTGAACAAAGGGATGATTCACATTCCCGGCAGGGCAAAGCGGGACGATGGGAGATTTTATCACGTTACTCAGAACAATGCACAATTTAAAACTTAGGAATTGTTTATTTCTGGAATTTTCCATTTATTATTTTTGGTCCACGGTTGATCACAGATAACTGAAACCACATAAAGTGAAACTGTGGATAAGGGGTGGGTGGCTACTGTAACATTTTCCAATAAAAAGGATCGGGGCTCCTTGGAGAAGTGGCTGGTTCTAGTTCTGGGACAGAAAAATTACAAGAGGAGCCAGAACATCTTGTAGTGTGAAAAAGCAAAGTGCTCAAAAAAGTGACAGACCTATTGAAAGGACACAGAAGCCAACTTGGCCAAAGAGCTCCCAGTGGCCAAAGCTAGGTCATTTTGAAGAACAAAAAGATAATAAGAATAATAGTAATGAATTATAGTCCATAAAATATACAGTAAATATCCATGAGTCCATACTAATCTAAATAAATAAGCAAAAATAAATGGGGTAAACAGTCACAAAAAGACAGACAGTGTAACAAATCCTCTTCTATGACATTTCTAGAGTAATCAAATTCATAGGGACATAAAGTAGGATGGTGGAGGTGGGAAGGGGGAGTTAAGGTTTAATGGGTACAGAGTTTCAGATGGGGAAGATGAAAAAATTTCTGGAGATGGATGGTGGTGATGGTTGCACAACTATGTGAATGACTTAATGCCACAGAATTGTATGTTTCAATATAGTTAAAATGGTAAATTTTATGTGATATATTTTACCACAATAAAATGCTTAAAATGTATTTTAAAAGGAACGATAAAAATAAATAAACTGGAAGAAGGCCCAGCTCTTCCTGACAGCAGAATTCTAATTAATAAATGTAGAAGGAATAAGGGGAAATAAGATCTTCAGGAGGCAAACATCAGAGTACTAAGTGCTGAAGCAAGAACTACTGATGGATGTTACATTTATTGGGAAAAAGCATGATGGGAAACAGAATATCTACATAGTCAAAGTATCTCTGCCTAAAATATTTGTTAATTACAAAGGGGGAAAGAGTCACTTTAAAATGGAGAAATTTGGCAGATACTGTCTTAGCTATGTGATCAAAGTTAACACTGGCTCCCATAAGATATGTCGACATGAAGGACATAGCATCCATTCTGTGATATTCCTGCCAGAATGCATATCCTAAACCCTATCATGAGACAACACCAGACAAATTGAAACTTAGGGATATACTACAAAATAACTGGTCTCTAAATTTTCAAAAGAATCAAGATCTTTAAAGTCAAAGAAAGACTGAGGAACAGTTCAAGACTGAAGGAGACGAAAGAGACATGACAACTCAAAGCAACACATTTCTGAACCATTTTCTGTAAAGAATACTATTGGGACAATCAGACAAAGTGGAGTGGGGCCGGAGGAGTAGTTGGTAGCAATATATCAGTGTTAATTTCCTGATTCTGATGGTCGCATTGCACTAATGTAGGAGAATGTTCTTATGTGTAAGAAATTTCCCTAAAGAACTTGGGAGTAACAGGACATCAGGTCAGCAATGTATCATCAAATTGGCAGAAAAGAAGTTACTTGCGCACATGAATTTGAGATATTTTCAAAAAAAAAAAAGATAATTATTATTAAAAGATAAAGGGCCAGAAAACATGAAAGAGTGGGAGAAGCTCCAACATATATCTTATGTAATTCCAGAAGCACTAAATAGAGAAAGAGGCAGAGAGGAATCATTGGCAGCAATAACAGCTGAGAACGGCTAAGAATTTTCCAGGCCGAGGAGTGAAGAAAGACATGAGTCCTCAGAGTAAATGTCTGCATTAATTGCAGAGACAGAAAAACAAAAATAAGTCCACATCCAAGCGTACCCTAGTAAAAATTCAGAACAGCAGGGAGAACGAGAAAATCCTAAATGCTACCAGGAGAGAAGACAGATTACCTACAAAGAAGCAGTCATTACACTGAAAGCAGGCTTCTCATGGGTGAAATGACGCCAGCAGACAGTGGGGAAATAGCTTCCAAACGACACAGGGAAATTAACGAGAATTGTATATGGAGCAAAACCAATGCTGTTCTGACTGCAATAGGTCATGAAGGCAGATATTTCAGCAAGAAGAAAAATGAACCCAGAAGGAAGGAGTATGAGACAAGGAGCATAATTAGCAAAGAAAGTAACAAAATGTATTGATAAAGCTAATGTATTGATGGTTGCTAATGACAATAATCGTAACAAAAACTAATTTTGTGCCTCTAAAACCTGGTAAGACTAAAATTCTACATGACAATAAAATGGCAAATAGAAGAAAGGAATCTGTGGGTATTAAAGCCTGCCAAATTCCTAGTCTTGTGCAGAAGGAGAATAGAGAAACTGAAGGATTATAGACTTTAAGTAAAAAACTTAATGTGCATGGTAAAAATGTAAAGAAATTATGTTAAAAAAACAGAATCTAGTATTTTCAAACTGCTGGGGTGGAGGTGGAGGAAAAAAGTAAAAATCTAAAATATAAAATAGAGCGAGAAAGGATAAAAATGCTTCATAAGTATAAAATAATAAGATGGTAGAAATAAGTCAACTATGTCATCAATCATCAATAACAATCAATAGAAACATTAAAATCAGCTAATCAAAAAACTTACTATATGTATGTATGTATGTATGTATGTATGTATGCATGTATATATACATACATATATATATATACACACATCAGCAATGGGCTACTTTCAAGAGACACACCTAAAAAACACAGAAAGGTTGAAAAAAGAAGAGATGAAAAAAGATAGATCAGGCAAATACTAACCAAAAGGATTCTAGTGAGCAATACTGATAGCAGATAAAATGGAATTGAAGGCTGAAAACATTCACAGAGATAACATTCACTTTAAAATGAATTATTAAAAGTCTACAAGAAAATGTAACTATCATGAACTTATACACATTTACTAATACAGCTTAGACATATATAAATGAAAAATTGATAGAATTACAAAGAAAATTGGAAACATCAACATTTATAGTGGGAGATTTTAACATAATTGTCTCAGACACTGATAGATAAATTAGACAAAGAATCAGAAAACACAATTAATAAGCATGATATATTGAAAGGAAATATTAAGAAAATACTAGACCCTCCAAAACAGAGAATATCATTTTCATGTAAATGTGGTAAATTTACAAAAAAATTAAGTTTATAAAGAAAGTTTCAATAAAATTCAAAAAGTTAATAGCATACAGTTTTATACTCTGCCACACTGCAATTAAATTAGAGTCAAAAAGAATAAAAATAAAAATAAAATTTTAAAAATTGCACTTTTAAATAATCAAAGGTTAAAGAGGAAATTACAATGGGATTACAAAAGATTCAGAATTTAATGGCAGTAAAAACATTTGTTCTCTGACAGTGTTCTTTCAAAACTTGTAGAAAGCAGCAATACCAACCCTGGACTTTCTTCTCTCTTCTGCTCCCCAAGCCCATTCACCTAGAGCCAAGGCTGAGACAGGCAAATAAATTTCTGCCTACCTGGAGAATGCAGGAGGGGTGGGGCTTTTTTTTAATTTTCAATTTAATCACTGTAGGGGTCACCTTTCAAGTCCTGGACTTACCCCAGAGATCTTTAATCCAACTTCCCACCTTCCTTGGGACCTCACTTTCTCTCCCACTCCCCGTTAAGATTCTATTAAAATTGAAGCTCAAAGGATAAAAATAATGGAAACTAAGGATGTTGTTACTGTCCTTCTAGGTTCAGAATTTATCTTGAGATTTAAAAAAATGTTTCATTCTGCATTTTAGATGTTTATATTGGGAGAGATTCTTAAGATACATAGTCTACCATTTTGCCCAAATGGAGTGTCACTATTAGTCAAATTACCTATCCCCTCTGTGTCTCAGTTTTCTCTTCTATAAAATGGGGATAATAATAAAATCTACCTTCTAAGTTTGTTGTGGGGAGTTAATGAGGGAATGCATGTAAAACATTTGCGCTACATAAGTGCTCAATAAAGGCTGAGTATTAGCAGCAGCACTTGTAATATGAACTTGATACCGATAAGGAAAGTACAAAAATAATCAATATTATAGAGCAATCTCACCTATAAACATACATGGAAAATTCCTAAGTTTTAAAAAAAAAAAAGTTAAGCAAATGAAATCAAGTGAGGTATAAAAAGAGTACAAAATGGCCAGGTAAGTTTATCTCAGGTGGTTTAAATAAAAATTCACCAATATAGTTGACCATACTAAAAGATTAAAGTAAGAGACCACATGACCATCTTAACAGATGCAGTTGAAAGAATAGAATTTAATTTTCATTCATTATAATTACTGTCAGGAAAGCAGGAGTAAAAGAAAACCTCTTTAATCTAATAGAGTAGCTACAAAACACCCAGTGCAAACGTCAGAAACCAAGGTGAGTCTTTAGAAGTATTTCTCCTGAAGCCATAAATAAAACAAGGAAGTCTACTTCCACCATGATCACTCAACATTATACAGGATTTTCTAGACTAGTCCAATAGAAATGAACCGAGAGCTGCATACGCATTTTTTAATTCTCTAGCAGGCACATTTTTAAAAGTAAAAAGAAACAGAAAAAAATTAACTTTAATATTTTATTTAACCTAGTATATCCAAATTATTATCACTTCAACATATAACTAATATAAAAAATAATTAATGGGATATTTCTCATTCTCCTTAGAGCACAACTCAGATAAGCCATATTTCAAGCACTCAGTAGGTACATGTGAAAAGGAACTAAACCTCACATGTAATCAGGAAAACCCGCCAGAATGACAAAAATTTAAGTCTTACAGTGACAAGTACCAGCAAGGATATGGAGGACTCTTATACATTGCTGATACAAGCATCCTACCACTTGGAGAATGATATCTAATATTTGAAAATGTCTATAATATTCAGCCCAACAATTCCATTTCTAGATGCACACTTTAGAAAAATTCTCTCTTAAGTGTATAAATAAATATTTATATTTTTCAAGGATGTTCTTTCTCCTCAATATAGTTTGTAACAGGAAAAAAAAATGCAAACATTCTCAATAGCCAGAGGTAGAAAAAGGAGAGACAAATTGAGATACACTCACACAATCGGATAATACACAGCAGATAAAATGAACTAGATGTAAATGCACTAAAATGCTACAGCTCAAAAACAATAATAGGACAATATGTATAGTATGATAGCATTTTATGTAGTTTACAAAATGTATAAAACTAATACTATACATATTGTAGGCATATTACATATCTAGTAAAAATATAAACATTATAGGGATGGCCATACAGTGGATTCGTAGCAGTGATGGCTCTGGGAAGGAACAAAGGGAGGGAATGAGAATGAGAAAGGAAGGGACCAAAGATCTATCAGTGATTTCATTGATTTTTTTAAAAATCTGAAGCAAATACAACAAACATCATTTGGAAATTTTTTTTTTGATGGCTATATAAGTATTTCACAGTACTGTCCTTGGTACATTTCCATATTTTTGAAAGTTTTCATAATTTTAATCATATATGTTTCTTTCTATCAAGGATGAAAAATTGTTACTAGCTACATAGAAATAGAATATCTGCCATTAAAAGGAAACTTAAAGGAAATGAAATCTACACATTAAGATCTGTGTGTACACCTACACCTAGATGCACACGTGTCGGTGGCAGAGGTCCAGTCTGGTATCAGACATGCCAGGACCTGTGTAGAGAAGAGTGTCTGGCACCAGCAGACACCTGATCAGTACTGGGTCAACAAATGCAGTGACGTATGTGGCACTGGTGGGTGGACCTTTGAAAATCGATTTGCCTGAAGGGAGGTTTGCCACTGTTGCTTAAGAATGAGAACTTGGTTTTGCAGGTACATTTGAGGATTCACCATGGGGAACAGAATATGGTACCTGCCCAGGTATTGGTCTTTAGTCCAGCTGAGGTCATTGCTTTAAGAATAGAGGAAATATGTACAGGGGAAGTGACTTTCCCCATGTTACTCTGAACGCAGCAATTCTTCTTTGGTAGCCAAGAGACAAGTGTATCACACATTGAATGAGCATGAGTGAGTTGAAGAAAGGATATTTTTCCTGCTTCCTCAGACCCAGCATGGCTTTGGCTTAACGAGGACTCCAGGAGACTCTGATTTACTTTCGTACCTCAAGGATTTGGTATAAAAATCTGTATGCATTTCTGATAGAGCTCCATGGTAACCTGACATGGCATTACCCGGTTTTCGGTATCTCCAGATCAAGCCACTTCCCCACATAAAATATTTATGTACCATAAAAGCTTATCTAACAACAATTTATAAAAAGATAGATGAATAGATGAAAGACAGGTGACAGATATATCGAGATATTTTTCCCCTATTGGAGAAGATTTCTACTCTGTGAGATAAAATTTAGCTGCTAAGACATTTAACAATATGCAAATTCTCTGTTAAAAAAAAAAAAGCAAGATCCTCAGGAATGTTTTGCAATTAACTGTGCTCCATGCATAACAAACCTAAATATGAGAATTGGCAAGCAGACCTACAGATAGTGGAAAGAAGGGAACTCTGAGTGCTACACGTGGTCTTTTTTGGCTCCAAGTTAAAGAGGACCAGGATGCGGTTTCAATTTTGGATGTGCTAATTATGTTTGTCAATTGTGAGCTTTGCTTAATTAATTAGTCATGCAAATTTAACTTTAGTATTTTTTGCACATCTAAATCATTACTATAGCAATTAAAAGGCTGCTTTGATGAGCTCCTTTTACAGTGTGTAGCACAGCATACTTTTGTCAACTTCCTTTGGTCAATTTAGCATCTGGGTACTGTTTAAAGAAAATATATTCTATATGTTTGGGGAAAAATAACAACCAAGACAGGTGACAAGAAAGATGGCTTAGCAGTGGAAGATAAGTCTGCAACTGTTGGCACCATAAAATCAGTGACTACAGATTGGAAATTGTCACAGCACATGTGCAGGAGGAGTTCCCAGAGGTGGAGAGAGTTGGTGTGCTGTATAAATGAGGAAAATGTTTCCTTTGGTAAATTAGTGTGGGAAGAAGTTAACGGTAAGAGATTTATTTGTCTGGCACAAAAATCAAAGTCAAAACCTATAAAACACCGTAAGAACCAGGCTTGTTCCTGTCTGGTAGACCTAGCCTGACTCTCATAATCACTAATAAATACTGTGGCCAGGTGAAGCCTGTGCCAAGTCAAGCTCTCCCCAAGGGCCATTTCCTACTTAACAAACCCACTTGTCAGGAACATTTTATGTATTAGGTTAAACTTCCTCTTAATTGCTAAATAGGTGTTGCATTCCCCTATGAACCACCTGTGGATGTGGTACTGCTTTCCTTTCCGCAGAGAATCTGACACAGCGGGATTTAATATATTTTTCCCATTCCACACTGGAAACAAGTAGCAAATTCAAGAACAAATACAAGCTTTTAGTCCCCCATTCAGAGCTACGTGTCAACCCGATCTTCCCATCCCTTCCCCTTACCATCAGCCCTACAGGCAGGATCATAGCAAGCGACAGCTCATAAGTTATTATGTGTCCATGATGTTTTCAAAGTACAGAACTAGCAGTAACTATTTAGAGAATACAACCTCATTTTTCATTTTAAAGTAATCTCAAAGGCTAGTAACTTCACACATCTGGTTTGTCTCTGAAGGTCACCAGCATCTCTGATAGAATCTAGCTGTGGAATGGAAATAATATTTCATCAAAGAAGTGGATGATCCATAGGTGGCAAATTAAAAACCAATATTGAATGCCATGAGGTACATTAAAAGGGAGGGGGAAAATGGCTCTGGGTGACTCATGGAAAACTCAGTGCCAACAAGAATAAAGGGATGGGAAAAGGTGAAAGAAGAAAGAGTTTCTCAAGGAGTCATCAATGATTTAAAAAAAAAAAAAAAAGGTATGCATTTCCTGAGCACTCCAGGACAAGTTATTAAGGTATTAGTCAGGCTTAAATAAAGGTGGCCCTGTCTTTCAGAAATCTGAATATCCTAAATAGAGAAATTTAATAACTAAACCAACATGGTTTGTCCCCTCTACTGTATTCCATAGTTCCTTAATACCCAAAATCCTCCAGTACCCTGATAAAACAAATTTATTTTCAAACTTTTCTTCAACTTTCCCCCCAGTACCCCACACATATGGGTATGCAGATACATGAATGCATACACACTGAATACATTCCTTTTAAATTCTTGTATATTTAGGGCTTCTCAAGAAAGACCATGCTGGAAACTAGTTCCCTCCCACCTGCGCAGGGACCTCCCTTAGTAATCATGCGCGCGTGCGCACGCACGCACACACACACACACACACACACACAGCATTATCTTCAATTTTCCATCCTGGATTCCTCTCCTGTGCATATTGATAAGCTCCTGCCTCCCACCCCATCATTTTCTCTAGCGATCATGCTCTCTCCCTTTCTGACTTCATAGCCATTCTCATGAAGAAGATAACTAGTCTTAGTGCCTCCACTTCCTCACCACTTCCTCACTTCTCAGCCCACTGCAATCTGGCTTCCACTGAAACTGATCCTTGCTGAAGTCACCCAAGCCTCTCCATTTGCCAAATCAAGTGAAGATTCCTCAGTCTAGCTTATGAGGTCTTCCTGAAACCGCTGGACTACTGATCTCTCCCTTCTTAAAATTCTGCCTCCAAAGCTTGTTTACTGGTTGATATCTGTCTGTCTGTCTGTCTGTCTGTCTGTCTCTCTCTCTCTCTCTCTCACTCTCTCTCTCTCCTCCCTCCCTCTCTCTCTTTCTGTTCTTCTCTCTTTCTCTTCCTCCTTAACCCCCAATCCACCACCTCCCGCATTGCCTCTTGCTCTTCCAACATCTCCCTAGAAGTTAAAAACCCCAGAGGTCCTTCCTTATAGTAGATACAGTTATCTAAGTCAGAAGCCTGGGACTTAGCCATCATCTTTATCTCCACATTGAAAGTACCTCAAGTCCTATTGATTCCATACCTTCATTTTCTGCCTAGCCTCTCTGAGCTCTAACCTATTGTCCAAACTGCAACTACAGTGAGATTTCTAAGAAGCAAATATGATCATATCACTCTCTTGCTTGACACCCTACAGTGGTTCCCATCAGTTATAACTGTGGATTTATAACTTTTTTAAAAAGAGATATTTTCTGCACTGGGAAGCTACAAATTATATATGGCAACACAACGCTTGACAACTCATATGTGCTCAATAATTATTGAGTAAAATGAAGTCAAACTTAAAACATGCATACATGTGAGACTGAGTGTTTCCTGCTGAAGCAGGGGGCAAAAGCAACTCCCCGCCTCTTGCCCTGATCACACTCCCACCAACACCTCAGGCACCTCTGTGAATCCCCTGGTGCTCGAGGGCATATCTGGAAAACAAGACACCTGTGAGATAGAGGTCAAGCTTCCTAGCTTGGCTAGAGATCCTTGGCAAACTGATTTCTACCCACTGTCCAACAGCATTTCCAACTGTTCTCCATCTTCACCCTTCACATCTGCCTTACCAAAATGAATTACTTGCACTGTTGGGATGTGTCAGAGTTTGGCACATGTAGTTCTTTCTGCCTAGAATACTCTTACCCTCCTTTATAGCATAGAAAACCCCAATTTATTCCTCAAGACAAACTCAAAGATAGAGCCTTTCCTGATCCATAAGCAGAAAGTAACACTCCCTTTGTGCCATAAATATACCTCACACATATCTTTATTATAAACCTTGTCACATTATGAATCAATTTTTATTTACAGGTTTATCTCCTCTACTGGGTTATGAAGGCAAGAATTGTTTTGGATTTATTTTGTACCCCAGGGCCTAGCAAAGTGCCTGCTACTCAGGAGTTACTCAATATATATTTGCATAATAGACAAAATTCTACTGGAACAAATCATTCTTTTATCTCATTTCCTTCTTGCAATGAGGTGGAAAATAAACAATTTTTAATCCTTTCTATCATTTTGCTAGTCACAGGGTGTCCCACGTTAAAAATTGGCCAGCTAATCTTCTATTATCTATGTTTCAGCAGAAATGAATCAGGATTAAGCCTTGTGGATTCACCTAAATATTTAGAGAGAATATTAGTCTTTTTAATTGAAATTGAGATGTCTGAGATCTAATGGGTTATTATAACTGTCCTTCTCTTGGGCGCTGTTGAAATAATGTCTTGCATCTTAGATTTTATATAATAAAGTAAGAAAGGAAAAACATGAAGATCATGTTTGTTTAATGTGGGCAAAATCAACAGAGCACAAGAATCTGATCCCTTAACGGATTCAGATGGGGGCCATCTCTTTAATGATATAAGATCAGAAATGAGAAACATGAGATGTAGTTAGTTAAACAATATTTGATGGCAAAATTTAATTCAAGCTATGCAAAGGAGAATTTTCCCAGGCAATTAAAAAATATTCTTTAATTCTCCTCTGTTGGTCTCCAGAGTCAGTGTTTCTACATCAGTTTTTGCATCAGTTTCCTTATGATTCTGAAACACTAATGTGTTGGTCCTCTGGTAGATGATTTTGTCTTCCATTTTTTGAGGCAGTTTTGCAATTATGTAGTAGAGAATCATATTCATCTTTGACATATATCATTCACTCATATTATGGTAACAAGTAGTTTATCTGCTATCTTATTAACCAAAAAATATCTGGTATAACCCAAGACTTCTGCACATACCAACATAATGTACTTGATGTATACAAAGATGACATTGCAGGACACTGAAGTAGCCTCTAAATCACAGAAGAAAGATGAAATTAATCCCTGGAGTTTTGTTTCAAATCCAAGTGTATGTTATTGCGTTCTAATTCCCTGAAAAATCATGATTCATGTAGCGCATATATGGAGTGCGGACATGTGGATGTATAGAATATTTGTAATACCCACTCCCCCAACAATGACCCATAATAGAAAACTTACTCTAAATTAGGGGTTCTCAAATTGTGCTCTAGAGGTCCTTGAGAAAATCAGAAAACCCTTCAGGAGTTCCACAGGTCAAAAGTATATTTGTAGTAATACTAATAAGACATGACTTGTCTTTTTCATTCCCATTCTCTCACAAGTTGGAGTTTTCCAGAAACTACATGCAATATTGGAACATATTGAGTGTAAAAGCAGTTATGAGAATCCCATTGCCTTCTATTAAGCCAGACCTTAAAGATAGCAAAATATAAACAATCTCACTAATTTTTTGTTTTAGAAAATAGTTATATTTTATAGAAATATTTTATGTTAAAATGCAATGCGAGAATTTGGAATTTACTGTGCTTCCTGAATCTAAGGAGTCACATCTTTTGCCTAGTCTGGAAAATTTTCACCTATTATCTCTTCAAGCATTTCCTATTTCCCCTACTCTCCTTTCCATCTAGAATGCCAATACAATCTATGCTTATCCTTTTCAAGCTCACGTATTCAATGTCTTTCATATTTTCCATCCTTGTAACTTTGTTCTACACTTTGGATACTTCCTTCAGCTCTTTCCAGTTTGCTAATTCTTTTTACAACTGAGCCTAATCTTATCTCGCCTTTCTATTACATTCTAAAATTCGATTGTCATATTTTTTATTCTTAGAATTCCTACTTTGTTTCTTAAAATCTGTCAGGTCTTGTTTATGTGCTCTTAGTAACATCTTACTTCTGATATTATCTCCTTAAACCTTTTAAAAATATAAAACTCATTTTATATTCACTACCTGATTGCTCAATAATCTGAATATCCCAGAGGTCTGATACTACCCTTTTCTTGATTACTTTCATGCATGGAAATCTGTTTCTTCCTGTATGATACAATTTTAAGTTGTGAGTTTATGTTCGATCAAGCCTTATATCCATGGAAATCTTATGCAGCCTGGGTCGAAGACATAAGACTTTTGAGAGGATTTGCAGTTGCTTCTGTTAGGCATTCAAGGTAGCTAAGGTAATATATATTGGAACCCCTAATCCAACTTGAGGACAGGCCTGTGGTTATTAATTCTCAGGAGACACTTTTTTCCTGCTGTATTACAAGGCCAAGCCAGGGAATTTGTCTTATTATATCCTCTCCTGTTATTTTTTTCTAGTCCATCTTTTCATGGCAAGATGCAGTGCTTGAGGATTCCAGTTTCATGTGAGAGTCTTGGTTTCACCTTGGTTCTCCACTTTGTTGGGCCCAAGGTCTTTTCTTCATATGGCTGTTAAACACTTCAGCACCCTTATTGCCTGTAACAGAAAATGCTCCTGGACATTTGTGGCTTCAAGCTTCAGTGCCTGCTTCCTCCCTTGGTTTTCAGTTGCTTCTTCATTTTTGGTCCCTGAGGATTTGCCTTACTTTTTTGCAATCCTAGCTCTACAGATGAGATAGTTGTTACATACTGTTTAATATTTTTAGAAGGTTTTCAGATTTTCTAGTTTGTAATATTGCCCAGGAATATAAATTGGTACAATATTTCTGAAAGGTGAAAGGTATATACAACTTGACCTAGAAATTCTTCAGGGAATTTATTCTTTGGGTGGAAATTTGCAATATCTATCAAAGTTTAAAATATACATAGCTTTTAATTTAGCAACTCTGCTTTCTAGAAACTTATCTGACATACATACTCATACTTGTATCAAATGCCATATACATATTATTTGTTGCAGCAGGCTTAGTGAAAGAATGAAGACTGTAAACAACCTAAATGCCCATCATTAGTAAAGTAGTAGAATAGAGTACTATCCACGATATTCTGAATTAGTTAAAAAGAATCGAAAAGATCCATATGATTTGATATGGAAAGATATTTATGATTCAAGTTGCATGATTTCTTTATGTAAAAAATACAAGATATGCTTATATGTGCTTATACATTCATTAAAAGCTTCTGAAAAGATACATAATTAACAGTAGTTAACAGTAGTTTCCTCCAGGGATTGGAAATGAACCACTGTTTCACAAACATTGCTTCTAAAGAACAAATTATGCTAATTTGAAATTATTTTTTAACCATTTTTTAATGTCAGCTCCTTACTGCTTTATTATCATTACCAGTGTTACTGGAAGCATTTAAAAATAGTCTTTCTTTTGAAACTGTTCTATAATTCTTATCCACTATCTGTCATTCCTTACCTATCCCTTACCTGCCAATTATTATTCCAAGTAATCTGGTTGTCTTCTGCAGACTTTACCAGGACACTCATTTCCTAAAGCTCTAAATATAATGATAGAGGCTGAAATAGGTAGATTTCTTACTCTCATCTTCCCTGAGAAAGGAAGAGTCACAGTGTACAGGAAGGACTTAAATATTAAAATGCCATACTACTGCAGAGGGAAGGAAGGACTCATTGACAACTAAGTGAGAAGCCAGGCCTGTTACTTTAGCTGTGTCACAGCTTGATCAGCAAGAGATACTGATTTCAACATCTGAGCCCGGATGTAGCTTCTAGCTGAAGCTTGAATTTTCAGAGAGCTGCTTAATTTTTAAGGACTAGTAGCTGAGTTAGGCATTTATGCAGCTGGGAACATCTTCTGGCATAAGCCTGAAGGTTTTCTTTTGAACATCTTCATTCTTCCACATGATGAACTCCTGGTGATGACAATGCACAGCTTTAGTTACTTAATTTCCCAGCAGATTTGGATGCATAAATATGACAGAGCCCGTGTAATTTTACCTAGCCTTTCAAGTACTAAAATGTTACTTCCTTTTTCATTCTCCTTGAAACGGGCTTCATATTAGTGCCATGATAAAAGCTGGCCCAGATATTATTTTACTTCTGGACTATAATTTTCACCATTTTGTGATGTTATGTTACGATATGTGTTTAAGATGTTTTGTAAAAATAGGTTGCTTTGATTATGAGGGTGCAGTTATTTAACGTTTTATTGTTTTGGTTTTGGGGGTTTTATTTTGTTTTGTTTTAAGAATAGAGAAAATGATCAGAAGAAGACAGAAATTTTCTTTTTAGGAAGATGATTATTTCCCTTTTTAGCTTTTTAATAATATGATAGCACGTGTGTAGAGTTTAAAAACACACAGAAGAATACTATACATTGTCGCTGGATGCATGAAGCATCAATGATAAAACCATATCTGCCTAAAGCAGTATAAAACTGCAGGAGAGCCATGCTGGGTTCCCTCCAGCACAGTCGTAGACCAGGACTTGGGTGCAGGGTATTTATTGAGGGGCAACCTCTGGGAATAGTAGTGGAGGAGCAAGGAGAGTGAGATGCGGAAAGGAGAAAAGCCAGGACAGGGTGTGTTATGGAGGTAACTGCTTTTGGCAAAAGGGCTCAACTCCACTAGGACTTCTCAGAATTGTCTCTTCTAAGGGCGTTTATACAAGACTCTATCCCCTTTGGTTCACGTGTTTCCTGAGGGTGCTAATTCTCTCATACCTTATTTTTCCTCTCTGCATAATAGTTCCTTACATGAATTTTTTCAGGTTTATTGAGGTATATTTGATGAATAAAATTGTAATTTATTTAAAATGTACAACAGGATGATTTGATAGACATACATGGTAAAAAAGTTCCCATCATCAATTTAAATAACACATCCATCAACTCACACATTTACCTTTTTTTTTCTTTTTTTTGGTGAGAACACAAGTTCTACTCTTAGCAAATTTCAATTATACACTACAATGTTATCACCTAGTCACCATGTTATATACATCAGATCCTAAGAACTTATTCATCTTATCACTGAAAGTTTGTACCTTTTACCACCCCCACTCCCATGTGCCCCACTCCTCAGCCCCTGACAACCACCATTTTACTCTGTTTCTATGACTTCGAATCTTTTTAATTCCATATGTAAGTACCATCATGCAATATTTGTCTTTCTCTGTATTGTTTATTTCCCTTTCCAAAAGCTTGTTGTTAGTGTGCAGAAATGCAACTGATCTTTGTGTATTGATTTCTGTCCTATGACTTTACTGAATTCATTTATTATTTTTGAAATTTTTTAGAGGAATCTTTAGGGTTTACATACCATTTGCAAACAAGAGACAATTTTATTTCTTTTCCAATTTGGATGCCTTTAATTTCTCCTACTTGCCTAACTGCTCTGGCTAGTACTTCCAGTGTTCATTAGAGATATTAGCCTGTAATTTTCTGTGGCTTTCTTGTCTTACTTTGGTATCTGGGTTATGCTGGCATCACAAAATGAATTTGGAAGTGTAGCCTCCTCTTCTATTTTTTGGAAGAGTTTGAGAGGGATTGGCTTTTATTCTTCTTTAAATGTTTGGTAGAATTCACCAGTGAAGCAATCTGGTCCTGAGCTTTTCTTTGTTGGAAGGTTTTTGATTACTGATTAAATCACCTTACCAGTTATTAGTCTGTTCTTATTTTCTCTTTCCTCATGATTCTGTCTTGGTAAGTAGTATGTTTATAGGGATTTATCCATGTCTTTCAGGTTATCTAATTTGTTGGCATAAAATTGTTCAAATATTTAGTATTTCAAGTCATCAGTTGTAATGTCTCTTTTATTTCCGATTTTGCCTTCTTTCTATTTTGTCTTAGTCTAGTTAAAGACTTGTCAATTTTTATTTTTTCAAAAAAAATAACTCATTAATCTTTTCTATTGTGTTTTAGTCTCTATTTCATTTATTTCCTCTCTGAGCTTTGTCATTTCCTCCCTTCTAACTTTAGGTTTAGTTTATTCTTCTTCTTCTGGTTCCTTGATACATAAAATTAGATTGTTTATTTGAGATCTTTCTTTTTTCTTAATGTAGGCATTTATTGCTATAAACTTCCCTCTCAGAACTGCTTTTGCTGCATTCCATAAGTTTTGGTATGCTGTGTTTCCATTTTCATTTGTTTCAAGACATATTTTTATTTCCTTTTTGATTTCTTCTGTGACCCACTGATTGTCCAGGAATATGTTGTTTATTCACCACGTGTTTGTTAATTTTCCAATTTTCTTCTTGTAATTGATCTCTAGTTGCATTCCACTGTAGTCAGAAAAGATGCTTGATGTAACTTCAATCTTCTTAAATTTATTAAGACTTGTTTTGTGGCCTAACATGTGATCTCTCCTAGAGAAAGTTTTATGTGTGCTTCAGAAGGATGTATATTCTGATGTCATTGGATGGAATGTTCTATGTTTGTCTGTTAGATCTATCTGATCCATGTGTACTGTAAGTACAATGTTTCCTTATTGGTTTTCTATCTGGATGATCTGTTTGCTGTTAAAAGTGGGGTACTAAAGTCTCCTACTATTATTGTGTTATTTCTTCCTTTAGATCTATTAATATTTGCTTTATACATTAATGTGTTCCAATGTTGGGTGAATGTTTATATCCTCTTGTTGAATTGATCCTTTTATCATTATATAATGACCTTATTTGTCTCTTATTATAGTTTTTGGCTTAAAGTCTATTTTGTCTGACAAAAGTATAGCTACCCCTTTCATTTTCTTTCCATTTGCATGGAATATCTTTTTCCATATTTTCACTTTCAGTCTACGTATTTCTATAATGTTGAAGAGAGTTTCTCCTAGGAGCATATAATTGAGTCTTCCTTTTTTTATTCTTTCAGCCACTCCATGTATTTTTAAATAGAAAATTTGTCCATTTACATTTATAGTAATTGTTGACAGGTATAGCCTTAACTGTTGCCATTTTGTTAATTGTTTTCTGGTTGTTTTGTTATTCCTTTGCTCTTTTCTTCCTTTCTTGCCCTCTTCCATTATGATTTGAAATTTTCTGTAATGGTGTGTTTTGATTCCTTTATAGATTTCTCTTTTACAATGAGGCTTACATAAAGCACCTTATAACAGTCTATTTTAAGCTGATAACTTCAAATGCATATAAAAGCTTTATGTTTTTACTTTCGCCCCATGTTTTCTGTTTTTGACATCACTATTTACCTTTTTTATATTATTTATATCTATTTATATTGTGTGTGCAATATGACTATGAATTATTATAGTTATATTTATTTTCAAAACTTTTGACTTTTAACCTTTAACTAAACATCTCCTTCAATTATAAAGGACAATTTTGCTGGGTAGAGTATTCTCAGTTGACAGTTTTTCTTTCAGCACTTTGAATATATCACTCCACTCCCTTCTGGCCTGCAAGGATTCTGCTGAAAAATTTGTTGATAGTCTTAAGGGGGTTCCCTTGTATGGGATACATTGCTTTTGCCTTGTTGCTTTTAAGATTCTCTCTTGACCTTTAACTTTTGACATTTTAATTACAATGTGTCTTAGTGTGAGTCTCTTTGGGATCCTGTTATATGAAACTCTCTGGGCTTTTTGAATCTGGATGTCTGTTTCCTTCCCCAGGAAAGGGAAGTTTTCAGCCATTATATCTTTAAATAAGTTTTCTGTCCCTGTCTCTCTCTCTTCTCCTTCTGGGACCCTTAAAATGTGGATGGTAGTGCTCTTGATGTCCCATAAGTCTTTTGAGCTATTTTCACTTTTTTTCATTCTTTTTTTTCCTTCTGGCTGCTCTGATGGGGTGAGTTGCACTGCCCTGTCTTTGAGTTTGCTAATTCTTTCTTCCATTTGATCTAGTCTGCTGTTGAATGCCTCTACTAAATTTTTTTTCAGTTTAGTTATCATACTCTTCAGTAACATAATTTCTGTGTGGTACTGTTTTACATTATGTATCTCTGTTGAAATTTTCACTTTCCTCATGCATTGTCCTCCTGACTTTGGTGAGCATCTTTATGACTATTATTTTGAACTCTCTATCAAATAAAGCATTTATCTTCATTTCATTAAGATTGGTTTCTAAGATTCATCTCATTATTTTATTTGTAACATATTGCCATTTCTTAATTTTGCTTGACTCTCTTTGTTGGTTTCTGCAAATCATATAAAACAGCCACCTCTACTTGTCTTGACAGGATGGTCTCATGTAGAAGATGAACTTTATCAATCAGCCCAGCCCTAGCTCCTAGTAGTCTCTCAAACCTTTGTGGTTGTCCAAGTCACTGTCTTTGTTCTTAGTGGCTCCAAGTAGTTGAGGGTGTGCCAAGACCTATTCATGTCCCAAAGGAGAAGATTCCAGTCAGCAACTAGGTGCAGGCTGATTAGAAGGCAGACCCTCAGGCAGCACCTAGGTAAGCCCCTCCAGAGAGAATCTAGGAGATGGGCATTTTTGCCCTTTCCCTCTGTGCTGAGCCTGGATGTGTAGCCATGGGGAGAAGGAAGGTTGGTGCTCTTGTACCTGTTTAAAACTGCTTCTTTGTTTGCTACAGAACTATAAGACTTAAGAATGCAATACCCACTGGTTATCAGCCAGGTGTTCCAGGAGCCCATCCCTTAGGCTGTAGCCACAAAAGCAAAAGCACCAAGCATGTGTGCAAGTTCCTTTTAGAGGACTGCAGCTAGCCCCTAGATGTGTGCAGATTAGAAGCTAAATTCTCAGGCTGCAAGTTTTGAAGTTTGTGGTAGATCCTCCTCTAAGTAAATACTGAGAGATGGGCATTTTTACTTGCTCCATCTGTGCTGAGCCTTGGGGACATAGCTTCAGTGAGTGCTCGCACATCCATTAACAACTACTTCTTTATTTTTCACAGTCCTGTGGGCTTTGTGGACTCAACCCTGCAAGCTTTTAGAGGTAGGTATTTTAAGGGCCCATCCCTTGAGTGGGAGCCTTAAAAGCTGAGGCACTAGGTGTGTGGTCCAAACCCTTTGCTCCTCAAGAAGAAGCTGGGAGTTGGGGGCTCCCTCTAGATTGTATGGTGCTATGCCAAGCATGGGGTTTATGGCAATTGTGTCTTTCCTACCCCTTTCAATATAGGTATTTGCTTAGTTGCCTGATGTGCAGGAGTAACTCATTTCATTTCTAGATTTCTCTCAGAAGGAATTATTGCATGTTTCTCTGTACATCTGGTGCATCTGTGGGAGGAAGAGGTTCTGGAGCCTCCTATGTTGCCATCTTGGTCCCTCCTCACTTTTGAGTTTTTCTTCACACCAAAATCCATAAGAATTGGTACTGAGTTCTTTGGAGCATACAGATATGTTTAAGTAGAAATTGGAAGAATAGCAGTTTGTGAGATAATGTGTTCTGTGGGCACTAGAAGAGAATATAGGACAACTGGTCTCCAAAATATCTTTCATAACAGACTTCTTGATGCCACAAGTCTACAAATTCTTCGTATCTCCCAGTCCTTTATTAGAACAAAACAATTTAGAAAGCTGTTTTGGGGCCATGTTCAGTTCAGTCATTAAATTATATGTTCATCATATCACTTTCCAATGTGAGAAGCTGAGAATAACTTAAACATGAGACATAAAAAGAAGGTAGTGAACAAGTATAAAAGGGAGGACCATTGAGATATGTGAGGTAGGGAGAGAAATCTCTATGCCAGCAGCTAAGTACTGTACATTCAAAGGTGTTTCACTTGCAAAATAGAGTGAATAGTTTGAAAAAATAACAGTATCCAACTATCCAATTTTCTAAATATGGCCAAAGACATAGTACAACTAGAAATTACATTAGAGGTAAAAACATATGTGTTTAGAAAGGAACTTTAGGATTCCAATTCTACCGTCATGGTACACTAAATAGAAATGAAACTGTTTCTTACCCCAAACACATAGAACTTCTTGGTAAAATATTACTCCCCAAGAATTTAATACATAGCTGAGTTTAAAAGAAAGTGAGAATTCTCCAGCTGACAGAGTTACATTGGGAATATAAGGCCTGAGCAGCAGTGGAGCATACTGAGGAGGTGGTATTAAACCTAAATATAGGTCTTAGAGGCTGGGAGCTAGAAGGCACAGAAGGCAGGAAATGTGGCTTTGGGCTGGAAATAAGGCTTACACCAAATGCCAAGGCCCTGGAAGGGCTGCTTGGACTGTAGCAACTGAACAAGCAAAACTTCACCAACCAGCTCAGCAAAGTGAGAAGATGCTTGTTACCTGCCCAAACACTGAGTAGAAAAAATTCTCTTGTCTAGCAAGCCGTTCAGATACCCTTACTGAAAAAATTACCTAAGGGAAAAAGAAAACGAACCCAGAAGGGAAGACTGGAACACAAGAAGCAACGAGGAGGTAAAAACCTGGTAAAACAACATCAACATTAATAACAATGTCACATTTCATGGATATTAAAACAAGAAAGAACTTCAAAAATGGTCATGTGGGACTCAGACTGAATTTTAAAATGAGATCCAGCTATATGCCAATTCTGAGAACCACAGCTAAATCATAAAGATGTAGAAAGCTTTAAAAAATGATGGGAAAATATACCAGACAAATGCTAATGAAAGGAAGTTTGTATTAATATTAGTCAAAAATGACTTATGGGGAAAAAACAGTATCGCTAAGGATACATAATGGTAAAAGATTAGTTCACCAAAAGACGTAATAATTCTCAACATACATAAACCTAACAACATACCCTCAAAATATATGCAAGAAAAATTGAACAATAATGAAAAATGGAAAGATCGTGATTGATTTTTCAGCATGTCTTTATAATCAAAAGACAAAAAAAAAGTAAGGCTATAAATGATTTCTTAACACAATTAACAGACTTGATGCAATGGCAATAATTATATAGACTACTGCATCCAATTATTAGAGAACGCAAGGCTAGTTTAATGTTAGAAAATCTTTTAATGTAACTTACATTTATAGACTAAAAGAGAAAAACCATTATCTTACTCTATATAGAAAATCATTATTATATTTAACACATCATACTAAAAAGGAAAACACTCAGAAAATCAGGAATAAGGAAAGTTCCTAAACCTGACAAGCATATTTTAAAGCACTATAGAAAACATCATAATTAATAATAAAACTTTAGAAGCATTTCCTTTAAGACAAAGAAGAAAAGAAAATGATTATTATCACCACAACTATTCAACACTGCTCTGCTGATCCTAGCCACTGGAATAAGGCAGACAAATTAAAAAAGAAAGAAAACTTAAAGTAATTACAATGTAATCATTGATATGTAAGGCTGCCTAAAAGTTTTTGAAGGCTTTGGGTTGATTTTGATATTTCTGCAAAGAATAAGTCTACCTTCCTCAACTAAAATCCCCAAAATAACATTTCTTTGTTGTTAGGTATAGATTTATAATTTAGACTTTTCCAATCAGAGGCACCCACTAAAGGCTCTGATTCAGAATTAAGTGATGAGTAAGGTGTCATGTTATAATTATTAATAATGCTCCCTTTCAGACTCAAAAAATCCTCATTTGGATGATAAATTACATATTTATTTCAATTACATGGGCAAAAAGCAACATGTAGAGATATGTTTGGCTAATGTAAATAATGACAGAAGTGGCATAGATCTGAGGCCCTTAGCTATGAAAGACTGGACTCAGCTGCTTCTGTATCATGGTGGAGGATACACAGCACAGAGCCAGCAATCTGTTTTTTAATAAGCATTCAAAGTGATTCTGATTCATGCCCAAGTTTAAGAGCCACTGCTCTCAAGCAATTCTCGCCCATGTACATAGAAGAAATATATAAGCATGTTTACTGTGGTACTACTTATACTATCAAAACAAGTGGAAACAATCTCAGCATCTTTAATAAGGGAAGGGATAAATAATTGGCTTAGTTATACAATAGATTCTATACGTCGGTACAAATGCATGAACTATATCTCCATGGATAAGTCTCTAAAATCTAATGTTGAATGGGAAAAGCAAGTTGCAAAAAGACTTACATGGCATGATTCCACTTATTTAAAATTTTGAAACACTAACCATGAAATATATTACTTATGATATTTACATAATTTTTTAAAAACACAAAAACATTGAATGAATACCACATACTAAGTTCAAGAAAGTGGTTACTTCTAAGGAGGAAAGGAAGAAAATAGCTTAGGAGCATCATTTAACATTTTATAGAAAAATATGACAGCATTTTAACATTTGTTAAATCTGGGTGATGGGTTCATTGATTTTTGTTATATTCTATTTTTATTCATATTCTGAAAAATCAAATTTAAAATACATGTTTGTCTAAGTTAACTTTCACTTGATAAAATGGTTTTATAAAACATCCAGTAATGTTGCCATGTTTCATTTCCAGGAACCTATTGTCAGATAGAAGCTCAGTCCAAAATCAAAGATAAAATGCTATATCAAGCACCACGGTAAATATGTATTTTTAAGTTCAGTTTTTATTCAGCTTGATCCCTGGAATGGCTGGCAGTCAACAATTTAGGGAGGACAAAAAAATATCAATCCCTAATGAAAATTACAGGAATAACACATACATGGGACTGGCTTACCTTACACACTACAAGTCTGAACTGGTTGCTCTCCAGGCCTAAAGCCCAGTTGTCATCCTGAGATTTTCCTTCAGTGCTATCCTGAGAATTCCCTACACATTTCTTCTACTTCCTGAATCCCAAACCTCCTCTTTCTTGTTTAGTCCCTTATTGCAGTGAAGCACATCCTCCTGTGGCTTCTTGAGAAAAGATAAATGGATAAGCTGACAGGTTTCACCATTCAAAATGCATATTTTAACTTAATCTCCCTTTTTAGTCCTGCAGCTCACTCTCTGCCCCACTTTCTCAGTTTTTAACTTCTGACTTTCACTACAGGTTCCTAAATAAAAATTTCAGAGAAAGTGACTTTTATTTAATTTGCAAAAGCCAGGATTTGTTGTAGGGGAAATAAAAGATTTTAGGTCCCAAACTTGGATATTCAGAGAATAGGGTCTTTATCATAAGTTACAGAGTAGAACAGATGTAATTTATATTGTCAGGGCATCTCCCGGTACTCGAGAAAAAAAAAAAAAGCCCTATATGGGCTGGGGGAGGGCATGAGGGGGAAAGAAGCAAGAAAGTGGAGACTCAGTGAAAGCCTATTTTCTGCCTTGCCATCTTGGAATCGAAACCTGGAAAGATGATGGAGAGTCACAGACACACCTTAGGAAACATGGGTGGGCATGCTTGTGCTTCATTTCTCAGAGCACAGTGCAGGAAGCTGCAGTGTTAGCAGAGGGCTGAAGCAAAACGTGCTAAGAGGACAACCTTAACTTCAATCTGATTTTATGTATATCAAGCTAGAAAGGTGGGGAAAACACACAGTGATATGCCTGGTTTCTCCTCCTCCTAGAGGTAGCCTTAGGTTACATACCACCTTGAGTATTTTACGGTAGTGTGGTTAAAGTGAGCCAAGTACAGTCATTATGAAAAACAGTACAGAAGTTCCTCAAAAAACTAAAAATATAACTAACATCTGATCTAGCAATCCCACTTCTCAAAAAGACACCTGCACTCTTGTGTTCACTGCAACATTATTCACAATAGCCAAAGTATGGAAACAACCTAAGTATCCATCTACAGATGAATGAATAAAGAATACACACACACACACGCGTGCGCGCACGCAATGGAATATCAACCTTAAAAAAAGAACATCCTGCCATTTATGAAAACATGTATGGACCTACAGGATGTTAGACTAAGTGAAAGAAGCCAGATAGAGAAAGACAAATATTGCTTGATCTCAGTTATATGTGGAATCTAAACTCGAAGCGGCAGAAAAAAGAATGGTGGCTATCAGGGACTGCGGGGTGGAGAAAGTGGGGAGATCCTGGTCAAAGGGTACAAAGTTTCAGTTATGCAAGATGAATAAGTTCTAGAGAGCTAACGTACACATGGTGAGTCTAGTTAAAATGCTGTATTGTATATTTGAAATCGGCTAAAAGGGTAGATCTTAAGTATTCTCACCACACACACAGATACAGGAGGTGATGGATATGTTAATTAGCTTGACTGTGGTAATCATTTCTATATAAATATTTCAAAATATCACATTGTCTACCTTAGATATAAGGTATACAATTTTTATCATTTATACCTCAATGAAGCTGAAAAAAGTGGGTTTTAATCTATTCTCAATAACTAGCCCTGTGACCTTGAACCAGTCACATCTCTTCTCGCTGCTTCAGTCTCATCTGTTGATTGAAGGGGTTGAACTGTGCTTTTGCCCTAAGGGTCATCTGAGTGCTTCAGCAGGAAGAGCAGCTGAACATTTTTAGGTGGCTGAAATGGATAAAAATGAGATTCCAACCGCACTCCTGTTATTATTAAATGGCTACCTAATCAGACCTCTCTTACATTCCAAATTAATCTGTAATGATTTAAATTTTAACTTACAGTTTCAATACGCTTGTTTCTACAGTTTCCCCATTTGCTCCCTCCAGCCCATCCAAAGTAAGTAGGGCAGGTATTATATCTCCATTAGTTTCCTCCTTGGGGGAACATACAGCTCTCACCGTAGGGTCCCCATAGACTACAGTAACAATTCTTAAAACATGGTCGTGGACCATCAGCATCAAGATATGCAGAGAGCACCTACTACAAATTCTTATTCCTGGGGCCTATTCTAGACCTACTGAATCAGAATCTCTGAGACTGAGGCCCTGGAGTTGTTTTGTATTTATCACAAACCACTTACAGGTGATTTTTATACACCCTAAATTTGAGAATCACTCATTTACAGAAAAACATTTGAGGTCCTATTCTGTCAGACACTATACTAGCTGCTTTACATATATTCTTTCATTTAGTCCTCATAACAACTCAGTGAATTGTATATTGTTTTTAAATAAACTTTTTATTTTAGAATAATTTTAGATTTATGGAAAAGTTGCAAAGATAGCAATGACAGTGTATCCCTCACCCAGCTTCAGTTGTCCCTGTTATTATTATTTATGTTACTGTGGTTAGTTTGTCAAAATTAAGAAACCAACATTGCTAAATTAGTATTAACGAAACTCAAAATTTGATTCAGATCTCACCAGTTTTTTCATGAATGCTTTTGTTCTGTTCTAGGAGCTGGTCCAGGATACTACATTGCATTCCTTGTAATATCTCCTTAGTCTCCTCTAGTCTGTGATACTTTTTCAGTCTTTCTTTGTTTTTCAGTTTTGAGGAGTACTGGTCAGGTATTTTGTAGAATGTTCCTTAAATTGGTTTTGTCTGGTGTTTTTCTCAGGATTAGACTGGAGTTATGGGTTTTAAGAAAGGGTACCACAAAGGGGAAGTGTCTTTCTCATCACACGATATCAGAAGGTACATGGTATCCATATTATGTCACTGGTGATGTTAATACATTTGTAATCTCAATTAGACCAATTAGGAAACAGAAGTTTATCAAGCCCAATGTTCCACAACTGCTAACTGATGGAATTAGGGTAAAGTTGAGTTTTTTTCCCTCTGCCATTTTGGTTGCAAGTTGAGCTTTATCCTCCTGCCATCACAAAATTCTCCATTCCAGCTTGACTTGTTATTTCTCTATGTTGTTTTATGCTCCTCTCAAATCCAACCTGCTCTTTGAAACTCTCCATGACCCCCAACATACTTTTCTTTGATGAAATCCTGAAGCACTTACTGTCTGTGCCTCTAATTCTCTACTTTGCATATATTTTCTTAACCTCTGTCTTTCCAAACTAAAGTAGAATGACAGTGGAGAAACCAACTGGCATGTGAACCTATTTGCTCCTGAAGTGAATATCTTGGTATCTTACAAACTGGTAGCTTAGCCTCTTGAATCCTCCACACTGTAGTCAGAGGGATGCTTCTAAACTGTAAATATAATTATACCATTAACTTGCTTAAAATATTTCAATGACTCCTCATTATTTACAAAATCAGGTCCAAGCACCTGATCCTAACATATAAAGTCCTTCATGATCTGACCTTTGTCCATGATTTCATCTTATGTCTAGTCATCACCTCATACTCCACTCCACAATATCCTGCATTTCAGTCTTGATGAACTATTGGCAATTTCTAAGTGCCCTATGACCTTTCTAAGCCCTGTGCCTTTACAGCTATGCTGTTATCAATGAGGAGGCCATTGCAGAAGACTTCAAACTGGCTGATAGAATGATAATTATAATATCACATAACAGGAAGTTGAAAAGTATGGAGAATTGTCTAGCAACTCAACAACGTCATTGAAGACCCTATCCTTTTTGTCCCTTTGCTTTGCCATCCTCAGGAAATTTGATTTGTCCTTAAGTTGGCTCCCATCATAGCCACAAGATGACTGTAGTAGTTCTAAGCATCCCCTCCAAACAAAGCAATACCTAGAGACAGTGTTTTCCTTGTAAGGGCAAGGTACATTTCCTAAAGCCCCCAGATTTCCTTTCACAACTCATTGGCCAGAATTAGTTCATATATCCACCCCTAAACTAATCAAACAAGAGGAATGGACCTGCCATAATTGGCTTCAACCAATCACTACTTACTTCTAAAGGCAAGGATAGGGTCTCCCTCCCTTGAGCCAAGTAGAGGCAGGAACACTGGAGCAAAATTTCAGCTCTTCCAGAAAGAGAGGAGGTAATGGATGTTGAGTAAGTAGCCAGCAGTATCTGCCACACTTATTATTGTCGCATTATCTTCCTTGTCTACTAGATGTACTCTTTCTCATACTTTAAGACTAATTCAATTATTACCTCTTCCAGGAAGCCTTCTCTGATATCACCAAGTAGAACAGAATGCTTCATCCTCTGAGCTCCCATTGCTGGGTGATTACCTCTACTATAGCACTTATTACATAATTATAATTGTTACCTTCAGAAAAGTGAAACCTTGAAATAAAGGTACCATGTTCTATTGACCTTTGAGTTCAGCCTTGTTGAAAGGAATAGAGATAAGAAGAGGAAGGAAAGAAGGAAGGAAAGAAGGAAGGAAGGAAGGAAGGAAGGAAGGAAGGAAGGAAGGAAGGAAGGAAGGAAGGAAGGAAGGAAAGAAGGAAGGAAGTTAAGGAAGGGCTTAACTTCTCTGAGCCTTAGGCTGTTCATCCATAAAAAGGGGATAATTTTAATTCCTAGTAGTTGTTTTAAAAATTAAGTGGTGGAGAGAATGCAGAGAAAAAGGAACCCTCAAACAGTGCTGGTGGGACTGCAAATTGGTACAGCCACTATGGAAAACAGTATGGAGGTTCCTCAAAAAATTAAGAATTGATCTACCATATAATCTAGCAATCCCATTACTGGATATTTACCCCAAAGACTTGAAAACCCATATCCAAAAAGATATTTGCACACCAATGTTCATGGCGGCATTACTTACAGTGGCCAGGACATGGAAGTAACCAACGTATCCTATGATAGATGATTGGCTAAAGAAGCTCTGGTACATATATACAATGGAATATTACTCAGCGATAAGACGAGATCAAATACTGCTATTTGCAACAACGTGGATAGACCTTGAGATAATCATGCTAAGCAAAATAAGCCAGACAGAAAAAGTTGAAAGCCACATGGTATCACTTATATGTAGGATATAACCTAAAAGCAACAAATGAATAGAACAAACAGAGACTCAGGGACTAGTGGTCACCAGAGGGTAGGGGGTGAGGGAGGAGGAGAGAGGTAGATGGGGTAAAGGAGGTCAAATATAGGAGGGTAGGGGGAAGGTGAAGTGGGCAAAGGGGATCAAATATATGATAACTGAAGGAAACTGAACTTTGAGTGGTAATCACACAATAGAATATATAGATGTCAAATTATAATGTACACCTGAAAATTATGTAATTGTATTAACCAATGTTACCCCAATAAACTTAATTTAAAAAACATAAAATAAAATAAAAAAATGGGATAATACACAGAAAGCACCCAACAGAGTACCTAACATATAGCTTCCTTTACATTTTTAGAGAACATGTACTCATCTTGTATTTTTTAAATACCATCCTCCTACCTTTCACACACATTTGCCTAGCACAATGGTTTGTACAAGTATAGTTGCTCAATAAGTTTGTTGATAGTATTTCAATCTAAAAAAAATACTGATTACTAAACAATTTAAACAACCAGCTCCCATGTCCTAATTTCATTTATTAGACTGGCTAAGAGAACTCTGTAATAACATTTCCTAGATTCTCTATTAACAGAACTCTTAATTGAGGCTTTCCTATCACCATCCAGAACATTAGGTCTGCATTCTCTGCTTCGGTGACCTTCTACTAGGCACTCTTTTGCTTTTCCACTCCACTCTCTTCAGTATTCTGGGCTTCATTTCAGATCTGTCCTTCTGAGGTATGCCTTCCTCCCCTTCCTAACACTTCTTTGTTGCTAAAAATAGGTGATGTCCCTTTGGAGCAAAAACACTTGGCAAATCATTTAGCTTTTATAGGTACAGCTTTATACTGGTCTCTGTGAGACTAGGGGATGGATGGATTAAATAAAGGAAGAGGCTCACAACCATGTAGCCCTCCATTCCTCAAAGGAGTTTACAAAACTTATGTAAAAATAGCGATATCATACTCATCAAAAATGCACAAGCTAAAGGATGCTAAGTGAGACTTTGCAGAATGCTAAAGAGTAAATAAAACAACCAGCTCAGAAGATCACCAGAAAGAATTTTGAGGAAGTATTTAATTAAAGGGCCCTATGATCAACCCAACAAACTAGGACTGGAACTGTTGGTGATGATGATTTATTTAATAAACACACTTTTCTAAGGAAAACCAGGGCATGGAATATGGCCAATCTCCTATAGATTACAATGGTTACCTTTAGGATTTCTCTCACTTAGGCTATCTCTTGGTATGATGTCAGCTTAGGTTCTGCCTGTACTCAGTTCCTCATATATCCTGTGAAGTTTTACGACATTAACCCTGAAAGAGATATCAGTATTTACCTAAAATATTCTTCTCATCTACTGAATATTCAACCGCTTTGAAATACTCTATTTCTCTGTGAGTGAAAATTTTCTATTAGATATAATATTTAATTTATATTTGTATATCTTTATATTTGTATATGTGTGAATAAATACATTCATGTGGCTGGATCCACATCTCCATGGGTATCAAGACATAACATATATTTGCATACTTATACGTATTCGTGTACATACTGGAAAATGAGTATGTTTTTACCACTTTGCACTTCTGAAACTCATCTCTGAAGTTTCATTGTCCTAATTTCTTTGAATGAAAGTAGAAAAATTGCAGCACAAACTAAAATTGCTCAGAGGCCTAAATTTAAAGGTAACTAGCCCAATTTAGTATTCAATTAAATCCTATTCTGTTTTATCTATTAGCAACTGTGTCAACCCACTTGTCAACTACTATATTCTTCTATCCTAGACTCAAATATCATCTGACCTTCTCTTTATTTTCTAGAGTCCGTGCCAAGTTGCCTGCCTGCTGTTCACTGTTTCACACATATCCTTAGGGCCGTGGTTCTCATAGTTTGATTTATAGGCCTCTGGTTATCTGTCAAAAAATTCTTTTGGTGTATAAATAATCCAAAGAATGAGTCACACAAAAACGTATATGAGGGGGAGGTATGTGTGAAGAATTAGAAATATTCTCTAGTGAGGATTGGTATTGTCACAGAATCACAAAGCAAAAAGAATAGATCAACATCCTAACAATATTATCACTGATGAGTGTTATCCAGCTATCTCCAGTGCTAGGGAACTAAGAACCACCCCAAGCATGCTGCCGACCATGATAACTCTCTTATACATCAAGGTCACATCTGCTTTCCTATGGATTCTTCCATTCAAATATTCATCAAAAGCCCATTTGAGTGGTTAACCTATAGAGGTTAACCATCGAGTCACTGACCTTTGAGAATTTAATGAAAATAATGGACCCTCTTCATAGAAAACTGCACGTGAAAAAATAATTTTCTTAGAATTTGAGGGAGTACATAGCCCTGTAAATCCCATTTATCCATGGACTCTCTGGTAAAGAATTCCTCATTACTCTTTTGTATGAGTAGAGAAATGGAAGAGAAATAGGCCCTGGTCTCCTCTTTCGAGGAGCTTACTTTCTAATAGCAAATGTGCTTGTGACACATTTCTAATGTGCTTGTGACACATTTAATTGCAATAAGGCAGTATATGGCAAAGTACTAATTATATACAGGGCAACAGAACATTTACCCTTGTCTGTATAGCTGGATGGAAGTCCTTGCAAATGACCACCATGCATTCACAATCCATGAGGGAACTAAAGGCCATGGCAGGGTTCTCAGAAGCATCATCTGATGGCACAGCACCAGGAAAGCAGAAGAGGGTGCTGGTCATGAGCTGGCACACAGTACTTAATAAATGTTTGCCAAATCAGTAAATAATCTAAGAATAAAATGCTCCTTGACCCTCCAAAGAAGAAAGTTGAAAAGAACAATAAAAATATTCCATTAGCCTTCAGGCTTCCTCAGGAATGGCATTTCTGTACACTTCACCACACAGTCCAAAAATGTCAAAGTATTTCTAAACCCAAAACAAACCTCTGTGAGACATGTTTTAGATCAGCTAAAAAGAAAAAAAGGTTAAAAGATGTGTCCAAGGTCACAAAAGCCAAATTATAGAACAGAACCCGGAAGTTTCTTTAAGCAAATTTTAGGGAGGGAGAACTGGTACTTCCATTTTAATTTATTAATAATGATACCTTCTAACAGAATAATTGGATAGCTTTAAGAAGAATGGATTAATTTTCTTTGAAATTCTGATGTTACTCTTCTTTCTTTATATAAGGGTGACCTTGAAAGTTCAGTGAAGAAACTTCATCAAATAAGGTAACAGGAAAAACTTCTTAACTCATTCATTCATGATAACTTCTATTTGCGCTATAAAATTGCTCTTTAAAAAAACAAAATGTTTTCTTTCAGCTGAGATTGTTGTTTTTCATAGTTCTTTACATGCATGTTATATATTGTAAGGATGGTTTTGTTTGGTGTCGTTTTTGCTTAAATAAAGGGATCATACTTAAAGACAGATAAAATTTTGCAAGGGAGTCAAAGAAGTTAACACTCTAACACCAATAAGTTAAATATTCCTTTAATCTCTTATAATGTCTTTTCCCAGATAAATCAAAGAATTAGCATAATACAACTGGGGATCAAAATGTATGAGTTCAGGACCTGGCTCAATGACCCAATAATTATGTGACTTTTATCAAATCACCTAATCAATCTGAGCCTCCATTTTGTTGCCAGTAAAACTGAGGTAATTAATAAAACTTGCCATATTACCCTCTGTGGTCAAATGAGGTTTATGTCAAGTTAGATCTCTCTCCGCTTGCATAAGTAGCAGTCTTAGGAGTCAAATTGAAGTAGCAGGTATAAGAATTAAGATTACTGTCATACATACTTCTCTTTTACTTTCTACTGTACCTGCAGAACTATTAGAGTCCTAACCAGAGTTGTTCCTAATTTCATGAACATTCAAAGCTACTTATTTGGAGGAAAGGTAAGACATACGTAACGACTTGTTCTAAAATCTGATTGCGGAGTAAAAACAGCAACTGAATTCAGCGACCCCAGGGTTCCCAGTTATTTAACAGCCACTTAACAGTTACTAAGGGGCACTAGAATATAAGTTCATCCCTACGATAATGTTGATAGATAAGCTTGATAAAGGGGGGAACCGGCCCTTATTTTTTAAATTAACATACACAGAACCAGGAGAGTTCAGAGAAACAGCAGTTCAGAGGTGTAATCCTGAACAGATGGCTGCTCTCCACATGCTATCTCCAAAGGGGATTTTTTCAAGGTAAATAGAAACAAATGTTTCGGTGCATTGTATACCAAAATAATAGATCTCACAAGAAGCGTTTTCCAGCATGAAACAAGTTTCTTAAACCACATTTTTATGACAAAGACAAAAACTGGTTGATGAGCTAGTTTAAGGCATTCACCGTTGTTCCATCATTAAATTACACTTATGAATAGACAATATGTTCAGTTACTTCTAAGATATTTAAGTCATTTTAAACCTGCCCATTCTAGCCCCTCATTTCTACCCCCACCCCAACTTGGTTCCTAATGACATTAAGCCACAAAAGTAGTTTATTTCTCTCTAAAATGTTCTTTTTATAACTAATAAAGTCTGAGTGTATTTAAAAGAACAATCTATATTGTTATTTCATTAACTCATTTATTCAACAAACATATTTCAGGAGCCTATATTATGAAAAGGTAAAAGATACAAGTCCCAATTCTGTTGCTGATTTCATGACATTAAAGACAGTTCATAACTTCTCTTTGCCTCAGTTCCGTCATTAGTATTTGACCTGCTCCCCTGACAAGCTCGTGTATGCATATTACTCATTTATTCATTTATTCAACAAATATTAATTGAGCCCTTATTCTGTGCTGAGCACTGGCATAGTGCTACAGAGATTTAATAAATCTGACAGACATTGGCCTGACTTCATGAGTTAAGTAAAAAATTAACACAAGAAAACTGAAGCGAAAGGTCTCATTTGAACAGGAAGATGAGAAAAAGATAACCTAACTTGGGAGACTTTAGGCTGTAGCCTCCTTTTGCCCAGAGCTTCAGTCGAGGTTCCAGAGAAATGGCATTGATTACAAGAGAAAAATTTTATCAAATATTCAAAAAGGGACCACCTCATAACTGCTTCACATCCATACCAACTCAAAATGTGAGTTAAAATATAATCCAAAATATTTCTTCCTCTAGGTGTGCTTTAGCCCCCATAATTGTTCATAGTGGCTTTTTTTTTTCTTTTTTTGGAAGGGAGGTGTTATAACTTTAAACACAAATGCACAAACAAAAGCAGTATTCTAAACAACACAGGACAATGTGATATCTTCTCCGGTCCAATATTTTCCTAAATGTGGTAATACAGACCACTGCAAGACATGAAATTATTTCAAGTAATACACAGATAAAATTTTCTTAATAGTTTTATGCTTAATGTGTAGCAGAAAAAATATACCTAGCACATCAAAACCATGATTGCACTGATATGTAAACCTAGTGTGAGGCTCGAGTAGATAGATAGCATTGTAATAGTCCACTTCATGGCAGCCCATGTGAATTACAGGAGCAGGGCTTGGATGTGCCCATGAGTGCTTCCAACCTGCCATCATTACTTTAGAGACACAGAAAGTACAAGTGCTATCACTAGCCACTGAATCTCTCATCTTGAATGTCCATGTGAATTGCAGGAACCTTGCCTGAGCTAGGCCATACTGTTACTGAAACTAACAGCAGCTCCAGAAACAGTCTTGGGCAAGGTTTCAACGACTCAGCTTGTCCCCTTAGAGCAAACATTATGGTCGGTTGGATGGGAGTCTTGAATTGGGCAGGCATAAAGCTTTGTTGCCCCTTCTGGAACCTGGGGCTGGGACAACCTCACCTAAACTGTATGGATTAACACTGGAGACGTGGTTCCACAAATGAAAACTGAGGAACTATTCTTTATGTGTATAAAAAGGATAGTAATTCTTACATTATAGCATTGTGGTGAGGATTCAATGAAATAAAGAATATATTTTGCCTGAACGACCCAGTGAATGGCTCAAAGCAAGTGCTCAACAAATGGTACTAATAGTTGTAATAATCGTTATTATTGTTTGCCAACATGATGATTAGTTGTTGTTGTTGTTGTTGTTGTTGTTGTGACAAAATTCAGGAGAAATGAGACAAAGGTGGGTAAAATATTGTCTAAACACCATAAATTTAAAATATTCTAGAGTAGGAATTAAGAAAAAGTCATAGAAAGAATTTAAAAATCCTGGAAGTACATGTGGTAATTACTGTTGATTTCTAAAAATGTCAAAGTGATTGCTAAAGGAAACGAAGAATGAGTTCACTTAAAGATAAATCCTATCCAGACTGTCAAATAAATGATATATAAGCAGAGGTGGCCAGTCTCCTACCTTTACTTAGTGAGGTGGCGAAAAGGTCCCAGCAGAAGGGGTGGAGGTGGCAAAGCCATTTCTGTTTGTGGCTTTTTTAATGTTCCAGTGCTTCTTCACACTGAATTAGTTTCTTAGTAAGAACACCAAATACCAAAATGTACATCTATAGTTTATATTTTGTTAGAAATATAAATGTATGTGGCTTTCTACAAAAAACCTCAACTGAATTAAGAGAGGCATTGGGGTTTTGCTTTTAATAAAGGATTATGAGTTTCTTTTTCTTTAGAATGTTTGCATTTATATTCATATGGAATATTGGTCTGTAATTTTCTTTTATTGCAATGCCATTGGTTCTGGTATTAGGTTCTGTCCTTAAAGAACGAGTTGGGAAGTACTCCCTTCTCTTTGATTTTCTGGAAGACTTTGTAAGAATTACTATTTTTTCTTCCTCAAAAGTTTAGCAGAATTCCCAAGTGAAGCCATTTGGGTCTGCCATTTTCTTCACAGGAAGATAATTAACTACGAATTCAATTTCTTCAACAGATATAGGGTTATTATGGATCTTTATTTCCTCTTGAGTAAGCTTTGGTAGTTTGTGTCCTTCCAAACAAACCTGTCTTTAAAAAAAATAAAAATAAAAAAATAAACTTGTCTATTTCATCAAAGTTGTTGAATTTATTGGCATCTAAGTTGTTCATAATGTTCTCTCATTACCCTTATTAATATCTACATAATCTGCAGTAATGTTACTTTGCTCATTCTTCATATTAATTTGTGTCTTATGTCTTTTTATCTTCCTCATCAGTCTGGTTAGAGCTTTATCAATTTTATTGATCCTCTCAAAGAACTAGCTTTTGATTTCATTTATTTTTCTCTTTTTCTGTTCTATATTTCACTAATTTTTGTTCCTATCTTTACTATCCTTTCTTCTAAACACTTTGAATTTAATTTACTCTTCTAGTTTCTTAGGTGGAATGTTAGGTTATTGTCTTGAAAATTTTCTTCATTTCTCATTTAGGTATTTAGTGCCATAAACTTCCCTCTAAGTACTGTCTTAGCAGCAGCACACAAGTTTTGCTTTCATTTTCATTCAGCTCAAAAATATTCTTCTAAATTCCCTTTGATTTCTTCTGACTCATAGTGATTTAAAAGTATGTTATTAAGTTTCCATATATTTGGGGATTTTCTAGAAATCTTTCTGTTACTGATTTCTAAACTGATACCATTGTGGTCAGAGAACACACTTTCTATTATTTGAATCTTTTGAAATGTATGAAAATATCTTTTATGGTCTAAAATATGTGCTTAAAAAGAATCTGTATTCTGCCCTTGGGGAGTAAAGCATTCTAGAAATATCATTTAGGTTAGGCTGATTGATAGTGGTTTTCAAGTCATTTATATTTTTATTAATTTTCTATCTATTTATCTTACAAATAAATCATTGAGGAGTGTTGAAAATTTCAACTATAAGTATGGACTTCTGTACTATCTGTCAGTTTCTGTTTCATACATTTTAAGGCTGTGTTATTATGTGCACTAATGTTTGAGATTGTTATTTATTGGTGAACTTGTCCTTTTATCATCATGAAATGACATTTCTCTTCTCCCTTGTGATATTTTCTCTGAAATCTGCTTTGTCTGATATTGGTTAGCCCCTCCAAGTTTCTTTTGATTAGCATTAGCAAGGCATATCTTTTTCCATCTTTTACTTTTAACCCTATTTGTGTCTTTATATTTCAACTGTGTTTCTTATAAACAATGTAAAGTTTGGTCTTATTTTTTAAATATGATCTGATTATTCCTGCCTTTTAATTGGTGCTTAGGCAATTTATATTTAATACTATTACTGATATGGTTTAGCTTAAGTCTATCATCTTGCTATTTATTTTCTATTTATTTCAATTTTTCCTTTTCCCTGTTTCTTCTTTTCAGTCTACTTTTGGATCGAGTATTTTATATTATTCCATTTTACCTCCTTTGTTGGTTTATTAGCTATAAGTCTTGTTTTACTATTTTAGTATTTGCTTTAGGATTTATAGTATACATCTTCAATCACAGTATACTTTCAGTGATATTATACCAGTTTATAAAGATGAATCTTAAATTGTATACTTCCATCTCTTCCCCTCTGCTTCTGCCATATATTTTATTTATATATAAGCTATAAACCCCACAACACATTACTATTTGTTTTTAAAAAGAGATTTATGTAATAAAAAAAATCTTATATTTTTATCTGTATGGTTACCATCACTGGTGTTCTTTATTTCTATGTAGAGTCATATTTCCATCTTGTGTCATTTTCCTTCCCCCTAAAGCACATCCTTTAGAATTCCCGTAGTATGGGCCTACTAGTGATAAATACTTCCAGCTTTTATATTTCTGAAAAAGTGATTTTTTTTTTGCCTCCATTTTTTAGCAGTATTTACTCTAGGTATAGAATTCTAGGTTGGCAATATTTTTCTTTTAGTGCTTTTAAGATATTGTTCTACCATCTTATCATTTGCATCACTTCCAAAATGAAATCACTTTCATCCTTATCTTTGTTTCTATGTACCTAATACATCTTTATTGCCTGGTTGCTTTTAAGATTTTCTCTTTACAACTGGTTTTGAGCAGTCTGATTATGATGCACCTTGATATAGTTTTCTTCAACTCACTTGGGGTTTATTGTGATCCTCAGATTTATGGATTTGTAGTTTGATAAAATTTGAAGATTTTTAGTCATTATTTCTTCAAATATTTTTTTGCCCTCCCTCTATGAACTCCAAATATAAATATATTGACTGGCTTCAAGTCATCCCTCACTTGACTGATGCTCTTCTTCCCTTTCTTCAGGCAGCTTTATTGGCATATAATTTACATATCACAAAATTCATCTAGTTAAAGCATATATATCAATGGTTTTTAGCATATTCAGAAAGTTGTGCATCCATCTCCACTATATAATTTTAAAATACTTTCATCTCCCCAAAAATAAATCTTATTATATCCACTGCATTAGTTTTCTGGGGCTGCTTCAATGAGTTACCACAAACTTAGTGACTTAAGCAATACAAATTTATTATTAAAGAGTTCTGGAGTCAGAAATCTGAAATGGTCTCACTGGGCTAAAATCAAAGCATTGGCAGGGCTGCATTCATTTATGGAGTCTCTAGGGGAAAATCCATTTCCTTGCCTTTTCTATCTTCGAGAGAATGCTCACATTCCTTGGCTCTATCTGCAAAGCCAACAACATTACATGCCTCTGACCATTCACATCTCCTTTCTGATCAAACCTGGGTCAGGTGCTCCATTTTTTAAGGATTCATGTGATTAGATAGATATTCTCAGATACAGCACCAAAGTACATAACTCAGGATAATCTCTTCATCTCAAGGTCTGTAAACTTAATCACATCTATAAAGTCCCTTGTGTCATGTTCATATGTTCATAACATATTCGTGGACAGGTTCTGAAGATTAAAATGTGGACATCTTTGGGGACCATTATTCTGTCTACCACATCCATTAACAGTAACTCCTTATCTTTCCTCTCCCCCACTCTAGGCAACCACAAATTGACTTTGTCTTTATAGAATTGCCTATTCTAGACAATTCATATGAAGGGAATTATATGATATCTGGTCTTTCATGCTTGGCTTCTTTCACCTACCATAATGTTTTCAAGGTTCATCCATGTTGTAGTTTGTGTATCTTCCTAGTAAGTATAATGCAGTAGCTCATTGTGGTTTTGATCTGCAAGTCTCTGATGTCTAAGGATGTTGAGCATCGTTTCATGTGCTTAGTGGTCATTTGTATATCTTCTTGGGGAAAATACCTATTCAAAACTTTTGATCATTTTCAAATTGGGTTGTCTTTTTATTATTGACTTATGAGTTTTTTAATATATTTTGCAGATAAGTCCCTTAACAGGTATATGATTTGCAAATATTTTCTCCCATCTGTGGGTTATCTTTGCACTTTCTTAATGGTGCTCACTGAAGCATGAAAGGTTTTAACTTAAGATTTACTCCTATAGTTTCTTTTAAGATTTTTATTATTTCAGCTTTTACACTTAGACCTATGACCAATTTTGAGAACATTTCTGTGTATAGTGTAAAGTAAAAATCCAATTTTATTCTTTTGAATGTGGATATCTAAACTGTTCTTTCTCTGTCAGATTATCTTGGGACCCTTGTTGAAAATCAATTTACCATAAACGTAAGGATTTATTTCTGGACTCTTAATCCTACCATTGATCTATATGCCTATATATGTTTGTCCTGTGCCAGCATTACACTGTCTTCATTAGATTAGTACTGTTTTAAAATTAAGAAGTGTGAGTCCTCCACCTCTGTTCTTCTTTTTTAGAATTGTTTGAGCCATTCTGGACCTGTTGCATTTCCACATGAATTTTAGGATCAGCTTGGCAATTACTTTAAAAAAAAAAAGTAAGCTGAGAATTTGATAGAGATTGTGTTGAATCTATAGGTCAATTTGGAGATTATTTCCATCTTAATAATATCAAGTCTTCCAATGCATAAACATGAGATTTCTTTCCATTTATTTAGATCTTCTTTAATTTCTTTCAACAATATTTTATAGTTTTCAATGTAAAAGTCTTGCACTTTTTTTGAATTTATTCCTATTTTATTGTTTTAAGGCTATTGTAAATTAAATTATTTTTTGAATTTCATTTTCAGATTGTTTATTGCTAGTTATTGAAAAATAACTGACTTGCATATTGATATTATAACCTGCAGTCTTGCTAGATCTTGTCACCTACAAATTGAGATAGTTGTACTTCTTTCTTTCCAATCTGGATGCCTTTTATTTATCTTCCTTACCTAATTTCTGTAGCCAGAATCTCGAATAAAACATTAAATAGAAGTGGTAAGAGCTGACATCTTTACCTTATTTCTGATCTTAGGAAGAAAGCATTCAGCCTTTCACCATTAAATATGATCTTATCTGTGGGGTTTTCATAGATGCCCTTGGTCAAGTTGAGGAAGTTCTCATCTTTCTTTGTTTACTATTTTTATCATGAAAGAGTGCTGGACTTTCCCAAATGCCTTTTCTGTATCAATTGAAAGGCTCATGGATTTTTTTTTGGCAGGGGGGACGGTAGGGGGAGGGTTGTCCTCTATTCTATTAAGATGGTGCATGACATTGATTTTAAGATATTAAACCAACCATGGATATATTCCTGGATAAATGCCACCTTGTCATGGTGTATCCCTTTTGTACATGGCTGGATTCAGTTTGCTAGTATTTTGTTGAGGATTTTTGCATCTATATTTTAAGGAATATTGGTTTGACATTTTCTTCTCTTGTGGTATCTTTAGTTTTTGTACCAGGGTAATACTAGCGTCATAGATTAAGTTGAGAAATGTTTCTTCCTCTTATATTTTTGAAAAGAGTTGTGAAATATTGAAAATGATTCTTTAAATCATTTGGTAGAATTCATGAATGTGGCCATTTGGGCCTGGAATTTTCTTTGTGGGAAAATTTTAATTACAAATCTATTCTCTTTACTTGTTATAGGTTTATTTAGATCTCTTATTTCTTTTTTTTTCTTTTTTTTCTTTTTCAATTACAATTGACATTCAATGTTATTTTATATTAATTTCAGATGTACAGCATAGTGGTTAGACATTTATATAGTTTATGAAGCGATTCTCCAATAAGTCTAGTACCCACCTGGCACTAGACTAGGCAGTTTTGAGGAACTGCCACACTGTTTTCCATAGTGGCTACACCAATTTGCAATCCCATCAACAGTGCATGAGGGTTCCCTTTTCTCCACATTCTAATCATCATTTGTTGTTTGTTGATTTATTAATGATAGCCACTCTGACAGGAGATGATACCTCATTGTGGTTTTAATTTTCATTTCTCTGATGATTAGTGACATTGAGCATCTTTCCATATGTCTATTGGCCTTCTGTATGTCCTCTTTGGAGGTCCTCTGCCCATTTTTTAATTAGATTGTTTGGTTTTTTGTGTTAAGTTGTATGAGTTCTTTATAAATTTTGTACACTAACCCCTAATAAGATATGTCATTGGCAAATATGGTCTCTCATTCAGTGGGTTATCTTTTCATATTGTTGGTTTCCTTTGTTTTTTAGTTTGATGTTGTCCCATTTGTTCATTTTTCTTTTTTTTCCCCCTTGCCCAAGGAGATATATCAGAAAAAAATATTACTAAGAGTAATGTCAGAGAGTTTACTGCCTATGTGTTCTCCTAGGACTTTTATAATTTCAGGTCTTATATTTAAGTTGTTAATCCATTTTGAGTTTTTTCTTGTATATAGTGTAAGAAAGTGATCTCATTTCATTTTTTGCATATATCTATCCACTTTTCCCAACACCATTTGTTGAATAGGCTGTCTTTACCCCATTGTATATTTTTTCTTCTTTTATCATAGATTAATTGGCCATATAGGTGTGGATTTATTTCTGAGCTCTCTATTCTGTTCCATTGATCTGTGTGTCCTTTATGCCAGTACCATGCTGTTTTGATTACTATAGCCTTGTAATATAGTTTGATATCAGGTAGCATGATACCTCCAACTTTGTTCTTCTTTCTCAAGATTGCTATAGCTATTCAGGGTTTTTTGTGGTTCCATATAAATTTCAGAATTATTTTTTCAAGTTCTGTGAGAAATGCCATTGCTATTTTGATAGGGATTGCATTGAATCTTTGATAGCTTTGGGTAGTATGAACATTTTAATGATATTAATCCTTCCTATCCATGAGTATGGAATATGCTTCCATTTATTTGTATCTTCAATTTCTTTCTTCAATGTCTTACAGTTTTCCGAGTACAGGTCTTTTACCTCCTTGGTTAAATCTATTCTTAGGTATTTTTTTATGCAATTGTAAATAGGATTGTTTTCTTAATTTCTCTTTCTGATAGTTTTTTATTGGTGTATAGAAATGCAACCAATTTCTGAATATTAATTTTATATGCTATTTTACTGAATTCATTTATCAATTATAATAGTTTTCTGGTGAAATCTTTAGGGTTTTCCATATACAGTATCATGTCATTTGCAAATAATAACAGCCTTTCTTTTTCCTTTCCAATTTGGATGACTTTTTTTTTTCCTTGTCTAATTGTTGTGGCTAGGACTTTCTTTTTACTTCTTCTTGAGTCAGTTTCAGTAGTTTTACATTTCATCTAAGTTATCTATTTGTTGGTATACGGTTATTCATAGTATTCTTTTTTAATCTTTTTTGTCTCTCTAATGTTAGTAGTAATATTCTCTCCTTCATTACTGATTTTTGTAATTTAAATCATCTCTTTTTTCCTTTGTCAGTCTGACTAAGGTTTGTATTTTGTTGATCTTTTCAAAGAACCAACTCTTGATTTTACTGATTTTCTCTATTGTTTTTCTATTCTCTGTTTCATTTATTTCCACTCTAATATTATTATTTCCTTCCTTTGTTGCCTTTGGATTTAGTTTGCTCTTCTCTTTTAGTTTCTTATAGTGGAAGATTAGGATATTAATTTTAGATTTTTTTAATAGTGGCATTTATAGCTATAAATTTTCCTCTATGCACTGTTTTAGCTGTGCTTTCACATGTTGCATTTTCATTTTGATTTATTTCAAAGTACTTTCTAATTTCTCTTGTTATTTCTTCTTTGGCCTATTGATTATATAGTAATGTGTTATTTATTTTTCACATATTTGTGAATTTTTTCCAAATGACATTCTGTTATTGATTTCTAATTTAATTCCATTATAGTTGGTGTCACACTTTGTTGATGTCAATCCTTTTAAGTTTATTAAGGCTTGTTTTGGTGCATAACATTGGTCTAGCCTCAAGAATATTCCATGTATCTTTGAGAAGAATGTGTATTCTATTTGGGGGTTGAGTGCCTGTTAGGCATGGTTGATTTATATTTTGTTCAAGTCTTCTATTTCCTTCTATTTCCTATTTCTGCCTGGTAATTACACCCATTATTGAGAGGATGATAGTAAAATCATCAACAATTATTGTTGAATAATCTATTTCTTCCTTCCATCAGTTTTGCTTTATGTACTTTGAGGCTCTAATATTTTATATATATATATATATATATATATATATATATATATATATATATATATATTATAATTGTTAATGTCCAAATGATGTAAATTTTTTGTCTTCTTTATACTTCCATTTTACCTTGTAAAATATCCCTCTCTGTTTCCAGTAACAATTTTTATCTTAAAGTCTATTTTGTCCAATATTAGTAGAGTATATCTTTTTGTCCATCCCTTAGTTTCAATGTATTTGTGTCTTTGAATCTAAAGTATGTCTCTTATAGACAGCGTATAGTTGAATCATGTATTTTTAATCCATTCTGCAAATCTCTGCCTTTTACTTGGAGTATTTAAATAGTATTTAATCTACTTAAATGTAATGTGACTATTGATAAGATATAATTTATTTCTGCCCCATTTTTTAAATTCTTTTTTCTCTGTGTGTTTCATCTTAGCATTTATAATTTATGCATCAAGATCATGAAACATTTCTTCTTTGAAGTCTAATATGTGGTAACTCCCAAACAGAATTTTTTTCCTCTCAGAAAGTGTAATTTCATCTCTACAAATTTAGTTGAAGCCTTTAAAAAAGCATTCCAAGTCTATACTTACAGATAGAATGCAGTTACAATAATTTTTGAATATCTTTGTCTGCTAATTCTATTAGTCGGTTCTGATTTGGATTTGATTGATTGACTGCTCTCCATATGGGTCAAATTTTCTTTGTTTAGATGTCAGACATTGTAAATGATTACTCTGTTAGGTGCTGAATATTTTTGTATTTTTTAAAATATTCTTGAGTTTTGTTCCTGGACACAGTTCAGTTCTTTGGAAACAGATTGATCATATTGGATCTTGTTTATTAGGTAGGATCAATATAACATTTAGTCTGGAACCAATTATCCCCACTATTAAAGAAAAACCCTTCTGAGTACTCTCTCCAACACTCCATGAATTCCGAGATGTTCTGGTCCAGCTAACAAGAAAAGGTTTTATTATTGGACTTGTGTGAGTGCTGCCATTGTTCCCTCTAATCCTCTCTAATGATTATTTCCCCAGTCTTGGACAGTTTCTTCACATGCATGTGTCAGTTTGTACTCTGAATATTCAAGAGAGACGCTGTAGTTAGTGAGTTCTCTGTCCATCTCTCTTCTCCAATACTCTGTCCTGAGAACTATAGCTTCCTTGGTCTTCCTGCATTCTCAGCTCCATATCCTCAACTTAGTCTGCTAAACTTCATCTGGATTCCCCCTCCCCATACCACAACTTGTAAGCTTTCTCAAGGAAGTAGGCTGTAGTAATCAATAAAGGCTGTGCTTTATTGCTTGATGTCCACAGTCTTGAAAAACATTATTTCATGTATTTCATCTGTTTTTTTTCTGGTTGCTTCAGGTGGTAGGGTAAACAGGCATACCTGTTACTCCATCTTAGCCAGAAACAGAAGTCTTTCCCTGGGTTTCTTGATGGCCTCCAGGGTCCAAATGGCACAGAATTTTTCTAAGCCACTGGGAGCACCTTATGACATACTTGATATAATGGAAAGGAGGTCTACAGTATGCCCTCTGAAGTATTCTTTCCAAAAATGTTTAACCTGAATCTGAAGAATAGTGTATCTGGGACAGAGTGAGTCTCACATAAGCCACCACTACATAAGGAAGAGCAGCTCTTCTGCACCGGGACTCCTCCCGTGTCCAGAGTTCCTGTGTCCAGCTCCCTTCTCTTTATGCCAATCTGTATATGAATTTATGTTACTCATAATGGCATACATAGGCATATTGATGATGGAAATACTTAAGCATGAATTCAAATCCAAGAGAAGGAGAACATTTTCCTCCATTGCCCTAAAATGCAAGCTGCTGATGGAGACAATGATTCATGAATTTCTAAGACATCCTGTTGCCTTTACCAAAGAGAAGTTAAAGCCCAAAGCATGAGGCATAACCTGGACTCTTAAAATTCTGGCATGTTTGAATGACTTACTAGCCAGAGTTCAGCAATCTGGATATTAGAACCTCTGTAAAGTTTCCAATAAGAAAAAAAACAGCATTCTAAAATGTACCAATGATTATGACACTCAGAAATTCCTCATGGAAAAGTAATTTCCTCATGATCTGTCAACATCAAGTTTAGTTGGTGATAGGATGGGCTGGATAAGGAAGGATCAAGTCCCAGAAATTAGATCAGCCTTCTTACAAAGTATGGTTTTTTTCTATATATCTCAAAATTATTTAAGGGTATATGTTTAAATGCAGATTTCCAAGCCTTGTTTCAGAGATACCAAATCACAGCCTCTAAGGGTGGAGCCTCAGAATCTTCACTTTTAATAAGCACTCTTGGTGATTTTTATGCACATTGAAGTTTGAGAATGACCATAGGCAACCCCACTGGAAACCTGCAGTGTAGCAGGTCCACTCAATAGGCACCAAAAGGAAAAAAAAATCCAAATATGTAGGTCAGGAATGGTGTCAAGGGAATCTGACAGTAAGCAGCTGGTTCATGTAGACCACTATAGGGGTAGGAGGGAGGTCCTTCAATGTCAACAGGTAGATGTTTCTAGAAAGATGTGTTAGAAGTCAGCCATCAGCAATAGGTAAACTTCCAAACAGACACATGATAGGCATTAGAGATGCAGCAGTTTGTAGTAAGGCTTTACACAGACTCGGGTTTAGGGATTGGGTTCTAATTTCAATGAGTTTGATGGGATCAAAGTAGAACTATAATCCCAAAGTAGAGTCAGAGATACAAGAAAAGCTGAAAAAGGCCTATTACAAACAGTCACAAGGACAAAGACGAGCACTTCAGGCCAGAATTAGGTCTTTAAAAAAAAAGGAAAAACCAAGCACAGAGATTGATTTGTGCTTAGCCATCAAGTGGGGCACATCTAGAGGTTCTGGCAACTTCCTTGTTCATGACCTGGGTCAGTCCAGGACCTGTCACCAGTGTTAGCCTGCCCCAAGAAACTAAGTGCCCCTGCTGAAAGGACTGGAAATAACCATCCAACCCAACTTCCCATCCCCTACTTGAATTCTGTTTCAGACATAGCCTCAGAACATTGTCCCAGGGGTGATGATGTTTTCTCTCATTAGTTATAGTGATGGCAACTAGCTGTGAAAGAAGCTGCTTCCTAAACAGAATAGCTCCCTAAGGGAGTCAGGGGTAACTGGATTCTGGAGCCAAGGCAAGCTGTCTTCATCCCCAAGAAATTCTGAAATGTCATAGCCTAGTCACTCTAGGGTAGAGAACCCAGGTGTCCTCTGGTCAATTCTACTTTTCTTTAAAATAGAATACTTTTGTAGTGAAAGAAAAACTTTAATTTTTAGCTCAATATTGAACAAACCTACAAATCCTTGGTTCTTTCATGCTTAGAGACTGGCATGGCTATGGGAGCATCTGCTGAATTTCTCCACTAACTCGATGAAACCCTTTCAGCAAGTAGGCAGGGAGCAATTAGTAATCACTAACCAAGATACACTTTAGGGGTGTGGAAAGTAGGTGAAGAATTGGAAAAACTGTTAGAGCCAAAGCCAAACGAGCAGGACTGAATCAATCTAGTGGAGGCCATTGGGGGAAGGCAGACCCCTAGTCAAGCTCATCTGCCCCTCTGGGTACTTAACACTGGTTGTTTCACTCCTGGATATGCAGCTCCCTTGGCTATCCTTTCCCAACACCGTGGAATGTTCCCCACTCATCCTATTCACCCATGAAAAATTACTGTACTGTCATAATCAATTGGGTGGTGATTACAAGCCATTGTCTGCCTGCTGTGCTGAAAGGGATACAAGGCAAATCTCACAATGGGCTTTAAAAAAAAATTCCAATAGATCTAAGAGTGGTGTCACTTCTAAGCTGAAAAATCAAAGTCAAGCTACAGTCCTTTCATAATATTGGATTGTTTTGTTTACAAAAGTGTTAGATTTCTAAAGCCAATGCCATAAGAAGTATGAAAGATTCATTCTTGATTTGGAAGAAGAAAAAAAAAGAGAACCATTGCAACAGTGGAACAGATAAGACTCAGATTCAAGGATTGAATGGATTTGTAATATTTTCTTGCTTTGCCCTGCAGAGGGGTCTATAGCTCTGCCTTCTGTGGACTTCTCAGTGTTGCTGGCCACTCAACTCAGATTTAGAATTATGAGTGTAGAATACAAAAGATGCCTAAAATTCAATACCTTGATTGAGGAAATTGAGGCCTAGAAACAACTGAATTTCCCAAAGTTGGCTAAACCAAGACTGAAAATTCTGTCTCTTGATTCCCAGTATTCTTTTCACTCTGCCTTTTTTCTAATGTTACTCTCTTTTAGCTTTGAAAATTACTTTCATTTATTATTTGTCAAAACCTATTGGGACTAAAGCTTTCCAATATCTTCCTTTAATAGTTATATATCATCTACTCCCAATTTCTGGTTATCTTTATGAGGAAGGGGGTATTGCAAAACATGGAGAATAGTCTGATAATTATGCACTACAAAGACTATTCTACATGAAGAGCTAGAAACAATTTATTGGAAAAAATGTCATGGGATCATGAATTGCTTGGATAAAGTTCATTTATAATGATCAATAATATCTAACAAGGGGGAAGGATTACTGAGTAAAGTAAAAAACAAATATGATAATATAATTGGACCAGGTGCTATTTAAAAGAGTAACTTAGATATAATCTTTGAACTTCGGATCTTAGGAAAGTGGCATGATATGGCAGAAAGACCACTGTCTTGGAATTCAGAAAGTTAAGGTGACCATCCTGATTACACAATTTATTAGCTATATGATCTTGGATAAACCGCTTGAACTTCTCTAAGCTTAATATCAGTATGCATGAAATGTAAATAGAAATCTTGGTTATTTCAAAGGGCTATTAACAGGATTAAATCAAATAATGTATTAAAGATTGCTATAACTCAAAAATCAGAGACTATATGCACCATGATGTCATAGGACCCCGCATGTCATATTCAACAGTATATTCCCAGCACCTAACACAGAGTCTGGCATGCAATAACACATAATATACATGTATTAAATAAATTAAGGCAATGATAGGGAAATATCATTCTTATCACTATTTTTTCACTGGTAAAACATTGATAGGGGGATAAATCTAAGTACAGAACTGGAGCAGAGATTGGAAAGGCAAAAGAAAAGGAAAGAATGGTATCACTCCTTTCCTGGACAGAAACCAAGGTTGTGAAATCAAAAAAAGTGTGGTCAAATTGACCAATCCCGAACTCTACCCTTTTTCTTCCCCTGCCTCATTCCTCCCATCTCTCATTGCAGGATCCCATCATTGACTTTTATTTTTTTAAATTGATTTTGAGTTTCCACCTCATTAATTGCGGGCATTGTTCAACCATAACACTCAGTGTTTTTACTGATAACACTGTATATGTCCTCTCTTTGGTCATTAGGAACAGTGCTGTTTTTAATTTATATTGAATGTAACTAGTTCAAAGCCTTCCCTCTTCCATTTTCTTCCTCTTCTCTTAGCCCTCTCCAGTGGCCATGGGGAAAGACAGCAGACTGCAGGGACAGGTCAAGAGGAAAATCAGTTCAGCTCTTTTACCACTTCAAGCTTTGAACTGATTCTAGCTAAAAGTCCTATGGGATAGGTGTCTGGCTGAAAATGCATCTCTTTCTGAATTTCCCTTCTTCAATTTTATAGATGTGCTCTATCACACACATAGGAATTTCATAAAAATGTTTTTCTCTATCACAGAGGTCAGGGTTTTGCGGGCCTTTGGGGAACAGATAACACGTCAAATATCAGCTCAACTGAACAACCATGTTAGCCCACTAGAACACTACGTTCTTGGTACTTGGCAGACTTTGGGAACATCCCAAACCACATGTACTTTAGAGGATGCAGACAGGTCACAAATTAAATCGTTGCAGTCTGGCCAAACAACTTCAATCTTCTTCTAATAAGTTTTCATTAATTGATAGCCTCATGCTCCCACCAGTCACATTTGTTACTGGTTTTAACTGGGTTCAGACAAAATTCAAACTGGTTTGAACTAGGTTCAGACAAAATTTACCTACAAATACAACTGATGGAAATGAACAAAAACATTTCTATCTTCAAAGAGCAATGTAATAATAAGACTTTGGACCTTGAAGCTTACAGAAGACTAATGAGATAATGTCTAAAACATATTTGAACTGCGTGTGTGAAAGGCTCTATGGAAATAGAAAATAAAATAAATAATGCAAGAAACCTTTGTGTCAAAAAATCTCCTGTCTTCTGGAGGACTTAATAACTATTAAATAAATACTTTACAAACATGTACTTTCTAGTCTTATCTGTCAACTCCAGCCCAGGTAGGTTGAAAAGTTCTATTAGTCCCATCAAAACAAATAAGAATCTTGGTTTCTAATGAAAGATTTTCCAAGAAAATTACAACAAGGATGACAGCTGTTAAGTAATGCCTTCTTATTAACTCAAGCTTCCAACTTCAATTTCAGCTTTTGGTAAATCTTATCAATGTGAAAGCATTAGTCCTAGCCCCCTCCAACCTTCCACTCGATCCAAACCAAATGCATCCTTGTGGAATTTTCTTACTCTCCTAAATCGAGAAAAATCACAAAGCACACCCTCCTTGGGGTTCTTGAACAATTGAAGTACAACAAATAATGTTCTTAAGAGTGACCACATAATGGACTTCAATAACTTAAGAGCTCAATTCAATTACCTACAAGCCTTAATCTACTCTTTCATTCAAGTCCTTTCATTTAAAAGTACACAAAACATTTATTTCTTCCCATGGCATATTTTATTCCTAACAATTATAAATAAATAAACTAACTTTTTCATAAACTCTATAAAATAACAAACAAAACACAAAAATTTCAAAGAATTTCCTGACGGGAACTTCGAAAACATTTGGCATACACTCTTCTCACACACTCCTAAATGCCAGTAAATCTCTCATTTGTTTGTTTGTTTAAAATCAGTACCATTTCATTTTTCAGAACCTTACTTGAAAAGAAGCCATGATCTTTTTGAACTCACTCAATCTTAAAATATTTTAGCATCATCAAGGCATAAAATGTCTATTAGAAAAATTAAAAAGTCACAGAGCTGGAAAGAACTTTGATATATGATTTGATTTAGCCTTTGCCTATAAAGAGTTGAATTTAGCTAACAAGTATTAAAACTGATGACCTGTGGACACTGGGCCGTACTTGAACTTTTAGGATATATATAAAGTGATAAGACAACTCCTTCGCCTCAGAGGAGTTTACAGTCCAGTGATATGTTTATCAAAGGGTATCAGTAGCACTTGAGGGAGAAGGTCTGATTTTAATAACGAACATTTCCAGGCTCTACCACAGACTTACTAATTCAGAAATTCTAGGGATGGGACCCAGAAATCTGCATTTTGAAAAGCACGCCAGGTAATTCTTGTGCTGCTCCACTAGGTGTGAGAGATATGCACAAAGCAGTATCAGTCAGAGAAGTGCTGAGTATGGGCTAAATAGGGGCTTGTCTTCTAGGGACATAAAAAAATGTGATCGGCATCTTCCCTCATTAATGCCAGATATTTAACAGAAAACTAAGTCATCTCTTAGTCTCACCCAGTCATTCTAAATTATATTAACCACTAAGTTAGATTGTGAGTTATCAATTTTATAATTAGAAATCTTAGTGCAGAAATCTAAACTCTCTAGAGATATAATATTCTCCCTAAAATGCCTAATTCACTTGACATTTAGTTAGGTTTCATTTGGCTCATGAACTACACATTTTGGCCTATTTTCTTCCCATGACAGTAGTATTAATGAGGAATAGAAATTTTCATAATTTCTTTCCTTTTACAAAAAAAAAAAAAAAAAAAAACAACTAGTAAACATAAAGAAAAGTTGAATTCAGAAACGGTGAGATATTTGGACTTTAAGAAAGTAAGCTCCTAGCAGAATTAATTGGCAAATACAAATTCTATATAAGCCCTAGTACTTTGCATACAGAAAAATCACCTGGCAAGTGGCTATCAATGCAGATTACAGAAGAGTCTGACTTGGTAGAAGATGGGTAACTGAATTTTTAACAAGCACCTCAGTTGATTCTGATGTGAATGGTTTTGTGAGAACATTTCATGGATTTCAAGATTTTAAGGACCCAAGCTTATATCTAAACCTTTCTTTGAATCTAAATCAATATATTAAACACAGTAGAATATTGATACACACATATTTAAAGTGATCACAAAAGAGAACAAGTAGGGAAATTCAGTTCATCTAATCACAGCCCACATTCTACAAGTCAGAGCTGGGGGATCTTGCTAATATCATAAATTACTGTCCTCATGAATTAGGAGCCACATGGAGTAAAAAATCAACTTAATATAGGCGTTTGCTGTTGGTCCTTTTCGAGGGCATATAAAGCATTCTAATTACTTATTTTTAAAATTAGAAATATGTTGAATGATACGTGTGAGGCAAGGGGAACAGCAGACTAAGGGTGGGGTAAATGAGCATTATTTTCTGGCCAACAGCAATAATCAGAGAAATATAATTCTGAAGACCATATAATATAAAACCAAATGAGTTTGATCATTCCTGATGTTAGGATTGTAATTTTTCCATTTCCACAGAAATTAATTGTGGACAAATATTATGGTATTATCTAATTACTATAACTCACTAAGAATGGGGATGGATGTTCAACAACCTCGCTTCCTTTGGGGAAACCAGGATACAATTGGGTTCTAGGGTTGTGGGCTTTCTGTGAGTCTAGGAAGCATGCTTTATATATTTGTATAACATGTTATTCTCACATGTCCACAAACCTATAAAAGGAGACCTGGCTCATTCCTTAATGACTGCATGACCTTGAGTAAGTTATTAATTCCTCAGAGGCTCAGTTTTCTCAGCTGTAAAATGGGTACCCAGGTCGATCTGGATTCATGGTCTAGGCTCCTTCCACTCAGCCATGGGCTCCCCACACCACACTGCCTGAGGTTTATGTTGAGAGGATCACATGAGATCATTTTTATAAAAGTGCTCTGTAAGCTGTAAAGCACTATACAGATGAAGCGGATTATTATTAGTCTTTTAGGAAGCCCAGCTATAAAGATGCAAAGTGACCCAGAAAAAGAAGGCAGGGTTGACAAACCTGAAAAACAACATTTATGTTGCCTAGAACATTACCCCAGATGTGATAGGTAGGTGCTTAGTAAGTACTCAGTGAATTAAGGAAAACACAAAACACAGGTTCATGCTTCCATAATACTAGGTTTGATCCCAAGAAGGAATAAATATACCTAAAATCAAGGGTAATTCGATTCAACCACACAAATTACAATGCTTCAACAGCCTAAGATCTTAAATTAAAAATTACTTGCTATGAAAGAGCATTAAAATGTAAAATATAACCCACCATCGGCAAAGAAACAGTATACTCTTACCTCTTCCGTCTTTCAGATGCAGTCTTGTAGGAAGAGCAGAATCTTGGTGAAGTTGCTGATTTTTCCCCCTGTATCTGATAGATCTGCCTGATCATCCTAGTAAACTTACGAGGAAATAACCTCTTCTATAGAATGTTGGGGACCCCAGCTCTCTCTTGTATCTGGAAGCCTGATTTTTGGGGACACCCTGACTTTAAGCAAACCCGGTTTATTCTCCGATCTCCTCTCCTCAACGCACATACAAAAGAACACTGAAAGGTGGGTTGGGGGCGGGGAAGGTAGGAAAAAAGTTATTTACTTTATCAAACAATTCTTTATAAGAGTTCTTTGGCAGTTTCCTAGAATACATAAAATGTAGTTCAAATTTAAATATTCAATTTACATTGCATACCACTTTTGACATAGCTATTTGTAGAATGAGGCAAACCCATACTGGGAAATAAATTTTAAAATTCAGGGGAAAAATGTTTTCTTCTGGGTAGGCCTAAACTGCTTTTTTTTCCCCATTGCAAATGTATTTTTATATTGGGTAACGTTTTCAAAACAGGGTGTTTTTTTTTTCTATTGTTGAAATGAAGCAAACAAGTTTGCTTTCAGTGTCGCAGAAATGCCCAACTGTTTGAAAAAACGTTTTGCACTGGCCGCCTGCCTCTCCTGTCCCCAAGCAACCTTTCTTATTGGCCCTTTCTCTGGGAGGGCCCCTGGGGCTGTCTGGTGGAACTGACTGTAAAACCTTTTTGTGCAATAAGAACTAGTTTTTTAAATATTTGAGACCACCCAGAACGTGCCCGATGATGTTTGGCAAATGGGTTTCCTCAGTAAGCTAACTGACCCGCGTTTCTAGGTCTTTATTTGAAAAAGAAACGAGGGGAACTGTTTTACAAAATGAGGGAATCTATTCAAAATTCACGTTATGAATTTGTGTTTGGAGAAGGAGGGCAAGAGAATTCAGTGCAAAGACCCCAACCAAGCTAAACCATCAAAAATGAGAAAAAACGTTTAAACTCCGTGTTGAGGGAATATTTGCTACAAGTTCACTCGCAGGAAAACCTGGCCCTCCCCTCCGAAAGCCTCCCAGGTGGGAACCGCCTCCTGCGCTGACACCTAGGGCCGGGAACCTGGGAGCGGGGTCCGCGGTGGCAAAGGGATGCAGAGGCGCCTGGGGAACAGGCCCTGGCTTTGTCTCATCCTGCTGTGTCCCTCTCTCCCCACAGCCACACTAGGTGTTCAATAAATGTTTGTGGGACGCAGGAAGCGAAAAATCTGAATCTGCCCCCACGCCTCAGAGGCGCGAATTATCGGGAACGCAGGTTTCCTCAGACCCACTGTCTCCTCACGTTGGCTGAGGTCACCCGGTCTCGGCTGCTCCGGCCCCAGCAGCAGGAGAGCAACCGAGAAGGCGAGCCGCTGGAGCCAAGATGGAGAGGAGGCCGGAGAGGAAGAGAGACGGCGCGGGGCGCCAGCCCGGGTGCCCACCAGACCGCCGCGCGGGCCCTGCGCTCCCATTGACAAGGAGGCCAGCGCAGCCGGCGCGCAGGGCGGGGGCAGGGAGGGACCCCGGCGCGCGCCCGGCCCCAGGCCCCGCCCCCACCCGGCTCCGCACGCGCCCGCCCCGGGGAGCCGCGGGGTGGGGGGGCTGGAGGAGGGGAAGCCGCGCCGCGCGCACGCGCGCGCGCCGCCGCCGCCGCTGGCTGACGCGGGCCCCGGCGCGCGCACCACCCCCGCCCCCGCCCCCGCCCCTCCGCGTCCCGGGGGCCCGGCGCGCGGCCCTGCTGACGTCAGCGGGCGGCCGGCGGTGCGGGGTGCGCAGAGCCGCTGGCGCACTCGCGCGCTGCGCTCGCCCCCTCCCCCGCCCCGGCTGTGGCGCGCGCTCGCTCGCCCTCCCTTCATTTTTTTCTTCGCTCCCTCCCAGCTTCTCTCTCTCTCGCTCCCTCTCTCCCCCTCGAGCTGCTGGCTGCCCGCGGCTCCCTCGCGCTCTCCCTCTCTTCGGTAGGCTCCAACAAGCGATGCGAGCTCTGGGAGACAGCGACGCCGCTGCCCGCTAGAGACCTGTCCCCCGGGCCGGCCCCCTGCCCAGCCCTGTCCAGCGCGCGGGGGTCGGCGAAGGCGCCGCGGACGCACCGACGGCTGAAGACCGGCGATGCACATGCACTAGCAGCACCCCCTAACTCACTCCCTCCACACCCCGCGCCGCCGCCTCCTCCTCCGGCAGCAGCGGCTGAAGGACCCACCCTGCCCCCCACCCCACCCTCCGCCGGCTCCGGCTGCGGCTCCTGCCTCGACTATTTTATTTTGGGTCCTGCACAAGCCTCAGTGTCTGCATCCCGCGCCTCCTCGGACCGCGGGCGCCTCCTGCCTCGGCTCCGGAGCCCCAGACCCCGGCCACCCTCGCCTCGACACCCCCAGAGCCCCGCCAGCTGTCGCGAGTCTCTGCTGCTAGAATCTTGCTAGCGGCTGTCTTTTGGGGTATTCTGGTTTCCCGACATTTTTATTTTTAGCCAAGGGGAGGATATCGTGATTTTTTTTCCCCCTTTGAGCCCAGGCTCTGCTCTCTGGGGGGGTGGGGGGCGCGCCGAGCCGGGGAGCCGTGCCAGCCAAGTCGTGCGGGCTGTGGCAGGGAAGGGGCCACCATGGGATGTACTCTGAGCGCAGAGGAGAGAGCCGCCCTCGAGCGGAGCAAGGCGATTGAGAAAAACCTCAAAGAGGATGGCATCAGCGCCGCCAAAGATGTGAAATTACTCCTGCTGGGTAAGGACCGGGCTGCCACCCCCATCCCCCGACCCCGGACACTCCGCACCCCCTCCGCCAGTTCCCCCACCTTACTCGCGCCCCAGGAGACCTGGTCCCTGAGTTGGCACCACCATGTGCCCAGGATCTCCCACCCTCTTGCATGCCTTACCCCCCCACACACACCCTCCCCTGTTCCCCTAAACTGACACTCACCAGTTTTCCCCCCCTGTCTGTCCCAACAGGGGCTGGAGAATCAGGAAAAAGCACCATTGTGAAGCAGATGAAGTAAGTCCCTGTGGCATTGAGATTTGTACTGTTATTAAGAATAATTTTTTATCATTTGTATTACCTTGCTCACTCCACATTGCTCTACAGGCCCGGTTTTTAATTCGCGTGCACACACACACACCTGAATTTGACTCCCCTCCCCCACACCCTACGTTGGTTCTGGACCCTTCATCCCAACTCCTGGGGTGGGTGTTTTTTGGTGGGGAGGGCCGGGTGGGTAGCGCCTGTAGTTATATGAATGACAGTGTCCGCCATATTGATCAGAACATCACACTATTGGCTTGATTATGATCATTACTCTTGCTGTGCGGTGTTTCGTGTGTCTCGCTGCTTTCATTTCTGTCTCAGTGTGTTTCATTCTGTCTCTTACTCCTCCTCCCTCCACCCCCCACTCCATATCCATAATCCCATTTCCCCTGCTCTTCTCCTGGGGCAGTGATTTTGAACTTGGCTAAAACATGGAGGGGGCCCAGCCCTAGATTCCTGGGGTGGAGGATCAAGTGTCTGCTGTTCATGGATTTGGTGCTGAATTGGAGGTTGTGGTTCCGCCCCCCAAAAAAGAGGATGAGGGTTAGGGGAAGGGGCATGTGATAGGGGAGGGGATGGGTTTCCAAGTGGATTTGACTGGCACAGCTGTATCCAAGGCTTAGGTGGAAGGGGGATGTTGACTGTGAGGCAGAATGCCTGCCCCTTGCTGCCCCCTTTCCTCCCCCACTCTCCCAGCATTCGCTGTCCTAACACCGGCAATTTTCGTTCATTCTATAGTCTTTATCAATGTATTTATTTACACTCTGCATAGGCCACGTTCCATGTAATCTGCCCACAATGCGGATTTCAGGCCCCACTTGCCGCCGCCCCCTTCTGCCTCAGATATCAGTTTCCCCTCCTAATTAACTGGGGGTGGATTTGAGTGATGGTTGAAAATTAAAACAAAATGGGATATTCCTTCCCTTCCACACTTTCTCAATAAGAAGCCTCGCCCCTCCTTCCCACTTTCGGGCTTGCTTCTTGCCCCATCCACTTGGCAGTTCCTGGTGAGCCCACAGGCAGCTTGCTTGGGGAGTGGGTGGCCTGTGGGGAAGGGGTGCGCGCCCTCAGGGCCTCCTGGCCCCGCTGCTTCCGTTGACCTGTCAGTTCTCGACGGAGGAGTTCGTTAAGGCCGTTTAGCGAGGATTCCACGTCGCTTTGCTGTGACACCTTCGTGCACACACAGCTCCTAATTAGGGGTTGCTGTGCAGTAAACAAAAATGATTATTTTTCAACTTGACAGAATAGCCGAAGTAATTGCATCCCGTAGGAAAACAATGGAAAATAAAAACCTCTTTCGTAGAAAGGTGGGTGGGAGAAGACGCATGCTTGCGGTTTCAGAACCAAGATGCAAAAAATTTTGCATGTGTAACAGGCATGACAAGCGGGTTCTAGGCGGCGCCATGATGGTAGGGAGTAGCGACTTGGAGACAATTTCCCCCGTCTGCTTGACATTTTCTTATTTTTGTTGGAGAGCTCCCTTGGGCTTTCTTTGCAGAGGCCCCCTCGGCTCGCCGCACCCCTCTGAGCCACGGATAATTTGGCCTGGGGCTTCTCTGGTGCTTGTGCAACCCAGATGGATGGGGAGGCGGGGCCTGGGGAATCGCTCTTTGCAACAAGGTGCATGTTCCATCTGCCTCGAGCCCTTGCAGGTCGGTAAATGCAAGCAGCCACCTATTCTTCCCAAGGGGAGACGTTTTGAAACTTTAGGAGTCTGTAATCTGCAGTGGCGGGCTCAGAGCCCGGTAGAAGCCCCAGTCACGGGAGCTGGGTGAGGTTTCAGGCGTTGCGAGTGGTGGACAGCGCCCAGCCGAGGCCAGAAAAGTCGATGGGGCTCAGCTCGGCGGCGCTCGGCAAGGCTCGGCGAGGGCTGGGCGCGGGGCTCGGAGCGACTCGACGCTGTTCGGAATCGAGTCGGGGTTGAGGCGGAGAAAGCCGAGCTGCTTCGGAGGGTGCCGAAGGCATTCGGAAACGTTCAGGGAGGGGGTAGGAGGGAGGTGGGTATGCTAGACTCTGCAAATTAACTTTGCATCCGCCAAATCAAAGTCCTTACCTGCTTTTCTGGAACATGCCTCATAAATTAGGTTGATTTAATAAGAAGTTTAAAAATATATACCAAGTCCACCAAAAGGTACCTCGCCTTTTTTATTCAAAGAGAGTGGAGCTCTCTGAAGACATAGGTGTGCCATTTTAGAATGAAAATTCCTAATTATGTACTGGGACAGGAAATCTTAAATGAAGGCTGTATGTGGACTTAAATGTAGACTTTACCAAGAAAGTAAGTCTTGTTTGTCTCATCTTTGTTTACACCAAAGAAGGAAAAAAAATCACACCAAGTTTTTGATGTTTGAGATGGTTAAATCAGATATCTGAGCAGTACTTCTCTTTTCCCTGCATTCCTCCCTTTTCTCATTCCCACAGGACACATTTTTGGAGAGAAATGTCAGACAAAACTGAGATTTTGTAGGTAAAACTTAATTTTTTTAAAAGAACTACACCAACTCTATTTAGGTAATAGGCTAGGTTTTTGGAAAGGTCAGTCAAAGAGATTTCTGGCTCATGTAAATTTGCGACAGGGGACCCTGGCGTCTTGTCCTCCTGAAACATTCATGAATGGCAGCTTTTTCTGTAAGTCCTCCAGCTTGGCTTGAAATAAATCAGATCAGGGCCTTGTGCCAACCTGAATGCAGGACTTGTTTTATTAACCACAAGATGTGGGATTGGTGTCACTGTATCCTAGTGACAAATTCTTTTGAGTCCTCCCTTGCAGAAATGATTTTTCTGATCGTCACTTGGCTGAGAGTTACTTGAGTCAGAAGAACTGTACAATGGGTGGGGCCAGGCCTGAAAATCTGGGTGGCATTTACAGAAAGCAATTTAAGACTTGCCTGTGCAGTGTAATTGGTGACCAACCTCTCAGCCCATACAGATGAGCTGATTATAGGCTGCTATTTTATTTCACCTGGGCAGATGAAATTAGAGTTCTCCGTGGGTGATGCCCTATGAGAACTTGATGATTTCCTAATGGGGACTGGGGTTTTATAGCTCGGCTTATTGGATTGAGAAGAAGAATATTGATATTTAGCCATCTTCAGACCCTTTATAATCAGCAATTCAGAAAATCAGAGTCATCCCATTCAGCCTATATTGTCATCTATGTTGTAGCATGCTGATTAGAAGAAGGAATAGGCTTCCATTAGTAATTGAAGTTATATGATAAAGGACTGGCTGGCAGATACTGCTTAAAACAAAGTGTTAACACCTACATCAGCCTAGGAACTTTGGAGGGAGACTGACTTTGGAAATTCTTTTGCTTGATATATGTTGTAATAGGAAACTTGCATCCGCTTAAGAGATGTCATAAATTAGACTCACTTTAAAAGACTAATTCTTAATACTTTATTAAAATTTTCATTTGAACATAGCTTTCTGGGTTTTTTTTTTTTTTAAATTGTAAATGTGATTGTAAACTAGTGTTTGGGAGCTCTGTGTCAGATAATCCAAACATTTTAGTACTGAGAAATAGACAGTGATCATTGAGACAGCACAGATATAATTTCACACGTACCATGAGTAATCAGTGTGTTTTTTTAATGTGTGGCATTTTAAATAATTTTGCTTATTAGGAGGTTGTAGCCTCACCTGTGATACAGCTTCACCATTTTTGCAATCAGTAGGACTCTTTTAGTTATTCAGACTTACCAATATTTTAAAAGGAAGAGTTAATTTTATTTAATTACCAAAACCTTTACAAAGAAATCTCTTAAAGAATTATATTTTATGAAGTATGGAATCAACAGAATATCACTTTAAGTGACTTCCTGTTCTGAACAAATAGTAACAACTGCTTGGCTGTCTACCTGATGAAAATGTAAAATGAACTGTGGAGTTGCTATGGGCACCAGAGTTTGTCCTCATTTGAGGTGTTGAGCATTTTGTGATGTCGCATCTGGGCTATCTGTCTCTGGAGCATTAAGTGGATTTTTAGGAAGATAGAGAGCTCGAAGGTGGCCGTGAGGCACGGCTGCTAGATGGTATGCTTTACATAAATAGACACAGTAAAATGGAGCACTTTGAATGTGCGTTCATTCCCAAGCTGCCTGCTCAGGGCCATTGTAAAATAGATTTGAGGATTTGCCTGATGCAGACGTCATGCTCATACAGATATCCCAGCCCTTACAGTGGGACATGGGACATGATTCCAAGGACAGACCCCACCCTGTCAGGGAAGGCAATCTTAAGACATCATCTGCTGCCAGAAGCTGGTGGTTTCCCCCTACCAGCTCACCGTGGTGTTGTGATTAGGGTGTCTACTGTTTGGCTGGGGTTCAAGGCAAGCCTGTGTTCATTCAGCACACCGTTGTTCAGCACCTACTGAATAGTAGGCATGAGTGGAGGTGAATGGCAGCTTGCAGCCATTACTTCATAAAAGTGAAGCCATCCTAACAGGCATTTTCTGCACATCCCCAAAGGGTCCCATGTTGAGGCAGCGCCCCGCTAAGAGCTACTCTTCTAGATCTGTGCACTTGTTGTTTCTGCAGTCATCCCCTTGGCTGCTGTGCTCCCTTCCCTTCCTCCTGTCTCCATGTTTATTCAAATGAATGCACCTTGCTCTCTGGAGACAGCGTGAGCGCGAACAGAATGTCAGATCAAGTAGCAGATGAGTTCTCCTTTGCTGATGGATGGTGCTCTCTCCCTCCTTACTGTTCACTGAGCTGTAAATACCAGCAGACCTTCCTGCCAGAAGAGTAACAAACAGTCCACCTGATCTCCTCAGGAATCAGCTATGGAAGTCTTGAGCCTCTGTTACCTGTTGGATTCTAAAACAGAACCTGCCTGCTTGTGAAAGCGTTGTTGCTGATTAGATTAAATGGATGAGGCTTCATGGGGGATCGACAGAATCCAGAATTTCTATTCTCTCTGTGTGTGGGGATAGATTGTATTTACAGTGCCCAGAATCAGAGTACTGTCTTGTTTCTTTAGCACTTGGAACTCCCCAGATTAGGTTGTGCTTCTTTGCATACCACATCTACTAGAGATAGGACAGGCTCGCTCGTGTTTTTCAGCTGCTCACAGAGTACCCTATCCCTGATAACACTCAGATTTAATATGAGCAGAATAAGGTCCAATTTTTCTGACATGTGCTCAGTCCATCTGGATGCAGGGGCTGGGCTCCCTGTCTCCCAGGGTGTTTCCAGTCTCTCATTTCTTTTGAAGCCAGACAGACCATTATCACAAGAGCACATCTTGAGCTGAAAGACAATAGACAGGCTGGTGAAGGGATGATTTCAAACTGAGAAAACATTTTGGAAGGGTTTAGCCCCAAATTTGACACTAGCAGAGAACAACTTTTGATTTTGAAAAAAGAAAAATAAATGTATGTATGTGTGTGTACACACATGCTACATGGATTTTAAAATAGCAGATGCTATGAGACGGGCACTTCACCTCACTTTCTTACTGATTGCATCATCATTAAAAAAAAAAAAAGGTGTTCACATGAACTCCATTCTAAGGATTTGTTTGAGTTTGTATCACATTCTTATTTTATTCTGGGCTTCCCATTCATCCACAATAGTGATTAGAAAGAAGCCATCCAACACATCAGTCATCCACATAGAGGGGGAGGAGAGGAAGGAATAGTGACCTGTTACCAGTTCAAAGAAATAGGTAGTTTCTTGGTTAGTAAAGCAGTTTAGCACCCTTTAAAATTGAGAAGTGATTAGGAGCACGTACTCTGTAACCAGGCTGCCTGGCTGTAAATCTTGGCTCCACTACTAACTAGATGTTATGACCTTAAACATGTGATTTAACTTTTGTGCCTCAGCTTCTTTGCCTGTAAAATGGGGCCGATAATAAAAATAACTACCTAATAGAGTGTTGCGAGCATTAAATGATATAAAAAATGACTTTAAAATGCCTAGAAATGATTATACAAATGTCAGCTCTAGGTTTTATTCCTTTGATTGAAGGGCAGGTGTTCTCTTGTCAAGTATGTGGGACTCAGCTGTCCTGAGAGCCAGGAGGGGGGTGCTGTGGTTCATGCTCAGGGCCTCTTCCCCTTGTCTGCTCTGCAGCACCAGTTACATAACGAACTGTGTTGTCATAACTGATGTGACATTTTTGATGGCGCAGCTGCTTCAGCCCAAGAGACTGGAGTGATATTACAAAGAGTGGGAGAGAGCACTGGACCTGGAGTCAAGACAAGTGGCTCTGCCCCTCCTCTCTGGGGGGTTCCAGTTCCTAAAAAGTTGGACCAGGGGCACCCCCAGGCTCCTTTCCTCTTCTAAGTGGTCTTTGAAGTTGGGAAGCACCTTCATTTTCTGGGTCTTGAGGTCTCTGATGTGAGGCTCTCAATGTAAAAGCATCAATTATGGTTCCATCCTGCGTGGGTGGGGGGGAACCCAGGAAAGCTCTTTTAAGGCCAAAATAACTGTAAAATAGCAGCCTCGACCACAAAGCTTTGTCAGCCAGGAAAGTCACAGTCTTGAGAGACATTTCAAGAAAACCACCTCTAGCCTAACTTTTCATACAGACGGGGTTGTCAAACCAGAGAGGAGGACCTAAAAGTATCCATTAGTAAGAAACACAATGGTTCTGGGAGGAAAGCCCCAATGACGTGTTAGAAGAAGTAGTTCGTCTGTGACTTTCTGAAGGCTCAGAAATGGAGGGGGCCCGGCTTCCATCAGGGGTGGCTGCACGTGAAGCACCTTGCCTGGGTTCAGGGGCGCAAGACCCAGGGACTTGGGAGATTGCAGACCAATAAAAGGGGAGGACCAGGAGGACTGCATTTCAATTTCGACTCACTCCGTAATCTGACTTTGGGCAGGTCATTTCGTCCCCAATTTATCTCCTAATGAAGATATGGGCTTTCACTATAGATTGTCTCGGGCCTCTTTCAAGTTTCTAGCTTTAAGACACAGTAAAAGCAAAGAGAAACCTAGAAGCTGAAACGCAGGGGGGATCGTGGGAGTATTTACCGCCCACAGCTTTTATCTGCTGAGCCATCTTTAGTTTTAATTTTCTTTACAGAGAAGAGGAAAAACATTGTGCTTTTCATAGCAGCAAAAAAAATTAAAGTAAAATAAAATCCTTCAAGGCTAATAGTCAGTGCCCCAAATTTGTCCCCCTACTCACTTGATTTCTCAACCAAGAATGGAGAAAAAAGAAAGGCGGATAATATATAAGGCTAGGAATCCATGGTACCCTGGATTCTCTGCCTGAGTCTTAGCCAAAGAGTAAGTCTTCTGTGAGAAATTGTTACTTATGGGGACAGCTTCCTCAAGCAGTAAAAACTCAGGGTCACCTGCCTCCAGAGTCTCAGAACATGTGATAAATTAATTAGGTGTTTATGTGTCTGTCTCCCCTGCTAGTCTGGATGCCCCCTGCCTACCAGGGCTCTCCAAAGCTGGAGTGGTAACTTACTTTTCCTCATAATACAGCACTGAGCCCAATGTCTGGCACAAAGTAGGTGCTTAATAAATGGTAGTTGAAATGAGGTGCACCGGGAATGCAAACTCATGTCTACATAAGCCAGAATAATAATATTGAAAGCCTTTAATGATGATAGGCCACGGTCTTCATTTTCAATCCAATCCATTATCCTCATTTGTTTTTTCACACCAACCTATGAAGAAATATAGTCATCAACTCCATCTTACAGATGAGAAAGGGAGGCTCAGAGAAGTTAGGTGGCTAGCTCAAGGCCACACAGCTTAGTAAGTGACAGCGATGCGTTCAGACCATGATTTGTCTAATTACAAAACCTATGTCTTTTCCATTCTAACTTCACATAGTTCTCAATGAACCACCACCATTGTAGGCGACAGAGAGCTAGCAAGCGGGAAACCAGGACCCATCAGCAAATGGAATGGTACTAGCTTTGGTTGGTAGCTGACAATAACAAGTGTTTGATTGGTGCAGGGTTCCTTCTGGAAGGGAAGGTGATGGTTATCACCGTGTATCACATGGATTCTGACACCATTGTTGCCTAACCACCATCTGGACTGCTCCTGAAATCATTCCACTCCTGCCTCAGAGGTGCGGGCCATTTCATTTGTAGGTGGCAACAGAGAGAAGCTATCACTGAAGTCTCTGGCTTTGGTGGAAGCAGGTGGCTTGGAGAAGACTTGAGAAAGACAGGATTGTATGATATCCATCCATCCATCTGTCGATCCTTCAATTTGTCTGTCCATCCATAAGCATTTTTTGAGTCCCTACTGTATACGAGGTATACACATGGTGTCATGGAGGTAGAGAGGAAGGTCTCAGCCCCTGCCCTTGAATTCAGCCTAATGAAAGCTATGGGTAAAAGACACTCCCCCTTCAGGGCGGGAAGCTGTGGGAGAACAGAGGATGCCTTTTCTAGACAGGAAGTTCGGGCAGGTCAACCAGGAGAAAATGACATGTGGGCTGAGTCTTAAAAATGAGTTGTAGTTAGCCAGGTAAAAAGAAGGAATGCCAGGAAGAGGGACCAACATATGTAAAAGCACTAAGATATAGCACCACATGGAACATGCCAGGAATGTAAAATAAGTTGGTTTGATTAGAGCAAAATATGTAAACGGGGTTCCAAGAGATGAAGGGCAAAAGCTGAGACAGATCAGGTAATGAAGGGCCTCAACTATTGTGCTAGTTACTTTGGATTTTATTCCGAACATAACGAGATGTTACTGGAAGGTTTTAAGGAAATGGATATTAGGATCAGTTTGCACTTTAGAAAGGTCACCTATGTGGACTGGACCAGGGAGTCTGGCCCGGAGGTTAGAGACCAGATGTAAAGTTATTTCTGTGATCCAGGTGGGAAGAGGTTAAGAACTAAATTAAAGCAGTGGTAGTGGAGTAGAAAAAAAGGAACAGATTTGAGAGAGATTTGGGCAGTGGAATAATGGAACTTAATTGTTGATAAATTGGAAGGACATTGAGGAGGAACTAAATTATCAAGGATGTCGACAAGAATGAGTGCAGGATTCCTGGTCCAGGCCACTGGTGGGATGGTAGTGCCATTCCCTGAGATTAAAAAAAAAAAAAATGAAGGGACAGAAGGGAAGACTTGGGGCGAAAAACAATGACTTAGTTTGATCACGCCGATGATTCTTGGGGATCATCCAAGTGCAGATTCTTGGCAGGCAGTGGGTATATGTGGACTAGGAGACAGGGCACACCTGGGGCGAAGGGTCGGTTGAAATTCTGTAGTACTTGTGGGCATCGAGAGCCGTGGAGGTTGGTAACCGCAGCAGGATGAGTGAGAAGGGGGGATGAGGCAGAGGATGCATCCCCCACCACACACACACACACCCCAGCTCCAGGCAATGATAATCTGTGACGAAGAAAAGCCTGTGAGGGAAACAGAGGGAGCGATCTGAGAGCTGGAAAGGAAACCCAGAGTAGAGCAGCACTGTGAAAGCCGAGGAAGGAGAGAATCTCAGGAAGGCAAAGAAGCAGTGAGTTGAGTCAGATACTGTAGTAGTCAAAGGAGGTGAAGACCATCAGGTGTCCACTGGGTCTGGAAAGTTGTTAGTGGCTTTGGCAAGAGCCGTTCTCCATGGCAGTGGGAGCTGAGCAGTGAGTGGTACTGAGGAGATTGAGGCCGCGAATGGAGACTCCTATAAAAGAAACCTGGGATGTAGAAGAAAGCGGAGCAGGAGAGGGAGGGAGAAGGGGATCTGGGGTTCAGGCGGGGCTTTATGTTTATTGTTCATTGGGCTGTCATGGAGGGACTGGGATCCATGGAGAAGCTGTAAAGGAAGAGCCCAGGTAGAGGGAGACATTGCAGGTACAGGGAAGAGCAAGTGGCAGAGGGAGCAGAGCCCCGCAGGGCGGGCGGAGAGCCATGCAGATGCAGATGGTGGCGTGATCGGACCTGAATGTGCATCTCCTTCCCCGAGACTGCCTGCGGGGCAGGAAGGATGTGGAGGGTGTAGAGAAATTTGGGGGTGGGATGGTGGGGACAAGAAGTCGAAGGAGTTCCTGCCTCATCATTTATTTTTCTCTGCGAAGTGGGAAGAATTAAAAAGCAGCTGTGCTTATTTACTGGCACACCAAACACTAGTAATCTTTATTCTATTCAAACTACTCATTTATTCATTTACTCTGCATTTGTCTAGCACCTGTTATGCACAAGGCGCTGTTCTAGGTGCTTAAGGATCCGGTGGTGAGCAAGTCAAGTCCCAGGGGAATCAGGCAATGACTTTGTTAACAAGTAATTAGACGCAGTAATTATAGATTGTGAACAGTTCCTGGGGTCACACCTAGGGTGAGGCCCTGTGCTGATCACACTGAGGAATCCAGTCCCTGCCCTCAGAGAGTTGAGCCAGTTGGAGGAGACAAGTCAGTGGCAGAGTGCACAGAAGAGGCAGCCGTGGCCTCTGATTTGCATGAGGCAGCTAGGTGGAGAAATATTCCAGACTGTTCTCTTGGGGCCGGGGTCACTGCCCCCTGCCACTTAGAGATAGAAGTAGGGCGACTCAGGTCTTGCCGTTCTTCACAGTAGCCCATTGTCCTGGCCACAGTGATGGGCCCAGGGAAGGTCTGTGACTTACACCGGGCCAGGCAGTCCTTCTCTGGAATTTTATAGTTATTATGAGAAGACAGTCTTCATCCGGGATCCCAGCAAGGTCCTCGCGGGGCTGGAATGATGACAACCTGGAGCTGCCTCTGGCCATGTTCCACCTCTCTGGTGCTCTGTGCAGGGAGAAGGCTTGCTTATCATGAGAGAGACTGGGACTCTGAGAGGTGGGGAGACGAGGGAGGAGGAGTGGGGGCAAGAGAGGGAAGGAGAGGGAGAGGAGAGGGGAAGGGGAAGCCAGAGGGACATCTGATGATATTATTGTAATCTCTGAAGCTGGCTCTATAGACTAGACAGTCACGTGAACCAATAAATCTCTTCTTTTATGTAAACTAATTTGAGCTGGAATTCTCTCCTCTACAACCAGAATCATCCCGATGAGAAGGGTAAGCCCTTCCACAAAGAAGCAGCAGTACGAGCTGGAGCACAAAAGCAGGGCGCAAACACGCAGGCAGCATCGGGGAGCAGTGGGCAGGCTTCTGTAGCACAGCCGGGGGTTCCTGGGACTCTGAGAAGCGGTAGGAAGAGTGGGCCTAGACTGTGGGGTTCCCTGGTCATTTTGCCTAGGGGGATATAGTTTGAGAACTTGGAGAAGGGAGACCAGAGAAAAGGCTTAGGAACAGAGAGAGATTTTTTTTTTTTTTTTTTTTTTTTTGGTCTCAACTAGGAAATTGGTAGGAAAGTCAATAGGAGTTGGGTGGAGGAGAGATGCAAGAGATGAGGCCTCATGTCCAGCTGAACCTGGAGAGAAGAGAGGAGATTAGGAAAGTCCTCCCCGTTTTAAACCTGAGTGATGGAGTTGTGTCATCCAGTTAGGAAACAAGGAACATGCAGAGAGGCAGCAGAAGGAAGGTGGCAAGTCAGACCACGAGCACAAATTCAGGTCCTTGCAGGGTTTTCAGGGAGTCAGTGGTTTTCTCAGGAAGCCTTTCTGGTGTTTAGCAGAGGGGTCAAGGCTGGAAGAATAGGGCTCGCCTGCCCTGTGTGGTAGAGCCTTGAGGGTGGGTGCAGTGACCCTAGGGTGAGTGTGCAGATGGAGAGAAGGGGAACCCAGGGAAGGAGTCCCCCGTTGTGGAGGTGAGCAGGGGGGCCTGCCTTTGGTAGACTTATAGGCAGCTCCAACTGGGGAGAAATGTGCTTTTCAGGAGGTTGTGTGTGGCGACCAGGGTTCTCTGCCATGGTGTTGCCACGTTCGACGAGGAAAGGCCATAGTGTTTGGTGGTTGAGGCTGTCACTGGTCTTTGAAAGAGAAGCTGCAGTGGAGAGAAACAGAAGCCAAACTCAAGGAAATTTTAGGGCAGAGATAAGGCTTGCCTAGGAGTAAAGAATCCTGAGTTCTATCCCAGCTCTGTCCCCGTTAGCTTGGTAGCCCCGGGCAAGTCGATTAACTTCTTCAGGACTTAATATCTTTACATAAAATTTGGGACTGCACCAAATGATCTATAAATTTCTGCTCAAGTCTTGAGGTCATAATTTAAATCTTGCCGTCCAGCAAAACAGATGTTCTCATAGCGAAGGAATTCCCTACCTTCTCCCTTAGTCACCCCCAACCGAGACAATAAATTATAACAGAATTAAGCTTTCAGAAACCTAGTGCTAATTGAGGAAGAAAACTGGGCCATCAGCTCAGGGAACTGTGGACACCAGCGCATGTCGCTTCCACGCGTACTCTCCACGGAGAGCGTGGAGCCCTGCGGGGTAGGAGCTTGTCTCGTCGTGCGGTCAGGCTTTCCAGGACCCAGGACCGTGTGCTGCTCCTCGGCGGGGAAGGGTGCCGAAGATGGTTCCAGAGCCCAGAGACGGAGCAGCCCCAGCCACCTGGAGGCGCTCCAGCCAGGGCGGGCGGAGAAGAGCTGGAGGGGTCCCGCCTCGGGAGAGCAGCAAGCCTGAGGGCCCCAGAGGGCGAGGGCGAGGGCACTGGCTCTGTCTCCGGCCGTGGCCCCATCACTGCAGGACTTCAGAGAAGGGCTGGTGGAATGGCAGCGGGGAGACCTGCCTCTTGGGTTATGACCCTTCCTCCCACCCTTTCTCGTCCGCACGTGCAACATAAGTTCGGTTTCTTTTTGAATCCTTAGTTTCAACCATGTGGACCTCCCAATTTCCTAACTTATTTGGCACCTGTTTGTTCATTCTGTGAACACCCACGGAAGGCCAACTCTGTGTTGGCGCTTTCTAAGTTTCTCGGAGTAGAGCCCTTCATGGGACCGACATACTCTCTGCCCTCAAGAAGGGAGGTTGACAGTATGCAAGTAAATGAATAAGCAAGGTCATTTCACGTCGTGATGTGTTCTAACCGAGGAAAGTGGGCTTGAACAGTGGAGAGAGGTTGGGGGAGATGAGGGATAAGACAGCAGAAAAGGAAGGGTGTGAGGAAGCTGGAATCACAGATGCAAGGGCCCTGAGGCACACATGATCAAAAAGAAGGCCAAGGAGGCTGGACCAAAGGGGAGGAAAAGTGATGCAAAATTGGATTAAAGAGGCAGGGGAGGAGCCACCGTGCCAGGCCTGATGGCCGTGGAGAGGCAGTTGGGTTTCATTCGGAATGCGGCGGGGAACGGTTGAAACGCTGGACAACTTGACCTGTCTCATATTTTAAAAAGACCCCTCTGCATTCTGGAAAAAGCAAAACTGTAGGGACAGAAGTCACATCAGTGGTTTCTAAGGCGGATAGGAGATAGAGGGGCACTTACGGAACTTTAGGAGATGATAGAAATATTCTCTCTCTTAATCGTAGTGGTGGTTACACAACTGTTTATGTTTGTCAGAACTCTTCACACTGTATGCCGCTGTGTGGAAGATGGACGACAAGCAGTAGGCATGGAAACGGGACCATCTCATAGTCCACGCAGTACGTCCACTCACTGCTGGTCTTGCGGTGTAGCCCGTGTTATGTGCCGTTCCTGGTGGCTTCCTTCAGTCCGTTTATTGATGTGTGTTCCTAGTTTTCCTATTTACATAGCTTTCCTTTACAACTGGTGTGAAAGCTCGATGTGGGTAGAAACCATCTGCTGCTTTTGTGTGGGCCCCTGGTAGATGCTTATTACATATTTTTCCTTACATTCGAGTGGCGCTTCCAAGTTCACAAGCTGCTTCTACATTCATTATCACCTTTGAGCCCTACAGCAACCTCGTTAGGCTGCCCCGACTGTACCACATCCCCACCTTATAGATGAAGAAACACGAAAATAAGTCAGTGCTCCAATGTCAGAGAAGCATGAATGTTGGAGAGTTTGGCTTTGCTGTTTTTTGGCTATCAGTGTGACTTGGCGGAAATGATTTAATCTCGATGAACCTCAGTTTCCTAATCAATAAAAAGGGATTAAAAAATAAACACATTGCACATACACTGTGAGGATTAAATGAGGTAACACAGCCAAAAGCGCTTAGCGCATAGTTGAAATTTATTCGATGGTAGTAGCTATTTGTGTCATTTTTACTGTCAGATAAAAGCTGCATTCAGGGTGATGTAGCCAGTCAGCACGTGACAAACTAGATCCCAGTTTTTCTGACTCCAGGCGTGTCTCTCCTTTCGTCACACCACTCTGTCCGTTCTTCTTGGTTGTCAGTTGATTGATTCAGTGCTAATTACTTTTTACCAGCTCAGGTCCTTCGGTGCAGTCATTGACCACTGACTAACTCAGCAAAGTCACCAGTCGACACAGGCGACAGTGGTGAGCCAAGACAGGCTCCATCTCTGCCCTCGAGGGTGGAGATGCCCTGCGCTTCATAAGCGTGACAGCTCGCTGAGAAGCGAATGGGGGATGCCGAGGGAGTTCCCGTCTCAGTTTGGACTCTGGGAAAGCTGCTGGAGGAGGCAACATTGAAACGGTCTTTTTTAATAGAAAAGCATTTGGAGGGGGGCCTAGATCTACATACATGCAAAATGCGCATTGATCTTACATGTTTAACAGGTACTTTAAAAGCGAGCCCTCATATCATCATCACTAGGTAAAAAACTGGGATATTGCTTGTACTCAAGAAGGTCCCTCCCTCACTGCCCTCTACCTTGACTTTTATGCTGCTTCCTTGCTTTTCTGTAGACTTCATCACCTGTGTATGCATCATCTTATGTAGTGCGGTCTACCTGGTTTTGGAATCATACTCTTATGCATTAAGTCTTATATCCTCCTTCAACACTGTGTTTGTAATATTCATCCAAGTTGTATATAGCTGTAGTTTATTCATTTTCATTGGTATATAGTATTCTATAGCATTCATCTTATGAATATTTATAATTTTCTATGTAGCATTCACAGATATTTATAAATTTTCAAGAATGTGCTATATATTGTTAATTTTATTGATGTATACCTTCCATCGTTATATACCAGCTATGACTATACTGTAATTTATCCATTCTACTGTTAGTGTGCCTTTGGGTTATTTTGAGTTCTAGATGATTATGAAGGATGCTGCTATGAATAACCGTATAGATACATATCCTGAGGCATATGCATTTGTGAAGGGTTCTTTAAAGTAGAATTGCTGGGAATCTTCAACTGTATTAGATAATGCCACATTGTTTTCCAAAGTGATTATTCCATTTTATACTTGCAGTAGCACAGAGAATTTCTATTCCAAATCTTGCCAAGACTTGGTGTTGTCGAACTATTTAATTTTTGCCAAACTGATAGGTAATTAGTAGTATCTTGTCGTAGTTTTACTTTACCTAGCCTAGATTACTGATGAGGTGAACAACTTTTGATATGTTTACTGGACGTTGGATTTCCTCTTTTGTGAAGCACCTTTACTCTTGGCACTTTTTTTTTAAGTTTTAATTTTCTCATTAATTTGTAAGTTCTTCATTGTTCTGGATACTCATTTCTTTTTCCAGTTTTATTCATTACAAATATTAGCTGCCATTCTCTGGCTTGTCTTTTCCATTGTTAATAGTGTACTGTGATAAAAAGATGTTTTTATTTTAACATAATCAGATTTTTCAGTCTTCCCTTTTAGGTTAGTGTTTTCTCGGTGTGTCCTATTTAAGAAATCTTTCTTTATCTTGAGGTGGCAAAAGCTATTCTTTTTTTCCCTCTTCAAAAAGCTTTGAAGCTTTTTGTTTGTTTCATATTTTGGTGTTTAATTCACCGATGATTGATTCTTATATATGGTGTAAGATAGGGTTCTGACTTCATTTTTTTCCCTTAAAGAATACCCATTTGTCCCAGCTCTGCTTGTTGAAAAGGCCATTTTTGCAGTCACTTCTGTAGAGTCATCTCTGTCATAAGTCAAGTGTTTATATATTCAGGGGCCTGTTTCTTGGCTCTCCGTTCCATTTCGTTGGTCTCTTTATTTCTGCGTCAGTGTCACACTATCCTTATTACTATAGCTTTAGAACTTGATTTAGCAAATTCCTCCACATTGATCATCTTCATGAGTGTTTTGGCTGTCTTCAGTCCTTTGTGTTTGCATGTAAATGGTAGAATCAGTTTATGTCACACACACACACACACACACACACACACACACACACACACACCTGTTGGGATTTTGGTTCTTATTTCTTCGGATCCACTAATCTGTTTGGGTAGAATTGACATCTTTAAATCTTGAGTCTTCTTGATCTATGAGCATGCTATGTTCCACCATTTATTTAACATAACTTCCTTAAAAATATTTATAATTTTCTCCAGACAGGTTTTATATACTTTTTGTTAGGTTTATTGCTAGATACTTGATATTTACAATGATCTTGTAATTGCTTGTTGTAGATTGCGTTTTGTATCTGTTGCTGGTATATTGAAATACAATTGATTTTCTGTATGTTGACTTTGTGTTCGTCAACCTTACTTAATTTTTGTAGAAAGTCTAATGGTTAATCTGTAGATTGTGAGGCCCAGAGAAGGGAGTGACCAGTCTGGGCTCCCATGGCTAGCTAGTAAAGGAGCAAGAATGAGTGTGGTCTCATTTCTCCTTAAGTTCCCAAGGGAGAATATTCATTCAGGAAGGGTTGGGGAAAGCCATTTGAGGAGAAGACAATGATTTTTATTGAACATCTGTTATTTAAGATGCTTAATATTCGGCCGGCCTAACTCATGATCAAGTTATTGGTTATCCCCATTTTATAAGTGAAGAGAGTGAGATTCAGAGAAGTTTTCCAAAATGCTTGTTTAGGGTCATCACCAAGAGGACAGTCTAGAGTTAGCCTGTCTCATTACTCGTATTACCAGTGGGCATACCTGCTGCAGTCCGTGTAGACACCCACAGAACTCTGTGGGCGTCTTGCCCTCCACCATGCTGTCTCCCAGGGCCCCACCCCTGCGCGGTCTGGGGCTGCCGCTAGCAAGCTGTACTCGCATCCTCAGACTTCACACAGGCCTGCTTATTGTCAGCCCTTGGGTTAAGTTTCTACCCAAAGTTCGGAGATCAGTTTCCACCCCTGCCCCCTACACAGTTCCCTCCTAGCTGAGAAAATTCGTTCGCAACTTGTTGGGTTTCCAGGAGCCAAATCAGGAGTTGGCCTTGGGCATCTTGTCTCAGTCCTGACTTGAAAATATGGTCTGGATTTTATGAGCCCGCTTTGTTATGCAGCAGACTGGAGAGGATTTATGGGTGCCATCCTTCCCGGCACCCCTTCCCCCAGTCTTGCTGAGCGTCAGGAGCTGCCTGCAGGCAAGGAGGAGGTTTGCCGTTGCCGGCTGTGCAGAGGAATTGTGAAGTGGTCTGTTTGTGAACACAGCCCAGCAGTCTCTATTCACCATGACAGCTTCCTACTCTGGAACACACGGCCCTTCACGGGGTGACTGTAAATTATGCAACTCTGCAGTTAAACAGTGAGGAATAATGGCAAAAAGAAGAGACAGACTGTGGATGGCAGCCTGGGTCTGAAATGTGAGTGTGCAGACTTAGGCTGCGTGGCGATTAATGGGAGGAAGGTCTTTAGCAATTGAGAAAGCCAGGAGGTCCTGCCGCAGGGCTACTTGTGAGAGTGGGTTTTACTTTTTTAAAAATGTAAATGTTCTTTCCAAACCTTGTTTACCAATTCTAGGAGAGTTTTAGAAACTAGGAGGAACATTTACAAAAGAAAGTAGTCACATGGTATTACCAAAAGTAACTGAATGCCCTATAAAGTATTTAACCTTTGTCTTGATGGCCCCAAGTCATCATTTCCGTTTATTGCTTTGTGCTAACAATCAATAGTGCCACTTACGGCAGTTGTCCCCGCTGCCTCCCCCACCATGTCCTGGAATGCAGTTAATTCTGCTTTGATATGCTTTGTATAATTTTCCTTTCTCTTCGCTTGCTGTTATTTGTCAGGTCTTGCTGCTTGTGGTGTTCCTACCTCGAGTGTTACTCTCCTTCTCTTGTTCTACTCTGCATCTGCAGGGGCCTGGAAAACTGAGAGACTGGGTTTGTCAAAACAGAGTGCAGGGTAGGAGTAAACAGGACATGAGTGAGGACCTGAAGAACTCTTCCGCGGCTAGAGTGTTTGTGCTTTAGGGCCTGGACCTTTCTGTATCTGCCTACTTCTGACACAGGATTAAGAATGTAAAAATGAGTTGACAGCTGTGAAACCCTCTACACATGTCAGTGACGGTGACAAGGTGCTATTGTTGTGCAATCTGGTGCCCAGGGTTCTTCATTGTCTTTCATGGCTCCTGGCAGGGTTTCAGGTCGCAGAAATTGTTGGACAAGCAGCTCCTGGACAAGAGTAATGTACTGTCATTTGTTACAGAAGATGCCAGGCTGGCTTTAGCAGCAAGGAGGCGAGTATGAAGAATCTCTGGAGCAGAAGTGCTCTTGCTGGGCCCTTTCTGTAAAATGACATGGGCACACACGGGTATGACACGGGGTGAGGCCGTGCGATGGGCAGGGACGTCCCCAGGAACCACCCTCACTGGTGGACACCTTGGGTATCTGGTCACTTGCATGAGAACTTAAGGTCATTCAGCTAAGCCAGGCCAGACCCAGTTGCTGCTTTTTGGTCAAGATCCACATTCGTTCTCTCAG